>VXBW01003663.1:274259-358722 GCA_013400375.1 Thinocorus orbignyianus | reverse complement strand
AAAAGCCCACCACAACCCCAGCCCCGGCCGATGCGCTGGGCTCGAGAAGGGCCGCGGCGGCGGAGGGACTTGGGCGCTGCCGCCGTATAAAGGCGGGCGGGCTGCGGGGCGGGGGCTGGAGCGGCCGGGGGCTCTGGCAGGAGAAGGGGGGGGGCGGCGGGGGGAACCCGCCCAGGGCCTCAGGCACCGGCGGCGGTGGTTGCCGGAGGGGCGCCGCTTGCTGAAGTTAAGGCTGAGGGGGCAGAGGAGACCGGCAAGCGTGAGGCGGCCGCGTTGGGGCATTCTCGAAACTTTCACTCCTTTTTGCCTTCTTTTTCCTTCCTTTTATTTATTTATTTATTTGTGTATTTATTATTTCTTTTTCTTTTTTTTTTTTTTCATTTTCATTTATTTATTAATTTCTCCGTTGGTGGTGGTATCATCCCGGTGAGATCTACCGGCTCTGTCGCACAACCCGGGCCAAGGCGAAAGCAGGCGGCGGGACGGGACACACTGACGGTGACCGTGGCACATGGAGCACACCCCAGGCGCCCGGGCCTCTTTCGGTTGTGTCGTTTCACCGAGCATTTCAATTTCTGGATTTGTACAAAGGGAGAAAAAAAAACAAAAAACCTCCAAACCCAAACCTACCCTAATCCTATCCCATAGGAAGATCCACATATCCGTATTCCTGAATATGAGTTTGCAAAACCAAGTGTCTAAACCCACACGTTGGAGAAAAAAAAAGCTGCCTTGATTCGCAAGGCTTCTTAGTGTTATAGAATCATAGAATCATAATGGTTAAAGTTGGAAGGGACCTTAAAGATCATTGAGTTCCAACCCCCCTGCCACAAATCCCATTGTAGGCGATGGGTAGTGCAGCTACAAGATCCTGCAGCAGAGAATATCATAGTTCCGGTTGAGGTGCCTAGACAAGGTGTTCAGAGAAGCTACATACGGAAACAGTTGCTTTATAATGCAAGAATCAAGGATATTTTTAAAAAAATATATTAATTTAAGGATTACTTTCAAACAAGTTGTTCAACAAGCAAAGCTAACACAGAAATAAATATTTGGGATTTCTTTCAGATTACAACAGGCCTACAATAATGCAGTATTTCCCATATTTAGCTGTGTTAACAAAGTGCGGTACTGAAATGAACCTTTATTCAACAAGAAGTTTAACAGGAAGAGCTTCAGGAAATACTTATCAATAGTGAAATAGTCATTAGTATTTTGCCTTAGGCCCATGGGCAAGATAAAAGGAGAAAAGTTTAGTTTTTAGAATTTGGGGGTTGGACTAGATGACCGTTAGAGGTCCCTTCTAACCCAAACTATTCTATGATTCTATGTGTCACAATACTGTCCTATTTTAGAATTAATGTGGTCAAAAGGAATGTAGCACTGACATTACAAGGTTAGGCTTTTGGGGTAATGGGTGAGAATTCAAATTGTTCTTCTGCTCCAGTTCCCGATTCATAGTAAGGTGCTTCCCAACCAGACTGCCAGAAAAAATTAGAGCGGGACATCATACATAAAGGTCCCCCAAAGATGAATCGTTTGGGCCCCATGCAGTATCAATACCACTGCTTGGCTCCAGCCTCTGAAAACGACTTTTCATGTGTTAATTTGTACAGAAAAATTAAATTGACATTCCTTCCCTCAGGTCTGCTGTTGCACGAAACAGATTAGGGCTTTTTATAATAGGCTTTCCTCAGACAGCCCTAGTAATACATGTATATTTATATATATGCTTGTGTGTGTGAGTGCACTCTCCATATACTTACATGCTCTTGTGCATCTCCGTGTACACCTGCATGCACGTCATATGGGCACACTGCACATTATGCACCCTTACTTGCCATTAATGAAGCCAAATTAGATTTCTTCAAGGAGCTTAGAAGGTCTGGCTTACCACTTCTTTTGCTTTTACGTGTCAAGTCAGACTGTAGCTGAATACAAAAAGGAGGCAGTGGAAGATGTGATAGGAGCATAGACAAAATCTTTTTTGTGTTTCCTCTCACATGCAAAGCACAGCTTTGCCTCCTGGTAACCTTGATCTCCACAACCCGTGGGAAAATGCTAGGTAAAAAAAAGAGCTAAAAGGGGTGGCATCTTCTCCAAAGTGTCCCTTCACCAACTTTTAACTGGCTATAGAATTTCCGGGGGAACAACTTTGAAAAAACACTGCTCATTCATCTACACACAGATTAAATTTTTATAACCTTGTGTATTACCATGAATTCTGAATTAAATCTTAACCACTGGGCTTTAATCTTTCAGATGTATGCAAACATGGTAAAGGTAATGGAGGAAAGCAAAAATACTAAATATATAAAAGCCAGAGTCCTATTTATATACCCATTTTTTTCCCTGAAATGTAAAGCCACTTAGTATTGCAAACAGTGCAGTAATAAATTTTGTAAGGCATAATTGCATCAGGAAAAACAAAGAAGAGGAACCACAGTTTGAGAACCTTCATAGTCAGATTTCTAGAGTATGTTTTTGTCGATGAAAGGAAGTCCATATATCCCTGTTCATAAAACAAACCAGAATTTGTTCTGTCCTGGGAATAAAACAATGCCTACTCTATTTTAATTGTCATTTTCTTAAATAAAGGGAAGGTCTTTCTATTAAAAACAAACAAGGAAATATAGCCTATTTCCTAGGCATAGATTTATATGTAATAGGCTGACCTTTTTACTTTGGGTAGTTATGCATACATAGTTTATCTTAAATGTACTGTGATTGCATTAATTATAACAAAACTGTGACTTCCTGTAAAAAAGAAAAGGCATTCCTTTTTCTTTTTTTTTTTTTTTAATTAAAATTCCGCATAATGTAGTGTTTTGTTTTAATCCTTTGAGCTATCATTCACAACTGTGTATGATTAACTCTGTTCAAAGTAAACCTTTTAATTAAGCCACTGACAAAGAACAGATTTACAATAAATTTAAAACACATTTTCCATGCCATACTCAATAGGAATCACCAATTTTAAAATTAGTGTAATATTTGGACCAAGACCCCTACATTAGGGGGTTTTTTTAGGAAAGTAACACTTGTGCATACTGACCTGAACTATATCATGTATACTAAGAAAAAATACAATATAATATTGATCCTTTAAAATCTGAGCCAATAGCCTTTTTAGTGAATAAATACACTGCTGAGTTGGCAGTCTAACCAGAAATTCACCTTTTAATAGTATCTCTCTTATTCAGGGTTATAAATGACACTTTCCCATAAAACTGAAAGTTAATTCCATTTTACTATACATGGGTTTCTTGTTTCTGCAGAATTACACACAAATTTTTTTGTTTACTACCATCTGTAACATACTTAGTGACAGGTTGACACTAGATCACTACTGACACTTTTCCTCCTTCCTACCGTAATCCCCAAATATGCTTATTGTGTGTGCAGTAATTTGCATGAAGTATTTTAAAGTATTTGCAGATTTTGTCGGTTTTCCATGCTCAAAAGATACACACAACCACAGCATCAAGGGAAAAAAATAAAAAAGTTTCAGGCTTATTACCTTCTCCATTGCCGATCCAGAAAAAGGCAATGAAAAACCCCCAGACGATAATCAAAAAGAAAAGTGTAAATTCAAAGAAGTCTGCTAGAAAGATTAACATACTGGAAGTTGGCTGAATTCTGACATTAAAAATATTATTTGAATTACAGAACTAACATCAACACTTTAGTCATGAATTTACTATGCTGCAGAATATTTTGTTATAGGCAATGATTCCTGTACATACTGGATCCAGGAAAGTAATTTGCCTGGTCCTGCCTGTTAATTATGTAAGTTATGTTACTAGATCACATTTTTCTTCTCAGTAGACTTGTATATACCGTGGACATATTCTGAGCACACTAATTCTAGTGCTTTGCACCGTGTAAGAAGGTGCAATTTAATTAAGTGACAATGAACCAATTATACTGAACAATCTTTTAGGGAAATTACTGACAAAATGTGCAGTATAGTAGTTTCATCCCTATCTTGTTACATGCACAAGCTCTGAATTGCCTCAAATTATTTTTACACTAAGACTACTTAATAACGATTATACAATTATGCAATGTACAAGGTCATAAAATGTTACGCATTTTTCAAAGTTATGTTACCCAAAACATTACACATTTTCAAATTTTTATACATTACAGTTACAGAAGAGCCTAGATAACAACACTTTCTTCATCGCTAGTACTTCCTTTTGCATTTCCATATTAATTTATAAAATAAACAAAATATCCAAAATTTAAAGGGGGGGTGATACAGGCAAATCAGTTGCCATGTTTTTCACTTTCAGTTTCTTCAAATAAATCTAATTATTTGGATTAATAGGCAAAGCAGAAGATACAGTCTAAGAACTTTGTGTTTTTCAGAAAGGTCTAATAGTAATAGAATTGTCCTCAAAATATTTCAAGAATAACAAATTGCTTGGCAGTGAATATTTTCAATATTTAAATTTAGTGAGTTGAATCTTACTGCAATGAGGCAGAGGGATTCCAGATAAAGGCAGCAGAATGAATTAAATTACAGATCCTGAAAGAGTGGAATGGAACATCCAGACCATAAAAATAAATACTGTGGCCTCACTGGCAATAGAGGAACCAAAATTTCCCTCACAGTGTTGGCAGAGGTTTGTCAGAGATGGAGGTATGACTATGGTTTAGTGGAGCATCTGAATTAAAATATAAGTGAGCAGAATTGCATAAGAATTACTAGATGTTTGGACTTGGGAGTCCAAGACAGGTAAGCTTTATCCATTCCAGTCATTAAATAATTCCAAGTGAATTAATTGCAAATTTGATGTCCAAATGATAAAATAATTTTGTTAACAAACAAAATGCTTTGCATAAAAGAGATAAATTCAGCTGCAGTTACTAGAGAGTGAACCAGGTTCTGTTCACACTACCCAAACAGTCCCCTTGACATGACTGAGAGAAATTAAGTGAAGGCATACTTCAAGACTGTGTCTAAACTTTTTATCTCCTGGAAGTTAGGAGACCTAGATTGCGCTCTTGACAGCACATAAAGCTTCTTAGATTATTTTGTAAGAATAATTAGAACCAACTAATGATTGTAGTGAGATATTTCTTTAATAATCAAAAGTATTAGTAAATACAGCCATAAGTGAATGTATAACGGTAATGCTATAAACATTCTGGGTCGTATTAGCAAGATTATGTGCCCAGTTTTAATGACCTATGCTTCAAACTGCCATTGAAATATTACTTCTAAAACTTAAAAAAACCACTTTACAGCTTTAAAATATAGTTAAATTTCAATTTTGACCCTTTTATGAAGAGGCAAGAAACTAAATTTCACATCATATTCATAAAAATTGTGAAAACAAAAGTGAACTAAAAAATTGAATTCATATTGTAGGTTGTGATAAAACTGGTGTTTTGCTTCGGAATGATGTTAGCTATGGATGAATTAGAGCTGTTTGTATCTAAATACCCAGAGTTTTATAATACTTTAGAAAAATGGAAAAAAAATTCATATGCTTTAATATATGCTGCTCCTGAAATCAAACCCTGTGGCTCTATACTATTTTACTTGAACTAATACTGTGTCTACTTAAAGATTTGGATCTTCCTGATTGTTTTTCCCTTTTGGTGCTGCTGCCTTGTAGATGAAAATGAGAAGCCACCAAGATTGGCTCAGTACAAATAACAATAAAGGCAAACAACCAGACTTATTATGAAGACATATCTTTTTGCCCTTATCCAACTACAGTTTAATGCAGAAATTGCTTTAGGCACTGGAGCAGGCATGTTTATCATTCCTACAGATTAATGTTCTGTTTGAACAGTAACTCCTATCCATGCTTGCATTATCTTAGTAACTGGTATGATGTGATGTATACATTTCTGCACATCAAGTTGAGCTAATCTCCTCTACGGGAAGCAATTGTTCCCATGAAAAACTAGCAATAGAATGTAGTAACTATATCATAAGAGAGACATGGGTGACAATGTAGCTGATAGAATCTGAACTACTCCCAGAAATGATGAGCTAAATTATTTTCAATTATATGCAGTGGTCCTTCGTACCAATCACTCAGTCTTAAGTTCTACGTATATTTTGACTGTAACTACTTTGAAAAAGTGTTGGCATAAAGCAAATTATTCCAAGTCTGAAAATGTCCGTCCTCAGCAGGCACATGAGAATTAACCACTCACAATGACTTCAGTAAATTTGGACCTCTGAAGCAACCGTTACTTTACCCTCAAAACGTGAAAGAGGCGTCTTGGAATGCAATCAACAACCTATTAATTGAACTTTGAAAAAGAGCAGTATGTCATCAAGTTAATTTACTTTAAATAGCCCCCAAATGTCTAACACTTTCAAACACAATTAATATTTATTAGTTTTAGAAGCCCTAAAATTGCAGTTTTGCTTGGACATCATGTTGCTTTCCACCAGCAATGACAATTAATTTATTAGATGCTTGAGGAATAAATTTGGAAGAGCAAGGGAATTTTGCACATAACTGTAGCGAGGCATAGGCTTGTGCCTTCAGATCTATCTTCAGATATTTATGTATGTGTATGCATGTGTTGGGTGTATAACAGTAAGTGTTCACATACATATTTTAGCACATATACTAAGTTTTCCAAATATGCAACCTAATACTGCAGTTCAAATGGTTGTTCTTGATTTTGGTGATCATAAAAAATGATTTGTTTTGTGAGGATATCAAGTAGCCTGCATATCCTAGCTATGCATTTCACTAATTAACATTTGGGATTGTTTAATTTTTAAAGATTTTTAAATTGTTAAGACTATTAAATTGGTAACAAATTGCAGACTAGTGTTAACTACTATAGGAACATCCTCAAAATCCACTGACTTCTATAATTTTCATATATGAATTTCCCAGCTTTTTACATTCTTATCATTTTTATAAATGATGTATTTACGTTATTAGGTGCTGAGTTGTGGCATTGTGCTCATCAGGTCCTTTTCAGTATCTGTGGATACAGCTGAGTTCCTAGAGACGTCACCCCTTCAAACGTAATCTGATTGAAGGTACCCTGTATCTGTCTACAAAGGACATAAAATGGGACTGGGATAGACTGGACTACTAGGCAAGTTCTTAGGCTGCATGTTTTGAGTGGGCAGCCACGGCACCCCAAAAATGCCTACAGGATCTATGAAATTTATGTTCCACTCTCTTCTTTCTCCCTTAGACTATAATGACATAAACTTCTCAGGAAATGAATTTAGTGTAGCAGGGAAAGGGTCCAAATGCTATTCATGATGAAGAATTAAAAGAAATGTTAAAGATGGTTATTATGTACTAACAAACTTTATTTATAAAACCACAGAAATTCCATTTGTATTTAAAAAAAATAATTTCAGTTGAAACAACAAGGACACAATTGTTAAAGATTTAAGTCTTTTTTTCTTGTGAATTAGTATTGCATATTTTTAATTTTGTTAGTATGAAACATATTTCAGTGCCTGATCCCTTAGATACACGATTGCTTCTATTCATCAGGGTTTAATTCAGAGTACAATTTACTGTGGTTCTTTGAAAGTTATATAAAAAACACCTATGTGCATTGGCTGTTTAAAAAGATCTTGTGAAAGCTTGCAGGGAGTGAGGATAAACAAACATTTTTCTTTAAAGGCTTTGAGGAGCAAGTGTTGTCAATGTTCTATTACATACATTTTATCTTCAACACACAAGGCTCCTACTGGGACCACACTATCCACTGAAATTAGTTGAAGCTGACAGTTTTTCAGTAAGACTGCTTTTGATCCTTAAAAGATTATTTAAATTGAAATAGTTACCTCACATAAACCAGAAAAGTTTCCACTTCAGTTCATTAAATCTTTTTATTTGGATTATCTTAAATACTTTGTCAACTTTTAAAATAATTATTAGATAATGTAAGAACAAACAGAAATTATAATGCCCTCCAAAAAAACTTCAAAAGATTCTACCTGGGTACCACCATCATTTTTACGAAGAATAATTTGTTTCTGTAAATAGACATAGCTAAATATATTTGTTGTAGTCATAGCTGCTGCTGTTATAGGGGAAAACTACAATAATAAGGGGCAAGTGGTATATCTGGGAACCTAGCAACTGAATTAGTAGCTTCAATTTTATAATGTTATATAGTATATTCAGTATGAATCATGCCATCTTTTAATCTGTGATCTTTATTTAATTCCAGAATCCGAGGGAGATATATAATCACTGGACATAAAATACAATAAATGGTGATTAAATGAATATACAACTCAACATTTGAATTTAGAAATGTAGTTACTTCTATGAAAAAAGAGTTTTGCAAGAGAACAAATCCATTTGAACTGCTGATCATGGGATAATCAGTCCATCACAACAACTCAAGCCAGGATTTGAAATATTTTGGTAAAAGATGTTTTTAATAATCTATGCCTCAGTTTCCAAAACCTCTTTTCAAGATGCTTTGCTGGTAATTCTGAAATGTTTACTTGATTCTATATTGAAAGTAAACAATAGGCAGAAGTTAACACTTTTTGCCCTAAGAAATATTAGGGTAAATGTTGTTCTCATGGAGATGAGGAAGATGAAACAAAATAGTGCCACTGACACTGCTTTTTAAATTCTTTCACTTCTAAATCCTTTGAACAAGGAAGAATATTTTCAAAATGCAGAATACAAAACCAATTTAAATTATTTTATAGTCAGAAGTCAGAAAAGGGTGAGAACATGGAGTTCTTAACTTCTTAGTATTTCAGAACTAACAGCCAACTTAACACATCTTACTCCAAGTACTGTTTTCTAAGACTGAAAAGCCAGTGATATCAACAATGCTAATTTTTCAGGAGAAGAATTAATCTCAATGATGCATAGTATGAATAACATGAGCACAAATTGAAATGTTACTGGTACTGTCAAATGAGATTAAAGCTGAATTTTGTCCAACTTGTTCAATTGTCAGATTTTAAGTAGTATATGGTGTATAAGAAGCTGCTGCCTGGGCATTCCAACATTGTTTAAGGAATTGCACACACATCAGCTGATTCTTTGGCTGCTCGGACCAGGGTCCCATCACAGCAGGTGACTCCAATGAGCCACAGGTGCCCCTTTCAACTCCTCCTCTCTCTCTCACTCTCTCTCACACACACACACACACACACACACACACACACACACACACACACACACACACACACACACACACACACACACTCTTGGGCATGCTCTCTCCTTCTTCAAGCTTGACCCTAAGTTTCCTGCAGCAGAGTCTCAGATGCCAGATTTTATTAAAATAAGTAATTTAATTGAAAGCTGCAGCAGCAAGAACAGCCCAGGCTGGATGCATCCAAAAAGGGAGGGACCTCGAACAAAGAAGTCCCTGGGCAATTATACCCTTGTAATCTATACACTTGCCCCCCATGTGCTGTTCACACCTCCTTTAGTCCAATTGTGATTTTTGGTCTGGGGTCTTCTAACACATTATTGGATTCTTTTTCTATGTCCAGGCAGGCAGGCTGTTGATTGCTTTTATCTTCTTGATTTGCAGTCTCTACTGACAGTTGTAGCCTCCTTATCTTACGGTTTACGCTTCTTGTGCACCTGCGCTCACTGGCAGAACATGGGGAAATGAAAAGTCCCAGGCTTAGGGGAAACAGTAGCAAAACATCAGCATGTTATCAACATTTTTCTTACACTACAAGACTAAACACAGCACTGTAACAGCTTCTAGGAAAATTACTAAGAGAGTTAACTCTATTATGACCCAAAGGCTTCAACGGATCTAGCTACTCATGTTAAGCAAACAGCATAAATCACACCATATTATAACCCTACGTAATTTATCCTAATTAAAACCTACTTATTTAAGGGAAACAACTAATATCTGTCAACAATGGATAAAGAATAAGAAACAGAACTAAGCTTTTCCGGTTATCCATTACATACAAGATGCCACTAGAGGGACTTGTACAGCCAAGAGTAACTTACATGAGCTTCAGACAGAACTGTGGATAAATTATTAACAAAAATGGAAATATGAATAAGAAGTAGTTATAGCTATTTTTTTTTTAATTACACCTCAAAAGAACTCTGCCTTTTCATCTCTGTCTTTTCTTGACAGTATTCCAATTTTTTGGGGTAACGTTAACATCCTAAGAGATAACATCAGGAGTATATCTTTAAGATTATCTATATCACATAGCTAAAAATAGACTTGGTTTTGATTTCTGAATATGGTTTAAGTACCTTTGGAGTTATTTTCACTCCCCTTGGTTAAAATTCAATTTGTGTAATTCAAACAGTTCATTTGTTTCTGTACAAGCAAGGCAGTGTAAAAGAGTACGTATAGTTCACAGAAAAACCTCATCTGTATAGACAATGAATATTCAATGAGGTGAAAGGATTGAAGAATTTTAAAATGAATTTTGAGAAGAGGTCTTTACAGTGATCTAGCTGTACCACATGAGTAAGCTACTAAAATGGGATAAGGAATTTTCCACCCTGTATTTATAAAATGAGCACTTGAACTGCAGTAAAAAGATATTTCTGTCCTTTCAAGTTTTTCTACACATCTGTTTCAGGAAGTAAAATATGCAATATTAGTCCAAGAAGAGAAACATTATATTGCTGGAAGAAGTAAATTGATGTGAAAGCATGTAGCCAAGCTGTGTAGCCAAAAAAGGATACTTGTGTAATTGCCTGCTGAAAAATTCAAAGTGTGGTTAAAAATACATTGATAGTTGACTTCATATTTTTAACAGACAATGCCCAATTTATATTAGCAAATAGAAAGTGGGTAACAAATTAATAAGAAACAGATTTCATGTGACTGTTTACTTTGGTCATTGAGAGGATATAGCCAATCAAAGTTTAACCTTATCAATTTTATAAGAATGCACTTTAAAATCAGTGTTCTGAAATGCCAGACACGAATGAGTTGAGGTATTTAAGACAGTGGTAATTTTGCACTACTGAAATGGCTGGACCTAATTCAAAGCTGAAAGTATCATCATCTCTTTCTATTACCTTTCTAGTTGGTGCAAGCTTTGTTTATCATATCTAGAAAAATATTTTTGGCATAAGAAGAAACACCTTTAAAACTTTCCAACACAAATTTGAAAGTGATGTTGTATTGTACAAAAATGCGTGTTATCTAATGCCTTTAGATAATGTGTTCTTATTTTCAGACTGAATCAAATGGTAAAGTCTTGAGATTTTTTTTTTTGGTAGTAGCGAGAGAATAAAATATTACAGTAGAGAAAATAATAGAATAAGTCTACAAAACAATATTAGTTTAAGAAGAATGCAGAAAACTTTGACATGTGGTCCTTAAAATGAAACAGAAGAACTCAGAAAAAAATATTGCTAATTTGATTAAGTAAGATTTAATTATTTCCTCTTAATATCTTTTACCACCATTTTATTTAAATTATTTTTTGCTCATAAAATACCTAATGATGTATGCATTATTTTGCGTGTGTGTGTGGCTTTTTTTCTGTTAATTCCTATAACGAGAATTGCAAGTTTGA
Organism: Thinocorus orbignyianus; assembly: GCA_013400375.1. Taxonomy (NCBI): domain Eukaryota; kingdom Metazoa; phylum Chordata; class Aves; order Ciconiiformes; family Thinocoridae; genus Thinocorus; species Thinocorus orbignyianus. Next base: position 347,216 of record VXBW01003663.1, on the reverse strand, counting down.
CAATAGAGCATTAAACTAGGTACATTACTCACCTCACTATGCTGCATGGAAAGAAAAACAATGAAAAGAAAAATCCTGTCAAACTTAACCTAGAACATTTTGTAACGAAAAGGGAAAAAGGACTTCACTGAGAGGTTCAAATTAACAATTTATTTGGATTTCACTCACAGGTCCAATACGCCATTACTGCAGGCTCTATGGGTACAATGGCAAATACTCTATTGCAATTTAAAAGCGATTAGTGGAATATGCTATTACAACCTACAAGTGATCCCAAAAAGTAACAGCACAAACCACAAGCGCAGTAGGTATTAATATCTTAAAAGACTGCACCAGTCAAGATCTTAATAGCATGCCATATACCATACGTATGTTTCTTAATCACTTACCCTCTCTCTCAGGTATGGTTGATCAATCCCTGTGAAGTTACCCTGTACAGCATCCTGGACAAGAGAGATCAAATCTCCTACAGGCCAGCTGTATCACTGGAAGATTCCCCATTTTTCTACCCAAACCTTACAATTTATATTTCCTGATTCAATGGGAGTGTAGGATTGTGCCCGACTGGATTACATTATCGGGAATATTTACCTCTGGTGGTGTGATTGCTTCTGAGTTTCTGTTGCTAATTTTGTGATGTCTAGCACTCAAAGCCATGGGAATAGTGAGGGAATGGGACTCAGGGCATTTCGTTTGTTAAGGGCGTTTGCTAAGGCTTGATTTGGTTTTGGTTCAAATTATGATGCAATCTTGAGACAACCCCAGGCTGAGCCGTTAGTGCAGCTCCCCCTAAGTTATCCCTGCATAAACAAGGCAAGGTGGAGACAAAGCTGAGTTGGATGACAACTCTCTGCATCTCACTTGTTGTGCTCTGAAACTGGTTTGGCTGTGTGCTCCCATATGCATTTTGATTAAATCAACAACATAAGTAAAACTTTCCTATAAGGAGTTTCCAGTTACGCATGATAGTATGCAAGAAGCATACAACATGTCAAATTCTGTACTACGGTGATTACATGAATCCAAAAATGATAAAAACAAACTTTAAAGAAGACAGGCATTTAAAAGCAGGAATAAAAATTGATACTATTTCCCTGGCAGTGCAGTTACTTTCAGGGAAGCAATTGTGTCTAATTTATCTTACCAATGAAAGTACAGGAAATTCTTGAGAATCTGCAAATGAGAATCTCTAAATTAAAACTGATTAAAGGGCATAGGAATGCAGTCATAACGCACAAGCAAAAGCCAAAAAATCTTAATACATATCATGTAATTTGATATGACTGTATCAATGTACCCTAATCTGAATACCATAATATCTATTTATTGGCTACTGGGCACTCAAGTGGTTTCATCCAACCTTTGGTCCTTGAAAAGTGATCACTCACCTTTACCTCACATCTTGTGTACTTCCTGAGCATGTAACATTCACTTAGCCTGGAAAGGATAAGTTGATTTTTGCTGCCTGTAGTAGCTACTGTCATACACTAAACTCCTAAACTGTCTCCAATGTTTATTATGCATTTTCCCCCATATCATCTTATTCTAGCTCTAATTCCTGGATTTATTAGAAGAGGATAAAATGACAGGTCTACACTCTGACAAATTCAGATTATTTTTTTCAAAATAACAGGACAGGGTGGACATACGTCCCCCAACTCTGTCTTGTAATATTTCCACTTCTATTACATTTTCATTTTTTGTATATCATAATAAGAATCAAAAGGGTATTAAACCAATCATCATTTGAGATTGACCAGGTAAGAAATAACTAAATAAGACCAAGCACAGGAATATTACCAATATAAACGCAGATCTTAACTAAATTCAGACTGTATTAAAACATTTTCCCATGGTCCGCTGAAAACCATAAAATCTGTGAGAGGATTGGAAAAGCTCCTGGGTGTATAAAGGAGGGAAGGATGCTCCACTGCGCTCTTTTCCAGCCAGATACACAGTACCAGTTCAGCCATGACAATATTTATGGCAGTTGTTTCTATTTCTGTGACAGGCTGCCTGAAACATCCAATCTACACACTACTGAGGAAGTCACTCTGTAAGCAGAACACAAAACTGGAACCAATCATCCTTCTATTTCAGCAAGGCTTTGATAGAAAAGTAGCTACCAAAGTGGGCTGAGGAATGAGCTCTGACACTTGTAAGGCCCCAAGAATATCACTTCTCCTGGGCGTTTGCTTGCTGGGTGTCAAGGCCAACTTAGCTGACAGCTGCCTTCCTGCTAGTATGGCAGAAGTCTCCCAGACAGTGCTGTGGGGTGGCCTCAGTGAGGACCAGCCCCTTGCCTGTTAGAGCTGCCTTTAAGCTGAGCCTTTAACTCTTGGCCCGTACCCAAGCTACAGCCCCTGGTGCATTGCACCCTGTGCAAAGCTAAGGGACTCTGGCTGGCAGGTTGCCTTGCTAGCTTCACCCAAACCTGCCCTATCACCGTGGACTTGCCCCTGTCGCTGGACTATGTCTCACCTGTTCACTGACACTGGGCCTGATCCTGGCTTGCTGGCTGATGTTTCCAGCCTGACCTCGGACCTGTCTCATCACAATGGACATGCCTGATTCTCACTTGAACACAACTGCCATCCTTCACTGTCGTGGGTCCTTTGGGTTGAGGTATTGGGAGCAGCAAGGCCTGCTCTTGGGCAGCAGGGTAGGAATTTACCTGCCAGTGAGTAGGGCAGGTTAAGGATCAGCCCCAGCCGTGGGCATTGGGCACATCCCTGGGGACTGCAGGTTGTGTTGGGGTCAGCACAGGTCTGCAGTGCAGTGGGGCTGAAGCTCAGGCAGGGACCAAGCATGAAAGCCTTGGCCAAAACCAGCTCTCACAGGCAGGGGTTGGGCCCAGCTGCAGCCTCCTTGCAGCACAATGCTCTTGGGGAGCTTCCCTCCATGGCCAGCAGCAGGACAAGGACCACCCTCAGCTGTAGTGGCTCTGAGCTCAGCATCCCCCACCCCGTATCCCTCCAAGAGGGAGGGGGTTACTCTTAGGGCCCTTCCAGCATCCTACACTGAAACTTGGACTTGTGTTTATTTCTAATGTATTTTTCATAATGCTATCCTAACTATGCCATAGATTTTCCAAAAATCCCTTGAAATACCAAAAATGCTTATCTGGTTATTTTGAGTCATCAGTGACACCTTTGTGAAAGCAGGTTCTGGCAGTGTTATTCTTCACAGAGCTAAGCACTCCAGACAGGACCAGTCACTGTGCACTTGTAGCCTGTGTAGGGAAAAAGTGTTCAAATTTCACATAATGCTAAGTGGTCCTAATGGTTAGCACCGGTGCACTGTAAATTCAAACACCATCCTGCTAACATAGCTTGTAGCTAAGTTCTACAAGCATCAGAAGTGTGCAATGCTGTACTATGTATACATACACTTAAATAAACCCATGCTCATCTTCCAGGAAACAGCAATTCAAACAGCAAACAGATGTCTTTTCTCTGCTAACAAGACCACTTGTATGGTTTCTTCAAGCTGATCTCATCTGCTGCAGTGTGTGTCATGATGTACACTTTTCCCCTCTTTCCTATTCTACTTAGATGGAAAACTCACCCTATAAAAAGCAGCTACATCCTTTTCAAGGCAGTTAAAAGAACTCTTTAGCTGTTTGGTATAGCTGTACTTAACACAAGAAGTAATTCCTAGAAGGACTAAAAAAGTACTAAGAAAGTTTTGTGGATATCCAAAGTAAATTTTACCCCTTTGGGCATACAAGGAAAAGCAAAAAGAAATACTGGACAGCTTTAGCTTTTAGGGAGTTGCTGAAATTTCTGTTTCAGAGATATTAACTCAATATTTGAAATTAGGAATATAGACAATAGAAAATTAGTTGATCTATGTTACAAATGTTATTTTGGGGCTCTTAACAATGAACACAGTGTTCAAGCTACTTATTTGATACTGAAATTTTTGGCAGAAAACTCCTTCTGCTCTGCTTTTCCTTGTTTGGAAACTCATACACTCGTGAATGCCCTCTGACTTGAGGAATCTATAGCAACACTTATCAAGACGTTCTCCATCAAGTCAGAGACTGACAGAGACACAGTGCAATCATTAATCCTCCACAGGATACACAGCGACATAACCCCCTGCGTAAGAAGCCACAGGGTGCCCCTTGCCTGGCATGCAGCCAAACTGTTGCTTTTTGAGGAAACATACAGTATTCACAACTCCCGGGCATAAACAGGGTTTCAGCTTTGACCTCCAGAGAGTCTCTTGTGCATATCTTCATTTGCTTTGTTCTGTGAGTTCAGACAGATGATTCATTGTTAATACCAGGTCCCACAGCCAGTTATACTTTGGATATGGATCATAAATACATCATTGAGCACTGAGTTATGAGTTTAGTTTTTTAGCATAAAACTTTTAGGGACTGGATCCTGTAATGGAGTTTAGTCTTGGTTTAGGCATATATGTTTTTTTCAATGAATATGGGAATTATGAGACTCTTTAGAGTGGAATTCTCAAGAAGTAACACACCAGAAGATGTCTGAACTAGCAATAAGAAATTATCAGAAATTCTGGGTTTCTAAACCACAAATTTTTCAGCTCAGAATTTGTTTCTTGATGGCACAGGTTAGTGGGGTGGGGTGGAAGGCAGGGCATATTGGTTTGTGTTTTGCATTGCAGATGGGAGGACCACAGTCTACTTCTGTAATTAGGGTTGGTTGTCCCTTGAATAATGCACATTGATGCTTTATTTTATAATGTGCACATTGTTTTTTTTCTTGGTTTTGTTTTTGTTGGTTGTGTTGGTGGGGTATTTTGTTGTTTGTTTTAAACAGAATATTACTTTTTTGAAGATGATCTAAATATGAACAGCAAGGAATTTCAGTTCCTGGATGTTTATGTTACAGACTGATTCCTATAGATGGGGTCTAAGGGAGGGTGGTGTGTTTGGGAAAATATTTAGTCTCTTCTTTTAGCTGTGCCCATCATCCACATTAGGTTTTATCCCTTAAAAACTTCCAGAAGCCATGGAGGCTGAGCACAAAATTGTAAGAAAAAGTAGTTTTTGTTATTGCAGCTGATTTGCAACACACTGGAGAACATCTTTTGAGCTGCAGACAGCATCTGCAAGAATTATGTCAAATGCTGAGATTTTCTAAAATTTTCTATATTTGCAAATGTAAGCCAGAATATCTCATTAGTGGCAATGCTAAAAAGCTATATAACTGAAGAGAACAGAATTGTTAGCAATATGAAACTCCTTGAACTCCTGCTTGTAGCTAAGGAGCCTTTAAAGAGTCTTCAGGGAGAAAAAAAAATCTAACATTTTCATATCCTGAAAACAGACCATATTAAGCCTCGTTTCCTTGCTCACAGGTTGCTTAACATCTGCAATGAGAATGTCCAACTTTAATTATGCCTTCTCACAATGGAACACAATGTACTTTTCCACAGACATGTTATATATGATACTAGGCAAAGTTATTCCTTCTTAAAATTCCATTCAGTTTGTTTTATGGGAATATCTGTCTTCTGTCACACATACAGGTAAACTCCCCCCCAAACCACATTTGTTTTAAATGTCTGTTTTAAATTTACCTAGTATATATTCCATTGCTGGACAATGACATTTATGCATTATCTTATTACTAGTACTATCTTATGTTCCTTTATATAATATCTTCAGAGTTTCACAACAACTGCTGTGAGGTTCAAAGGTAATGAAATTCACAGCCATATATTCTCAGTGTTATTTCTCACAGAGAACTTTTATTACTTAAATAGAAATTAATTATAACTCAGAAAATTGCAATTTCATTCTGTAAAAGGTAATATACTTCCTAGATTTCTAAAAAGCAGTACTCTCTCGACATATATATAGTAGTGATTTATTAGACATTATTATCTTTTAAAAACCAAAATCAGTTGCTGAAAGGATAACGTGTATGAGCATAGTTTGATGAGAGACTTTGATTTCTTAAGTATACCATGTTTAAGTATTCAAGATATACTGTAATATTTTATTTTTCCATTAGAGTTTGCCTATTACACCATTTTCAGACTGTAAACTACTTACATCAGTTTAACATTCTGCCTTGAATAGTTTATTTACTATGAAACTGTAATTTGCAATATTCCGTCAAATTTCGTCCAATCCAGTGAAAATAATCTAATTTGTTGAGGGTTGATATTGGTTACATGAACTCCCCCAGTGATGGGTAGACAACACTAAAGAAACTTTATTGTAGTGTAAGAAAGGAAAAGACAAGAGTGAGCGAAAAGTCAGGAAGTAAACAAGCCTATTTATTTTTTTTAAATTCAAACAATGAAATCATTGTCATTCCAAGAATATGAACCTTTCCACATTTGCCATTTAATTTGCTATAACATGTCAGGGAATTTGATTGTACTTTAAAATAATTGTCTTTTAATTGACTGTTTTATTTACATAATAGTAACTGACTGTAGTGGTTAGGTCTCTTACGAAAATTAGTGTACAATTTGCATGAGTTAATAAAAAATTATATTCCAAAATGAAACTGTTTGACTCTTTTAAAAGTAAAGGAAAAGATACGTTGAAAAAATAACTGTAATCTTTCTTTCCTATTTCAGGCTTTGTGAATTGACAAATATAGAGCTTGGATGATTTCCAACTAAACATGGAAAATATTACATTATTAAGGTTAGTTCCAATAAACTTTATGGAATAAAATTTTTTAAGTAAGGCAAATAAGATTTGGCCAAGGAAACCGTGCTTACCCATCCTTTGGAAAAACAGACTAACAAACTCTCTGCCATAACAGAACAGATAAAACAAACTTGGATTCCTGTTGACCCATATGGGCTCCTCAGCACCAACCAGTGATAATATTCTGGCATAACAGACCATTCCAGAGTAAGAAAAAAAAAAGGGAATACCTTGCTCTCACAAGAGATAAATATCCTATTTAACACACAATTTAACAGCTATGAAGTCAATATAGTAACAGACTATTTATTTGAATATTAAGTAGACAATTTATAGACAGGATACTCATTCTATGCTTTTATGAATATAATTAACTATGGTTCTCACAATCATATTTTTATTTCAATATCTAATTCTTCTGTTTGAGTCACGTCTGGCATGCCCTAATTCTCCATTTAAATTAGACCAATGCAGAGTTACCATCTTGAAAGTCAATGGGTTGCAGTAGGGTAATGAGCAGAAGTCGGCATTGATGTTTATAATTCCTGCACTGATATACACAGATTGGGTATAAAGAAGATAAATAATTTCTATAAATGCAAGACTAAGTGTTCTTTAAAAAGGCCTTCTATTAATGCTGCATTATTTTATTTATTAAGTAATTGTATTTTAAATGGAATATTATGAATTCACATCAGATTTTCCTTACTAATTGCACAGTGGATTATACTGTCTATGAAATTATGTCTACATTCTGCTTTCCCAGAATAAAAAAAAATTGGAAAGTAAACCTGCTTCACATTGCAGCAAGACATCCAGATATAGTTATTCCTAACCAGAAATGGCTGCTAGTGCAATCAGCTTCAGCTTGTTCTAAGAGCTCATTTCCATTCACTTTCAAGTACTATATCAACACTTTTTTTTTTCTCCCAGTGAAAAATGAATTCAAATAGTAAGTAGTTTAGTGGTTGTCTTTCTTCTTGCAGATCTAAAACTAAGGAAAACTTCAGTTATTCAAATCAGCTAACCTATTCAAACTACAAGCAAATCTGAATGGGATAGCTACAAGTGAAAACAGGATTCATGAACTTCCTAATTTTCTAGCCACTAGAGGGCAAGATTTTTCTGTGTCTTTTCTAAGAAATAATTTGACTCCTAAGGCAGAGCTGTTCTTTCCTTTAAAGCACATATGGCCTTGAACATTCCATTCCACCTGGTACATCTGAACTTGAATCCTTTCACTACTGTTGAACAACATCCAATGAACAAATAAAACCACATGATGCATGCATAATACAAGGACTTTCTTAAGTCAGTGGTCATAGTAAACAGGAGTGAGGATAAGCTCTGATTTGACATCAACCTATGTTAACTCAATTCCTCACTTACTTTAAGTGTGCAGCCTGCACCTTTGTGTCAATTATGTTATTAAAATCTCAAATGCACCAAGGTAAATTGGAATTAGGATGTCAACTACTTCAAACCTCTGAAATCTGAAAGGCAGTGCTTATTCTCAGATCAAAAAAGGTCAACTACCATGTTCATCAAAGGGAGTATCTAACCTTCTCTTTGTTTTCTTTGCTTGTGGATTTTCCTTAATTTTTCTCTGGAGCACACATTTCGCTTTCTTCCAAAGATACATAACCTCTCGCTTTTTCCACCAGAAATTTATTCCCATTTTTCTTTGGTATTCTAACACTGATTTTTAATGCGTTCTGATTTTCTTTTGTGCTATTTTGGGGGAAAATTGTCTCTACTTATAGTCTCCAGGATTTCATTTGATCTTCCTGTTTGTTACTTCTAGACAGAGTGGATATTACAAGACCCAATTCCAAATGACTATATTTTGGTTGATAATATTCTGACCTCTCATTTATATAACCTATTCGGAACCCAGTTGTCATAACTCTTTTCTTGATTATTTTTCATCATGTCCCATTGCTAGCATAAACTTTAGGATTGCCAACTAAAGCAAACTATGTTTGTGCATCCTTCTATAAGAACTGATGTTGGTGCTGGGTAAACTTCTCTCACAGACTTCAGTCCCATGGCCATGCTGGCTCTTGCTCATTCATTGCTGTCTCAGCTCAATCCCTGTCCTGGGAGCTTCTAAGACTGCTTTTTCTCTGGTCCCTAATATTTTATTTGGTGAACGTGGGCAAATTATTTAAAGGGAATATTTTAATTTGCACAGATCCTCAAAGCCATGATATGGTCCTCAAGAAAGTCCATCAAACAGATACAGGAACCAAAATCACAGCATGAATTTAAGTAAAAAAGTATCCAGAAGCAGATTGGGTTGTGCTGTAAGAAAAGCTGTGTCTGTAAGGACTGGAAGAAAAAGGCCATATGAATGTCTTGGCTGCCAGATATCTCTTTTATCTTAATATTTTATCATTCCTGACATCTTCTCTAACAGGTAAGACAGGAAAAAGACCTGAAACCCTTATATATGACTGATATTCTATCCAGGAAAGATGTTCAAGCCATAAATGCAGTAATATACCTGCAGTCAGATATTCTGACTATCAGTAGCCCTGTCAAGTCAGCGGAGTTCTACAATGCCGGTAATGAAGCCACTCAAAGTGGAAAGATAGTTATAAATTTTACAGCTACCACTTAGTTTACCTACAACTATTCTGAATTCTTAGTACTGTCAAAAGTGCAGTTCTCCAACTGAGGAGAAACTTTAAATATAACTTCCAAATAAATATTATTTTAAATAATCTTCAAATAAAAATGTAACACTTCCTGAGTAAATCTTATTGCTCTATATAAAAGCATGAACAGTGGGGGACCAAATTACAGAAAAGACCTAGTGTTCTCTTAATTTGTATTCCAGTCTAACATTGAGTTTTATATAGCCTTGGGAGAGAAATCTCCACTGAATGCATTACTAACACCAATCTAAGAAGGAAGCTTTCTGTAACATTCGATATAATACGTAGTATCATATGGAGGTCAAAATACCATATATAAACATATACAAGCGTTTAAGCTACCAGTAAAGCAAACATAAGGATTGATTATGAGTTTATTGAAATAACAAACAAGAAAGCTGAATGCAATTGTTCACCTCATTACATTTTAGTCATATTTAGGGAATCTAAAAAAAGAGTGTCCCCTGACTTTCTTTAGTTGATCAAACATACCCGTGGGTATTCAAGTCATAGGAAAGCGGTTGCTGTTGATAACGTTTTACTTACATAAAGAAAACAAACTGTCTTTGTAAAATGATTTTCAGCAAGGATCTAAATGTAAATATGTTTCTATCTCATATATAAAAATATTCGTCTTGCACTGAACAGTAAGAGTGATGCAGAACAACCAAATTAAATGCTGAACTTTAACGCCAAGGCTGGCTCCCTGAGGCAACTGAAGTGCCTCATCCCTTGTGGTAAAGACAGAAGAAAGGCTTCATCTAAACCCAATCCAGTGGCAGCACCTGCCCTGTGCTGGCTGACAAGCAGTCATTACCATTCAGCTATATATATAGCTATATGCATCTTAGGAAATAAATCAAGGATTTGAATTAGCAGATAGAGCAATAACAATCAGTAGTACAAGGTATCAGTTTTTCTAGCTGTCTGTTTCAGAAAACCCTCCTTCTAGCATAGTTTGCTGAAAAAAAGTATAAGCATTTTTTCACTGGGAGACCCAAATATTCAGTATCAATTGTCTGCTGCTGTTTGCTGACTTTGTCCCATCAGTTCACAATGTATCTCAAGAATAATCGTGACAGTATCAAATGATGCACTTCGGGATGTAGTTTGAAGATGGATGAATGAGGCAAGAAGTTTTCACTATAGTCACTCGAGTTCTATGCACTACAAAAACCATACAAGATCCTTAGCAAGTAAGAACCTAAGACATGAGATTTACACAAATAAAAGAATTTCATTGTTGCACTTATTAGAAAGCAGTTTGAAATGAAGGAGGCAAAATGCGCACAAGTCTTCTCTGACATTTTGAAACCGAAATTCTATTCACCACTCGCAACTGCTTTCAGAGCACCATTTGGTCTATTCCTTCCTCTGTTAGTAAAAGGCATGAACTGTTTATAGGGAAAACTACCTTTTCCATGTCCTTTAGTCTGGTCATCTCACTACAATGAGAACCAAATTATCATTTTTGCTTATATAAAATGTGTGGTTTAACTATCAGCCCTTTTAAATCTGGAGCACCTTGGGTGAAATTGCAGATAGTTTTATATATTAAGTACTGTGTAAAGAGTAATATTCATTACAACTATTTACTCTCTAGTGTATAAAGCAGTCTCAAACTTCACCATCCTTCAGTGTGCAGTTAATATATTCTACATGAACAACCAGATTAATTGTGTGCCTAGTAAAAGTTACAAGTATAATTGCATTGGTTTACTCATAGCTCATTTACAGTTTGAGTCACTTAAGGATAAAATTATGACAGTGTTCTCTTCTTAAATAAAGAGAAAGTAACAAGATAGTTTGTTTAAACTAATTGATATGGTTTAATTCTTGTGTTTTTCCTCTTGTGTTTATCAGAACTTAGTTTTGCTTTTTTTCTTCCAAAACGACTGTAAGTCATTTTGAAGGTGTTTTAGCTTCTCCCAGAGCTGAACAAAATCTGAAAAACTAAAGGCTTGAAAAGCAGCATCACGAAGAAAGAAGCCATCGCCTTGAACTTTTAATTTCTTTCCAACAATTTGGTCTCTGATCTTTTAAGATATAGGGCAATATTCTCTATTCCATTTCTCCCCGTTTGTGAAATTGTTATTAGGGTTTTGTGTGTATGTGAGTTTGTGCACATATGCATACATGAGCATGTACTGGTATGAACTGCTAAGCAGTTCACATAATGAATTAACTTTCTCTCAGAAGAAGAAATTCCAAACAACTTTTCTTCAGTTAGAGATGATAAAGGGCATCTCAAAATGCAACAGCTATTCAAATAGTGAGCAGGATTATGGGTCCTGCAAGACCCTGCAAGAACTGAACAAGATTAAGCTACCTGGTAACTAAAGAGCAGCTAATGGAAAAAATCTTCCTGTACATATGCACCAGAAGGAGAACTAATTTAAATCACTAGCTATAAGCTATGTGTATGCAATTGCCGTATCTCACCAGAAATTCTAAAATTCTTCTCTTTAGTCAGATAAACTGTGTGAAACCAAAGTCTTATAGGTGACAAGAAAAATATAACTTAATTTACGTTCCAAACAGGTTAAAAATAGGAGGTAGGAGGAAGAAGGAAGTCCAGATACATTCACCAATTTTGTAACCCATTATGTTCCTTTTAAAATTTAGCACAGTCTTACAATACACTTCAAATCAAAAATTTTAAAAGTATTTTGTTCTAAAGAGTATATCCAGAAATTTTATACAATAAATTATACAAAGAGAATGGGAATTAAATTCCATCAGGGAAATCCTTGCTGTTGTTATAACATACAACATCATGAACATACTTTGCAAACTTTGTATTATCCCTTTTCTTTCTCATTTAAAATTTCTAGACTTATAAAGTTAGTACAGTAAATGCTGTTGTGCCTCTGCAAGACTCCAAGTGGCACAGTATCATGTAGTACAGTTGCATGATTACTCTTAAGTCTCAGTGGTAGCTGCTCTCCTAATGAGCCAGGATAAAATCATTAAAAAGTAATTTTATGCAGGTTTTACAGATAAGTCTTCGCTCTGGGACAAGGCAATCCTGACAGACTGTAATATTTCTAAGGCAATATACTCCTCCCTTCCTGTTTAATGAGCTGTAGATTTTTAATCTGGGAGTTTTGGTGATAGGCTGAAGGAATGCACAAGAGATTGGTCTGGAGGCATCTGTATGTTATACATAGATGTATTCCATATAGACAATGGAAAGATGGGAACTAAAACCAGCTCTCAGTTTCCCTAGAAGTTCTGTGTTACTGTTTGTTTTTCCTCTGGTTTTCAATCACAGAATGCAAGTCCAAATGTACGTTTGCTTTCAAAAGAAGGGTTGTGTTAACTACTATCCTTTAAAGTAAGTGAATGCGTACAAAACCAGGGCTTGAGTTACACAGCAAAACTGGAAGAAAATCTAATTCTAGTTTGTAAAATCATTGAGAAAATAATTGCAGTACAGGATTTTCCATCCCTTAAATACAGAATGCAGCTATGTCATGGATATATAAAGAACAGCTCATGTCACAAAAAGGAAGAGGAAGTGAAAGACAACGATTCGTTACAGGAATTCAAATATTCTTAATATACTACATTTATAATTGTCCTAGCTCCCTTTTCTGAGACACCAAACAAAGAGTTTTTGCTTAGCAGGGAAGGTTGAAGTTTTACTTCCTCTATTGGTCTTTATCTACGACTTTTTCTTCTCTAGTTTAGATTCAAAGGGAGAACGAGACAACTGGTCGCATCCCAAACCCTAGTAACAATATTTTTGTGTGTTTAGAATGCCTCCCTTTGGAGTCTTCAAAGGCAAACCATAGGAAGCTCTGTAATTTCACTGATACCTCTTAGAACAGGATTATAAAAAAATTCTTGGGTATGTAAGTGTGCATGTGACTAATTGACACTATTTCTTATTGAAGAGATCCACATACATGTTCTAGTACTTTCTTAACTTCCGAGGTGAATGAGCTTGTTATCCGCAACCCTTTTCATGATAAGAGATTTTCAGTTATGGATTTTATGAGAAAGGATAAATCCCTTCTGTCACATCTCAAGGCCCATTTAACTTCCCCAATCATTATAAAACAAGTGCCGCTTGTTTTCTCTTACATACTGTCTCTCATTTTCTCTCACTTTCGCCTATGTTGAAAGTTTTTCTTTACGTTTATGATGATAATGGTATCTGTGCTGTCTATTGCACTTCTGCTGTGTTTCCACCCCTTCCCACCACTAGCTTATGTTAGACAGCAAAGAACTGTGCCACAAAAAGGAAACGCTTTGGCCTGATGCTGCTTATTTACAAGTCTTGCACTTTGAAATCTTCATCTTCATCTTTGTATTGGAATATCAAATCAAAAGGAAGAGATTTTTTTTCTTGTTTTCTTTCTTTTTTTTTTTCTCTCCTTTGCCTTTAGAAAATAATATAACACAAGACCATGTTGTAATAAATAAAGTTGTTACTTGCGGCAAGAGGCTTACTGGAAAAATGATCAGTCTGAAAGAACTGGCTATTTTTAGCAAGGCATCTAAGCCTAAACCTACAGGAGACTGTTACGTTCGAGGGGACACACATCTATTGCAGTATCTCAGGGTATGGATTTGATTGCTTTCTATCAAATACAACAACATATTGAATTTACCCCTTACGGTTGAACACATTTCTTATGTTACCTGGTCTACACATTTCTCTTATGCTACAGTGCAGGTCTACTAGAAAGGTCTTTTATTAAAGCAGCATTTTTCTAAATGATGCTATTAAAATGTATAAAGCAATTTCTTCAACCTTGTTAGTTAGACAAGCTGTTGTTAATCTTAAAACCAGGAAAGAGTAAATGACTAAAAAACTGGGATGGAAGCTTTGCACCTGGTTTCAATATAAAGTTTTTTATGTGACCTTCAACAATTCCCTCAACTAAGATACATTTTCCCCTCTGCGTAAAGTATGGATTACAACTCATTCCATCTTTGCATTGTAAGAATTGAGGTTTTGTCTTACAATGAGCTCTGTGCATTCCAGGCTTTGTTCATCTAATAATTGGTAGATACAGGGTAGTCTAAGGAGTAACTAATTTTTAAATTCAGGATATGACACACACACACAAAATCTTAATCCCACATTGTGATCCTTTAGATAGACTGAAAGAGAAAGTATAGGAAAAGCATAAGCATTTAGGCTTTATCTGGACCGTTCTACTACTATCCATCTTACAAACGTCAGCTGAAGGGATGTATTCTAAATTTTCTTCTATATTTTGTTTTTATTCCTAGAGCTACATGATTTTCAAGTCCACTTATATATCACTGATGTTATAGGAAAATATGATCAGAATTCATGAAGACCATGCACTTTTGCAAATTTACCTGTTTTCTGACTTCATCCCTGGAGGATTTAGCCCTCCTATAGGTAACTGGTGACATTTGCAACAGTCTCCAATTTCTGCTAATGTTGGATGTTATAAATTGCACACTAAAAATTATTGATTACTGAATCTCTTTATGCAACTGAGAATGTTCAATGCCTCAGAGGAACTAACCCTAACTTCTCAGTCTTCTGTTTTGATGTTATATCTAGACTACCTATCTACCCCGTAAATGACACTAACCATCCTGTCCACAGTCCTCAGAAGTGTGGAAAGTTCCTACAGAACTGTGTAACTTCACTTTAATAAATCTGTTCACCTTCAGGGTAGGATAGGAGGATACGAAACTTAGGTGAACTAACTTTCCACCAGGACTGTTGCTTACTGTACGCTGCTCAGTTTGTTCCTCTTCAGAGTGCTCGTCTATACAGATTCTGTAACAGAATCACTCTGTCTGTAGCTTGTAGGACTGAGTACATCTTATTTCTTTTTCTGTGTTACAACAGTCATCAAGCTGAGGCAACGTCCTTGGTCACAAACATACTCAGTCATGTTACTAGGGCACAGAAACTTTCATTCTGATCTACATATTAGGCTTTCACTTAAAAATCAAAGATGGAAATGAATTTAAGAAAGTTAAAGCAAATAAAACTTCTGTAATTCAAGGGAAATTTCTACCAAATGTAGGAAAGAAATTTAAAAATAAATGGATAGGAAATAGAATGGAGCATTAAGTTTTGCAATCTTTATCTGTTTATGTAACAAAGAAAATAAAGCTTTCCTAGAAAGCACTTAATTTCTATAATGTTCCTTTGAAGATGAGCTTGTGGTTACGGTAGACTTAGATTGCCATAAATAGTTCCTTGTTCTTCTTACCTCCACCATAAGAAAACTATAAAGTTGTTTTCTTCAATTAAATAAATATCAAAGTACACCTGCAAAAGATGTCTCCTGCCCTGAACAAAATGTAACAAATCTCTATCTGCCTCTGTGTTAGGATGTGAGAAATTCTCACCATTTCAGGCAGTGATGGAATAAAATTCATTATAGGTTCAGACTCAAACCATTCTGAAGTAGTTGCATTTTACTTTAGAATAACTGTTGTATATTTTAGCTAACTGTAGAACTTGTTCATCTTCTTAGATTTCACATATGTAGATGAACCTCAGCTTCAGTAAGATGAAGATGGACACACATGTGCCAAGATTAAAAGTCTCAGGAGAAAGGTAGTCTAGTTGTCAAAATGTGACCTAAGAAATTGTTTCATTTTCATTCAGACAGTACATTAAGCAAAAACCACATTCCTGCAACTTTTACTACCAAATTGATAGAATAAGTTTTATTTATACAGAACTTCTAAAAACCTTTATCACCTTTTGAGTTTATGGCTGTAGTTTATTGCCTTCTTTGTCTTTTCTTCTACAGCTTCAAGTTGTGCCACTCCACAGAATAATATATCCTTCTGAAAAGAGTGACTAGAAAAGCCATAAGCTTTTATTCTATTTGAAAACAAAAAACCTTTAAAGAATCTCAGTTCCATCTGGATGGACGTTTTCAGCTTCTACACCACTAAACTGATTTTAAAGAAGTGGCTTCCTTCTGTCTGCTTCCTTCTGATGTAGATATATTGTCATGGAACTTAACTTATATTTGGACCTTTAGTGTTGAAATTTTTTTTTTTCCAGAAAAACATTAGCAGGCATTAGACAGAAAAGAGGAGGAAAATAGAATTAGCATTAATTAAGTAGAATAAAGAAACACAAAGCAAGTAACATTTATTATACAAAATGGCTTCTAAAGAGCTATGACTCTTCATCTATGCCATACAGAGCAGGCAATTACTGGCAAAAGTGGTGGGAAAAAAAACTCTCTACAATGGTCTGTCTTGGTATAAAATGTCTTGCATAATAAAGGTTGTTTTCTGTTTTGCTTCTGTGAGCAAAGACTTCTTTGGTTACCAAAATAACAATGCCTATTTCTTTGGCAATCCAGCAGAATCTTGAATAACAGAGATATAATTATTGTTCAAGAGTTTTAACTGGTACTAAGTAATTATTTTTTATTCCTAATTTAAATCTCATTTAATATATAAATCTTTGTTCCAGGTTTTTCTAAAAAGAAACAAATTATGTTCAATGTGGCTGTATTGAAGGTTTTTTTGCTATATCTGCTACATTTTTGTTCCCATCATAAAGCATAAACAGTCAACTGAAGTGAAATTTGGTCAAATTTGGAAGTCAGGAAGGCAGTTTGCTGGAATTACTTCCTGAAGTACTTACTTCAGGAAGTGCAAACCTCATATTAAGTCAGTATCTCAATAAGCTAAGAGTTGTTTTCCCCAAAAGCTTCTGAAGGACTGAAATGGAACAACATCATCTACCCAGGAGCACAATTTGGACCCATGTAGCCTGTGTGAACTGTCATCTCTGATACCACGTATGCTTCTGAAAATGCTGAGCATCCTCAAAGGCCTTTGTCATAATGTTAAGCATGTCTGCATCTTGCTCAGCTGCACCATAAAACATGCCAAAAATAGTGACTCCAGAGGGAAAGCTGTGAAAAAGTAAAAGTTTGACCAAGTCCACAACAATTCCAAATTCTCCACTGATCTAAGAGGCCAAGCTTTTAGACCTGCCACAAGGGTTTGCACATTCACTTCCCTGATGGAAAATTGAAAACCCAGACACTCTACAAGAACAAGACATACTGTCTGCAAAAGGTCTATGCAAAGACAGCAGTAGAAAGATAGATCATTTCCACAGTTACTATTGCTAATGACTGTAATATAAAGTGTAATGTTTTTTTCTGGAATAAGTGTTGACCTTGATCGATTCACTGATGTTGCAGCTGGGAACACGCATAATTTTTTTTTCTTAAGGTCACAGAATATGTTCATTTCAGCATTTAGCTGCACCAATACTCTGTTTTAATCTCTTCATTTTAAAAAACTGCTTAAACTGTGTGGGAGCTGGAATGTAAAACTTTTGTTGTTTAGTTACTTTCACAAAACGGTATTTTTTTGCAGCTGTGTGCTGCCAGTTCTTTTTTTTTTTTTGGCCAGGCAAAGTGTTCTAGCTTCTCATGACAGCCAAGATATTCTATTCTGGTCAAACTTCAAGAAGGGGAAAGGAAAAGGCAATGTCTGATAACACCTACCTACACTGAGTAAGTCATGCAAAATTCTCTCAAATTGATACACTGCCTGAAAGCTGTGAAACAAAAGAAGACTTGACATATGCCTGCAGGTATTAAACTCACACATCATTTCCAAGCTTTTGATTCCCCTTCATTTTTACTGCAGCAATGCTGAAAGAGTCCATGATTAGGATTGATATTAAGGGGTTGTTTTCACCAATTGCCTGCTGTTGGAACTAATGTGCAACGTTTGTCAAGCTGCAGTCTACCATTTCAAACAATGTTAGTATAACCTATTGCTAGATTTAACTATCCTTATAGCAAGGCAAGAGTTAAACTACTCAACAGTTTAGGACCACTGGGAGAGGACTGAGAAACAGAAGATAAAAGGACTCGTAGGACCACAGGAGACAAGTCATCTGGATTGTACAGATTGAGAAACCAGTGAGCAGACTGGAGGAAATAAAACAGTCACCTATATTCAAGGGTAGTGCTGACAACTCTGTATGTCTCAGGGGAAATAGAGGACCTGGAATAAGGTCCTATGAGATTAATATCTACTGACATGATAGCGATGGACATATGGATTCCAAGAAGATGCTTCAGGAAGAGAGTTTTTTCTGTACAAATTATGTCAGTTAAGCCAGACTTTCATATTTTACGGCCTCTAGGTATCACAGTAATACTGGAAAAAAAGAGGACAAAATTTTCTATTTCAGGGGTGTTTTTACTTCAGCAAAACTTTAGTACAGGTTTGGCTTTGTCTTTCTGTAGCCAGAATGTAGTGTTTTTAAAGTATATAGATTTTTCATGTTTGATTCCATTACAAATGGAAATGAATATCTTTCTGAAGGGAGCAGAAAAGGTATGGCTTCCAACAACTTTCTTATTGAACTCAAACCAGATCTTATAACTGGGATGATACTATAGTGTGAAGATGAAGGCATAATGGCTGCAATTTGTCCAGGTGCTGAAGTACTGTTTCTGAGAGTTGCCAGATGCAGAGTATCAGGGAAGAAATAACTAGCAGCCTATATATTGCAATATCAAATGCGTTGTTACATTGCAGAAACTTTTTTAGATACACTTCAACGACTTCATCCACTACCTGCCAACAATATGGAAACTATGGAAACAGATTTGCTGAATGTTATTACAAAGTCACAGAAGATTTCCAGTCCTCAAGATGGAAGAAACTTGCCATGTCTCAAAAGTGTACATATCTTTTGTTAAATACAGCTAAGAAAGCTTAAATGTAATTAGGAACTCACTACAACAAGGCTTTATTTAGTCATGTCTATTAATTTTTATGATGATTTCAACACTGTTGAAATTATCATTATATTGAATTATATTGAAGTAGTACATTGTGTTGAATTCTGTGGGCTTCTTATTTATGACACTGGTATTTTTGCATTCAGTATATGCCTATGATTAACTAAAGTGGAGGGCTGAGTGTTAAATAATTAGATTATAAATCAATACCAGTTTGAAGAAATTTACCTGGGCTTCCACAATTCTGAAATTCAGCAGAAGAATTATAACAGGTATCTTAACACAGCTTCTGTAACATCTGTATTAACGCTCCAGAAACTTTTACAAAGCTTGTCCTGTACTTCTTTTTTAGTATCATCACCCTTTCAGGCTTAATTATGTCCTTTATTATACTATTATTCTCTGCATCCACCTTCTTGAAGACTATTTTATAGAAAATCTTTTTTCTATAACTCTTTTTCCTAAAGAAAAATCCAAGCACTGAAATGAACTCTGAGACAGACTTCTTGCAAAAGATTTATATTGACTACTTGGTTCCCTGACAGAGCACAGGAAAAAATAGTTTGTGGTGTACAGTATTCTTCTACTACCATGCAAGTTTTTTCATTTTGGTGATGAGACCCTAATGACAGCTTAATATAATAAAGGGTGAAATGCCTCCCAGCGTACAGTGCAAGAATTTGCACACTCTGCCAGGTATATGCCTTCACAACATGGTGCCTTAGATGAGCAAAATAATTCCTCAAATCTCCTGTAATGTTTACTGGACGGTGTCATATGTGTTTACTAATGACAGAGTGATTTATACCCAAAAGCAAGGGAAATATCGGTAAATATTAACTAGTATCAATTTTGTCATAGTTCTGGATGCTACTCATCCACATGGGCTCTGTGGAAAAGGAACTACTACAACCAGTTTAAGCAAAAAATGTACTGGTAGGCATGAACTAGTTACAGAAGAAGGGATAAAATGCCTGGATGTGTTCTCCCAGCTTATGTCACAGGAGTCTGGGCAGCCACATCTCCCTTTTTACAAGGCAGTATAACCTGAAAAAATGTATCTTCCCTGTTTATGCAATGTGCAATATATTTTGGCCTTACAGCCCTATTTCATCAGAGAAAATGCTATTTAACATGATATCCAGAAGCCAAGGAAGTGCTTAAATGTCAAAACCCCTTCTATGACTGGTGTTTCACAAGTTTATTCATATTATAAAGTTGTTTCATAGCTGTATGGCTCCCATGAGAAAAAAAGTCATTTACCCTCTACACTGAAGAGCAATTTCTTTTATATATTCACAGTGACTAATCAGTGTTGATCAGTGTTGAAGAAAACACTAACCTGTAGCTTCATCCTCCTTCCTCTGGCTGTGACATGATTTAAAGTGTTGGGTTTTTTCAATCTTGATAATTAGTCTATAGGTGCAAATTACTTGGGGGTAGCATTAGCCCTGAGGAGAGGAGAACATCAGTTTTCAAGACACAAGCACTTGATGGGTCAGGAGTGTGTGTTTTGAGGAGACCCGTACATCAGAGGGATTCCCTAAATTCCTCCTGAAATTTCAAGAACTGAGGGGAAGCGTTATTTTAGAGTAAAGTTTAAATGGTCTGTTTCACAGACCTGGGCTGGATCTACTCCTACTGTACACATTTCAAGCTTACCTTGATATGAGGAGATGGGCGTCCCTGCAGAGAGCTGTCTCACTTGTGCCGCCAGCAAGGCAGGGCATGGTCAGCAAGCCAAGATGATGGTTGCTCCCTGCCTTGGGGAGCCACAGTGCCCAGGTGCTTCCAGCAGGTGTCTGGGCAGGGCTTGGCAGCCAGGATCCCTGTCAGGGAGCTAGGCAACTGGGACCACTGGGGCAGCCCCAGCCCTGGGCACCAGGCACCTCCCTGGGGACAGGACGAGGCCAAGCTGGGAGGGCCGTGGGCCTGGCTCAGCAGGACCCATGTCTGGGCAGGGCAGTGGGGAGCTGGAGACTGTCCCTGCTGCTGTGATACTGGTCAGGGGCTGATACAGTGTCCTGGGCCCTGGGCAGGGTAGAGGAGCCCTGGGGAAGGCTGTCCCCAGGCACTTACCACCATGCTGCTCCTCAGTGGGGCCCATGGTGCAGTCCTCGGGGTATCTCTGGCTGCCACAGGGAAGAGGAAGAAGGGTAAAGAAATATGTAGTTATGTTTTGTTGTTAATAGCAGCAAAATAATAATAAAAAATATTAAATTGATACTAGTTGTTTTTATCACAATAAATTATAAATTACAGGCGAACACTGAGGAAATAATTACACTTACCATCTCATCACTTTTAGGTGAAGGCCACAGACGAGGCCAAGATCTTTCCTTCAGCAAACAGTCTCCTCCCTGCATCACGCCGGAATGTCATGTTGTAAGTCTTCGAAATAAGCTGGCTTGTTTGACTATAGACAACACATTATGCTGCCTTTTTTTTAGGAAAAAAAAAAAAGGATTAAAAAACTTATTTAAAATAACTGTCCAGCAGTTCTTTTTCTTGTAATTTCTTGTCCAGAGTACATAGACACTGCAGCTTTCAAAATCTGAGGGTTACCCTCATTTTTGTGTTCAGATGTTTATTCCTGCTGACAAACCCAAGACTTGTGCAAAGTAATGGAAGGAAACGGTTTTTATCTACAATGTCACCAGTATCCCAAAATGTGTTTTTAGGATCATCCATATTGGAAGTTATTTATCCTCATTGTGGTTATGCCTGAATATACTGTACATCAGCTTCACTAGACATTGGGATATTCAGTGATAAAGCAATTTAGTGAACAAAGTCTCCACAACATTATACTTCAAGATAATCTCCCCCTATCACCACTCCCAGAAATTTCTCTGCAATTCTTCTATTTTCTGTGGCTCCTGGGAGTGGTAGCCTTATTTGGCAGATCTTGGCCTTACAACTATGATTTATTCATTTGCAGCCATCTGACTTATGCACAGGTCTTGTCCAGAACCCTATTACAAATCTGTTCAACAACAAAGAAGAAAATCAGTTCAAGCAAGAGACATGTCTGAGATTATATTCTGTTATTAACCCTAATAATTCTATCCTATTCTATTAATGCTTTGTTTGTTGCTTTCATTGTTTACATCAGTTCTAAGGTTTGTCTGTTACATGCGTAAACATAATCACGAAATACCTTGCTTTTTAAATACCTTCTGGTAGACATGTGCAAAAAGGCTATTTTGGGTGAATTAAAATAACAAATTAGTTCATGAGTCCACCAAGCGGACCTGGAATTATTCCGCAGTTGTATCAACCTCAAACTTCTAGTAATTCAGAACAGAGACATATCTAAAAAAATATGTTAGCATAGTGTTCTTTAGGCAACAGTGGAAAATAAGTATTCATATATCACTCTACAGGCTCTAGACACCTGCAGAGAATTCTCTTGCAATATAGTTATTAAACTCTACACAAATTCTGATCAGGTTTTTTTGTTTGTTTGTTTGGTTGGTTTNNNTTTTTTTTTTTTTTTTTTTTTTTTTTTTTTTATGAGAACACGGTTTGCCAACATACCTGTAGAATTTCACCCAGTTACCTATGAGCAAGACCCATGGGCTTCTCTGCAATTTTTCTGGTTCAGGAAGAGAATATTCTCAGAAACGGCATCCAGCCTTGAATTCAGCATATCAGTAACCTAAAATCTGTAATGGTCCTAGTGAAGCTATCCCACTGGCTTTTAGTTTAAAAGCTTCTTCTTATTTTAAGACTCTTTCCACCCTCTCCTTTTTGTTTAGTGTCCTTGTCAGCCTCTGGATTTGCTGTCGTCTACTAGATTAAATCCTAGAAGCATTCGTTATTGTATTGTGGGAAAATAAACAACTCCTTGGACTACTTCATATTTGTAGAAAACAAATGGTGCAATATCAGTAATATCCCTCTGTGAACTAGAATATTCATCTTAAACCTCTGACACTTACTCCATTTTCTTTAAAAGCTTCTTTATTCAAAATATATTTTCCCCTTGTCTTTAAGGAAACAACCACTTGGCTACTTAGTATCTCACAATGAGTGTCACATCTTTTGCCAAGGAAAGGATTGCTCCATTGCAAAGAAAAATGATAGAGATCGAAAGCAAATCCAAGGCAAAATGCCAAACACAGTTGAAATTAAAGAAGCTGTGAATCAGCAATACACTGACATACATAAATAATTAGGGGAATTTATTTTGTTTAGAACAAGCAAACAGCTCTGCAGTGATGTATGATGTAGTTAATTCTTTTCAAAAGCTGCTACTTCACAGGTACCAAATTACAAAAATTACTCTAAACATCACCATCTTTGGCCTTGCACTCCATCTTTAAAAAAGTGTCACAGATTTGCATCTAACACATTCCATTAGCTTGGCAGCATGACTTCTGATTGTTGTTGCAAGTTCTACAGTGATTTTTCAAAAATTGATCCAAGCTGATTCTTTCTTGTAACCTTAAGGTATCAATCAAAGTTGCACTGTTATGCTGCATTAGTAATCATAATTGAGCATTGTTTCACTAATGAGATAAGATGTTGCTATCAGAAGATTATGAGGCTATATGTAATTTTGTTGTATTTATATTGTATTATATGTGTAATTTTTAATTATCTATTAAAAATTATTATTATATATCTATGGCTATAGGTACAAAGTTAGGCTTCATACATTCATTATTTTTTAATTGAACTCTGCATTAATGCTTTACCATCTAAATTTTAATAAACTGTTTAAAATCTCCATATTCTATTCTGTAGATGAGTCCTGCATAGCAGTTGATTAAAACTGTTAAGCTTTTAATCTGAATTTAAAGTCACATGCCATCGCATTTTCATCATTTCTCAAGGTATGTAAAATTTTCATTTAACTATGGCTAATTAACACAGTAGTATCTAAACACATAATTATCTTTTCTTCCCGAATTCCTTTCAATTTGTATAAAATACAATTATTTCCTATAATATTTGATTAATTTTTTTTCTCACCGGAGTACGACCAGTGTTTCTCACTAGACGTCAGCTGTAGGACTACATTATGGGAACAGCTTTGAGTCTGAGCTCAAAACTAGACTGCAAGGCAGGAAAAGATTCAAAGGTCACAGGAAATTTAGAAGATCTTTCAGATTAAGCTGTATTTCCAAGACTGTCACTATGCTAATGAAGAATATGTGGTGGAAATTGCAGATGTTTGCCATACAATTTAACTAACATTTTGTTTTGAATTATATCACATTTTGCCAAATCCACCAACAATATAAACAGCACTGTAAAGGAAACATGTTAAAGAATGGGTCCAAGTAGTGAACTGGTGTAATTTTCATTCACTTGTTATTCGGTGACTCTTGGGATTAGTAATTACAATACTGTTATTTATTTACCATCTAAGTCACCTCAAACATAGTGGGAATTGTACATAATGATTCTGTATTTTGAATTTTAGCATTTCTACTTTTAGAAATTAAAGGTAAGAGAAAAGAGCATGTGTAGTCATCATATATTAAGGAAAGTGGAATGAAGGCTGAAAGTTAACTTTTTAAAAGTAATTCCACTGAGCTACAGAAAATAGTTAATGCAGAAATTGTCACTTGGTATGTTCTATGGGCTCTGACATAAACTTGCAAGTACATCAGAATGGAAGCTGTCTATATGCAGGTTTGCCGCTTGCAGACATTAATTAAATCTTCTGTATAAGATCTTTAGGACTGACAATGAAAAGTGCCAAAATGCTGCAGAGTACTTTCAAGAGCTGGAATCACAGTAGCACACAGCAATATGAACAACGTGTTGTATTCTTAAAAGTAATTCTACAGATGACATTTTGTCTCTCATTTGTCATGCTGATCATATGAGGCATTGATAGAAACATATGTTGTTAGAAGCATATACAGTTTTTTTCCCTAGCCTGTTTTTAGGGCTTTTATATTTAAAAAGATAAGCTAAAATAAAAAAGTATGGCTGACTCTTTTTCCACATATGACTATTAGGAGTGTAGTATAAATCATGTGTAGTGACGTGTTTTGATTATACAGTATTTTCAAAAAAGAAATCTGCTAGATGTAACTGAGAGATAATATGGTGACAGAGATACACTAGACTTAGTGAGAATCAGAGTGCAGGCTGAGTTTGAAAGTCTTACCGTTAAAAAATAATTAAAGTGAGAATATTTGCCTTAAAAAAATATAAAGGTTATTTCTGTACAGTATTTTGACTTATGACAAATATCACCAGGGTATTAAGTGGTATTCAGAGACTAATCTTGAAACTCATGATGAAGTGTAGGCCATGTTTGTGATATGTGAAGATGGGGTATGTAGCTGGAGGGGTTTTGTTTGGTACTATTAGTCTGCGTGGACAGTAATGAACTGGATCTTGTCTGATATAGAAATTGGTCAATTGTATAAGTTTTCTTAAAAGACAATACTGAAGCAAAAGTTTGCATTGTACTCCCTTCCTCAAGTATAGAGTGTATCTCGTGCTGAAGTATTCCAGTCATTTTAAAGATCTGCACAGATATACCTTTAAGCAGCTGAGCTCAAGCTCTTGTCTTAGCATGAAATCAAGTACCACAGATTTGCATCCAAGCCTTGCATTTTCTGTTTGGTCAAACAAGCACAGATGGCAGGGGATTTTCTAGATTAACAATCACCTTCCTCTGTCCCTTCTATATCCAGAGTAAATTGCTGATAAGTCTTTCTACTGGACTTTTCAAAAGCTTTGAAAAGTAGAAGAGACCATATATGTACCATATATTTTAAAATAGTAGTCCTGAGGGAAAATAAAAAATATTATTCTGAAGCACTATTCAAAAAAGCTGTTCCCTTGATGTGAAATGATATTCTGCAAAAGTGCTACCACTATGCCTCAGGTACAGACTGGACAATGTGAGGATTGCAAGCACTTAAAATAACTGTTTTGAAGAAACAGAAGGTGACTGCGTAAGTTTCATGATTGACTTTTTATATGGAAAAGTCTAAAGACTCTCTAACTCAGGATTTGAGACTTGGGTATTTTCATAGCTGCATTGTATGACAGCCCAAAGGGTTACTTTGGAATTAAAACTTTTGAACACTAGAATTAAGTGAACTAAGAGACTTCATTAATGGGCATAACCATTTGGAAGTATCTTTTGGGGGGTTAGAGTAAGTA
The DNA here is from genome assembly GCA_013400375.1 of Thinocorus orbignyianus. Taxonomy (NCBI): domain Eukaryota; kingdom Metazoa; phylum Chordata; class Aves; order Ciconiiformes; family Thinocoridae; genus Thinocorus; species Thinocorus orbignyianus. The sequence goes on along the minus strand of VXBW01003663.1, from coordinate 321,015 downwards.
AAGTTGTTTGCATAGACACAGCTGTAATGTCATTTATTATTAATATCAATTAGTGTGACAGAAATTGACCAAAAAGTCCTGAAGCAAGCAGCTCTAGAATAATAGTTTATTTAGCTCACAGTGTCATTTAATGAAGATCTTCTGTTCACTGAAAATGGCATATTTAAACAGAAATGTTGTTATTATAGATGCAACACTTTCTGCAAATTATTTAGAGGATGGGGAACATTTGTTCTTTCTACACTAAGGCCTCAAACCTCACTAGACTGCAGGCTTGGCAAATACTGCAGGCTTAGCCTGCAGTATGCTAAGGCTTGCTGATCCTTTGTTTATACCTTTTTTATATCAGCATAATTCCAAACTGTTGTCTGCAATTTACCTGTCAGAGTGCAATTGCGCCAATAGAAATCCCATACTCTGTGTTAGGCAGGAGTCAAAGAGCAACTCCCAGCCTGCACAAACGGAAATTGTGTTAGAACTGCTTACTTATATACACCAGAAGAAGGAATGCTTTTTATGTTTTGCTCACATGAGCAAAAATGATTAACTACCACCTGAGTTTTTTCCTGTTCAAGACCTTCTACTTGGGACATAGGACTAGGTTTCAAAATCTGCTATCTGTATTAATTAGGAAGCTGCTTTTCTTCAGGACCAGGAATAGATTTTCCCTTTGCTGCTAGACCTGCTGGGTCAGACAAGACAGAGCCCCAAGAGCTGAAGTTCTGGGAGTTCTCTACAATAGATTATCTATAAAAAAATTCGCTAAACAACTGTTCAGGCTTATTTTTGCTTCTAAATCAAAATCTTTAAACTTATGTATCATTTGCCTAATTTCCTGTTAACCACAAAGCTTACACTGATCCCACAAGCTTCTGTCGGTCTGAAAATGTAGAACTAGTAGATATTCCTCTCTATTTGTCTCTGTTACACATTCTGCCTGGTGAATAGCAAATTATATCAGAGCATCACAGAAATCTTCAGCTTGAAACAATAAAGATGAGAGTAAACCAAGAAAAACAGTAAGTACCAGCAGAACATTATTCAGCTGTTTAGAGCAGGACAAAAAACCCCAAACAACTTGGTTCAGGTATTTTCATTTGCCTGAATTGCACATGCCATGGGGCTGAGTGATGCAAAAAGCTGCTTTTATGTTCCTATTATCTCTTATCCTTGGTTCTATCTCAGACTACAGATTTGTTGCAACTTTCCTGTTTTCTTGTTGCATTTGACAGCTAGGACTCCCAAGAAGTGCTGGCAGCCTATACATTGGAATACAATTTTCTGTTTCCCTCTCTGATCTTTGCTGTCCGTGCCTTAGCATCCTGGTTCTTCACCTCCCAGTGGCTGTTGCAGGTGTTTCCACTGTTAGTTCCTTTGAGCTTGGCTTCTTGCTGGAGTTATCCAGGAAAGCAGAAGAAGAAAGAAAGAATCTGACTGTGCTGGAGTGTGTCACAATGTCTATGAGCATCTGAAAGAATCTATTTTTGCTTTTTCATGTATCCCCACTTAATGAATGAGCATGTTAGATCTCTGAGAATATTCATCACAGTTACTAAATGTTGCATCAAATGAGCTGTGAAACAGCAACTTCAATGAGGAAATAGGCAAAGGTTCAGACCTGACACCTGACAGACCCATACCTGTAAAAAAACCCAACATCTGAGGGTTGAGTTTATTTTGCTGTGTTAGCTCAAATGGTAAAACTAATTGATACTGGGTTATGAATCCCTGTACAAAAATCAAACATGGCATTTGAATTGCCCTCTCTCACGGATACAGAGCTATAAAGTGCAGTGAAAGTCAAGCACTGCATAAGGCACAACTAAAGCTGTATGTATGCAGGTAGGCAAGGAGGCACAGACACACAGAAACAAATCAAAGTTTTTATAGCTGAAGACGTGGAAGCAGGAAGAATAGGTACAGGGATAGTTGGCATTACTGAACTACCACAAACTGACTTCTCATCATATGAGTGAAAAGTGAAACATTCTTTCTATAAAACCTGTATATGAATCTTGTTAATAATTTTCCCTTCAGTCTGGCGCTGATATGTCAATAATTTGTATTACAGACAAACAATGAAGCACTGAAGAGATCTAGCATTCCATTTCCAGTGTTTTGGTTCTGTACTGTGCTTGATTCTGGGACTGCACTTACCTATATAGGCTGACCCTGGCAAATCACATCTAGTCAAGATTTATCTGAAGCGGATATGTAGTTTGACTTACGCCTGCTGACCAAATATGGTTGGGCCACAGACATGACAGGGTTATTCCACCTGTCTTTTTCTTCCTGTGCTGCATGGGAAACAAAAATAAACTGGAGAATTTCTGAAGACATTCTGACCCACCTGGATCATCATCTCTGTTGAGTTGCTCCCCGTGCACACCTGTGCTTCTGGATTCAGCATGATAGGTTGAGAAGAGAGGCTTGTTATATGCAAGGAAGGTCCATTTAACAAGACTGAAGAATAACTCTGGTTATTCTTTCTCTATGTTAACAACAGATTTAGACAATGAGGAAAATCTCCAAGGAATTATGTAGCAAATGGGCTTAAATTAGGTGATACAGATTCGAGTAGGGATGGACATACAAAGATCATCCTGATTTGTCGTGTTGATTTCAGGTTTTTTGAAACAGCATGATATTCTTAATGAAATCCAGAATCAAGAACTACTGTTCAACATGGGATTTTTTTGCCATTCATCTTAATCACCATAACTGGATTGTCTTTGCAAGATTCATAACTAGTGTGGAAAAATCTCCTGCTCTAGTTTACAGGAATACTGTATTGTTTTCATGATGAACAAAGAGCAAGTTAGTATTTTTTTTTTCTTCCATAACTAAAACAACTTCTCTAATTTCTAAAGATTTGTTCTGTTTTTACTTGCCTCTTCTACTGCTCCAGCTGGGTCCATGGGTCTGATAGCGATGAGATTCCCTGGAAAAATGCAGAAACTACATAGAAATAGCTGCATGTATTCTACTATCAATGCATAAACAAATGCTGTTGTAATACAACTTAAAAGAGTTTTGTGAGCTTAATGAGGAAAATAAAATTAGCAGTTTTTATCTGCACAAAGACTTGTTATTAGCATACGATAAAAAATGTTCAAAAATTTTTAAAGATTAAATACAAAAGTATTTAATCACGTATAATTGCACTCATTGAGTCTGAATCAGTGCTGAGAAATGAATAGTCTTATCTGAACCACAAATCTGCTGCTAACCAAAATCAATGAGAAGTACAAAAGTCACCTGAATTATGAGCTGACCCTGCTAAATAGGACTCAGGTGACCAGCAGATTTCAATTATTGGATAAACTCCAGAATTGCATGCATATTTTACAATTAGTGATTGATTTAGTCAACTTCCATACATCATTCTTTTGTCTCTAAACATAATGGGTTTTTTCATTCTTTTTTAATTTTCCAGTTCTTGTACAGCTAGACTTATTCCCAAGCCTTAATGTTGTTGGTTTTTTACCCCTACGTGATATATCTTCTAGCACTGAGTGACTTGTCTTATAATCACTCAATAAAGAAAAACTAGACAGAGAAGGTTACTAATCGGGGCTGTTAGAACAGAGTTTATAAAGGTAGATAACAGGACATGCTGAGGAAATTAAGTTCTCTTCAATTAGAACCAGTTTCCACTTTTTCAAAAGTATCCTTTCAATGAGCAGAAGCCCTCAATCATGTGAATACCATTCTGTAGTGAAGTCTAGGAGCGGCACTTTCAAATGTAAATGAAAAAGAAGAATGGATACATTGTGAATAAGATTATTGTAGTGAACTGCATTTTTGAGGCCTGTCTGAAACCATGGACAATGTTTCATACAATAATAAAACAAGTTACCGCGTAGCACAGAACAGTTTTACTTCAATTGTTACAAATGCATTGTGCTTCTCCTGAGAAGTGTTTTGCAAAAGAAATGCAAACCCAGAATTGTCATTGTTCCCAGCTGAAGGTCTTGAAAGTAATTTTTCACCCACGGTTCTTGAAAGCTTTGACAAGTCTTGGCTCTGGAATAACTGAATAACAGTAAGCTGCAAGCTAAAAATACTACAGTGAAATGAGTGAATATTGAAAAAAACTAGCAGAGGGGTTTACGGTTCCCTTTTTTTTTATTTGTTATACTAACAATTGGAACTGCAATATGTGCTTAGAAAGTAGTAAGTGTATTCTTGATTATACTGATTAGAGGACCTGATAGGACAGTCTTTTTAGCAACAAGAAATCAAGCTAGAGTAAGCACACACTCTACCTTAAATGTTCAGTGTACGTGAGAGGAAGGTTGGAGAAAAAGTCCTTGATTTTTATCTGCCTGTTGGTGTGCAGCAAGGGCTGAAAGCTCCCTGTGGGCTGGGATACCAGAAGCAATGGTAGGGATGTCCCTGGTGAGAATCAGGGCAGAGCCTGGGAGCAAGGGCCTGTCCCACCACCTCCAGCCAGGGAGCAAGTTGGTAGGAGTTATTAGTTTATTTGTGAATTTTGAATTTTTATTTCTGAATTTTATTTTTTGTTTTCTCCTAAGGTGATTATATATGCATGATTTTAACAAGCTTTCCAAACCCTGTAGTTTCTGAGCTTTTATTGCATGGTATGTTACTGGCCACCAAAAATTCAGTTGTGTGCTCTTACTTCTAGGTAAAATGTGGTGGCTTATAGAGAGTTTGAATACAGCATTTGGATTTGGTTTTCATATTTCTCCCTTGTGAAGAGATGTCCCTATTTAGCTTTAGCAAGATACCCAGAGAATTCCTTAATTAATGTAAGAGTAGCCCATAAAACATGCTAATGGTGATGGAAGAAATGCAGTAGCTTTTGGGTTTTCCAGTCATTTTACACTTCATTGCTATAATTGCACCACCTTGTCCTAGTGAGATTAAACATATTCCCAAGTGTATAATCTCATTTTGCTCAAAAAGAAATCTGTATTCCACCTTTCCATTAATTATGGTGGAACAGCTGGCTACTAGTTAAATTTTATGTATTACTAGCCGATTACATGAACTCTACCTTTGTCATTTCTTCATCTAATGTGAAATGTCTAAGTGATTTACAAACTAAATGAACCCAGTAGTTTATCATAACAAAATCTAATGGTATAGTGTGATTCTAAATGATGATGCTGTTTTCACTACCAATTAGTGTTAAATTTCTCTACCACTCTTACTTTATATTTTCTTTTTTAGGAGTGGTAGACAGAAGATGAAAATTGCATATCAAAGCAGACTGACACAGGAAATAAACAAGCAATAATTTTTTTGGTGTTTGACACATGTTACCATAATAGAAAATAATTGTAAGCAGTCAGAAGTTTTAATAGATATCCAACTGAAGTGTTTATCAAGATCCTTCAGAGAGTGTTATGCCAACAAGAATACTTGTTTATTAATTTAATCAAACAATATGCTAGATTTGGCAATGCAACACAGAACACTTATGTCTGAATTTTGTAGAAGCAAACTTTATGCTTATTTTGAAAACAGTTTTAGAGATGAGGATAAGCTTTCTCAATAAACTTAACATTACCTATAACATTTTTATGTAAAATTTTAAATACACAGAATGAAATGAGTGCTCAAAAGGTGTTCTTTTTTTTTTTTTTGAGAAGTGAATGAGAAAATGACTGTATCACTGATCAAGGCTCTTCAAAATAGAGTGAGAACAATATCTTCTGATTCTTTTTTTCTTTCCTATAACTGAATGATTTTTTTTTCTTTCAAGTGCAATGCTTTCATCTGTATTTTTCCACATCTTTTGTAACATTAGTGAGACTTTTGAACACCTTTCAAAAAGAACCATGGGTACCCAGAATTGACCTGGTTTCTGGTAGAAACTTGAATCTAAACACTCACTGCTTGCATGCATAGCTTGACTATTCGAACTCTGTCCCTTAGCTGAGCTCAGAAATTACAAGCACAGGCAATATCCTTTAATAATTTAGAAAGGAAATGAAAAAGAAAACCTGTCTGTGGGAACCAAAATTTTCTTTTACTTAGAAAAGAAAAAGACTACCAGAGGTAATAGTTTTCTAGATCTTTTTATTGGATTATCTTTTTTTCTTGGATTGTACAGGCTTTTGGAGCCTGAGATGTTCTTTTCTGAAGTATTTAGTTACAGTGGCAATATTCAGGGCTAATGTCCAACTGGGCATATGTTGCAATCTGTAATTCAGGATAAAAATATTTGGGAATGCCATTTATCTAAAACCTGATTTTCATAGATTTTGAACCACCAATTGAAATTTCACTTCCAACAATTGGTACCAATGAATCTAAGTTAATTCAGATTTACTAAATGTTAAAAATGCTTTCTGACAATAAAAAAACCTTTTTTTTTGCCCAAATCTTCTCTCCTTCTCCCTATCACTTGTCTAAGAGATGTTTTTTGTTATTTCTTCTCTTTGGGGCAACACATTTTACAACAATTGTCTATATTGTACTCATGCATGCATTTCACAGCTCTTGCTCTGCATTGTGATGCCTATTTTCAGTCCAATTGTTCAGCTTCTTTATTCTATGACCTTTATTTCTTTCCCTTTCCAACCTACTACACAAATTTATATCTCTTGTTTGTACCTTCTCTTTTCCTCTCACCCCTGTCTCTCACCACTTTCTCTAACTTTCATGCCTCTCATTGTCAGACTTTCCTTTTCCTTTGCTGCATGTGGAATGCACATTATGTCTCTAAAATGGTGATTATTATGCACACTGTCTTCACATCTGGCACCAACAACTGCCTCTCTACTGACTACTTAGATTAAAGCACTTAATATACAGAAGATCTTTACACTGTCTCCCACTGACTTATCAGTGATACTTTTTTGGGGTCATATCTAGCTTATATTTGTCCTCTGTCAATTTGGTCCCCACAGATGAGCTTTTGACTACATGTCCACACTGTCATTGAACCTCAAGCCCTCTTGTAATACAATTATTTGATTTTACATGATCGAAAAGAGATATTTGTCTTCACTAAGCTCCTGCTCCCCCTCTTATTAATCAGCTGGTCTTACTGGCTGTTGTTCATCAGCCTCTTCAAGTCTTCTACGACATGGCCTTTCTAGTATTGCGGTGCATGAACACTACATATTAATTCATCTCTTCTTGCCCTTGCTTTGGTTCATCTGTTTTCTAACTCCTTAGAAGCTTCTTGTTTCTGGTTCTTTTGTCCTCGTGCTGAATTTTAAGATTGCTAAAATGACCTTCAGCTTCATCTAAGAATCTGCTCCTCTTCTTCCGTTACATCATAAAGTATCTGTGATAGCATCTTCCTACCAAAAAACTTATTCAAACCACTTTCAGCTGCTTCCTTCTTGTCTGTCATTCCTTCCTCATTCTCAGATTCCTCTTTTTTTTCCTGAACAGGATTTCATATTTGGGAGAAAATTTGACAAAAATACCATATGGCCTTTTTCTTTCCCGGCTTCCTTTCTGTTCCAATGATTCCTTCCCCTTTTTCCAGCTCCCTCATGTCCATTCAATCCTTCCCTTAGAGTACATTTGCCAAGTGCAGAATGTAAGTGTCTTTCTTTTATAGGTATATAAATTTTTCCCTAATATGGAATTTTATCCATGAACACGGATTCAACTATTGTTGCTAAGTTGATGACTTGCACTCTATTCTAGATCTTTGTTTTTCTCATCAATTTTAACTTTTTATTGGGTCTGTCTAAACCAAACACATGTAAATATAACTCTCTAAGACTGAAAGTCCACTTGGGCCTATGTGCCACTTATAATGAAAACAAAACACATATATAACAAAAATTACTAAATATTACAATTAAATAATCCAAAAATTTTAATTACACATAAATTATATATAGTATACATAGTATATATAGTCAACTAGTCTAAATAACTGTAACACCGATCTGCTGAATATTCTGAACCTGTGGTCTTTTGTGGTAGGAAAGTAAATCTAAAGCCAGAAAACAGAAAAAGAATGTCCAGATTTCTGAAGACATATGTATAAAAGGATGCTTTTCTGCAAGCTAGGACTTGCACTTCTATGTATCTGACTGATATGCAGATAAGTGGAGTGGTAACTCCACTTTAAGACTAAAGCTGAGTATAGTTGCGTGAGTAACAAAGTTGCAAGCCGTAGCTAATCCTAGTTATGAATACAATAAACTATTCAGCTGGTGCAACTACAGTTTGACAATTACTGCTGCATTTTGCGTATGATATGAAAAATATGATTCATTTTTTCTCCCTCCCCACAATTCATTTAAGCTTTTTCTCAAGGCACCCTACTGTTTAACATAAATTATGTAGTTACTGGTTAGAGTTTATTTAATCCTGCCATAAAAACTGTTTATCAATATTCAAATCAGTTCTTTCAGAACAGATCCTAAATGATAATGGTTGAGTTCTATCTCTCTATGTATGTGTGTATGTATATATCTATCTATCTATCTACCTATCCATATATATATATATATATATATCCACCTATCTATCATCTGTCTACCTATTTGTTTATTAAAAGGGAAAACCTGGTAATATTGGAGGTGTCTGAATATCTTTTATAATGTTGTTTGGAGGGAAGGAAAGAAAGAAAGGAGAAGATGGATGAGGTTTGGTGTGGGATGCTTCCTCATAGTAAGCAAATCTTTTAAGGTCATGATATGCCTCTAGCACTTTTTGCTATTTTCACTACTTTCCTGATTTTCCACCTGAATAAAAAGTTATTTTGTATTTCACTTGTTCCTTATCTCATAATTTCAATAGCAAAATTGTACATTTTTACTGGAAGATGCCTCCAGATCTCTGGAGTGTATGTATCAGTCACTGTAAAGGAGAACAATTATGTTCTAATTAACATTTAGAGTTCAAGAGAGCTTAATGATGGCTGATGATGAACAGAGGGAGGTGAGGTGATAGCAGGGTTCAAGTAAATGAAGCCTGTACAAAGGAAGTGAATAGAGATTTTTTAACCTACTTTTAGCAAAGCAGGCAAACTTAAGTGGTTGTGTTTCTTTTTTTCTCTTACTCTGCTAGAAAAAGAGATGTTTTGTTTTCAGATAATTTTCTTTGATACCATTCAATTTAGAAGCTGATCATGCTATGAGAAAAGAATATTCTACCATTATGTTTCATAACATCATTATTGCTCTTTTCTATAGATTATTTAGACGAATACAATGACATGTCATGTCAAAGCATCTGATGCTGTGCTAGATATAGAGAAAAAGACTGTGAACCAAATTTTGGGGGCATATTTATAACGATTGTTTGTGTTCTGTGGCAATATAATCTGCATAGACTAGGTTCCCTTTCGAAAAACATTTGTAGATCTCTGAACCTTTAAATTGTGTACAATCTACTACAGTTTCTTGCTGAGGTGTTTGAAGTCCCTTGTTAAGGTGATACTGTTGACACCAAGGAAGAAGTAGAGTGGTCAGCATACTGGTACTTGCTAGAGAGTAACCAAGAACCCAGCCTCCTGATTGTAGGGCTATATGCAAGTTTGGAGAAGTAAGCTTTTTGAAACAGAGGACATCTCCAGTCTGTAAGGCAAAGCTGAAGTATTGGAGTTAAAGTAATAGAGTGAAGCAGAGTAAAGTTTTTAGAAAGAATCAACATACTTTACGTGTTTTCACCAGCCAGCTATAGTTAGGGGATGATATTGTAAAAATGGAGTGAGATATTGTAGGGAAAAAGGGAGAATGTGACAAGACTGAGGAAAAAGATAAGAAGAGGTCCAAGCGAAGAGTAAAATCACTGTGGCTGACCAACAGAAGACAGCAGGTTGGATTGAAACAGCAGTCAGCATAAGGTTGAGAAAATATAATCAAGACATTCCCTCATCATACAGAGATCTATACTTCAGCTATTTTTACAATGATGTCTCTGGGCTGGAATTTCTGGCTGCTTCTTCCCAGCATTTTTCCCCTGAAACCACATATTAAAGAAGAAAAAGAGAAGTGTCACTCCCAGCATCAACCAGCAGTGAAAGATTAAAACAACCTTTTCCCCTCACTTCTCCCACCTCTGCCAGTGAAAAATCAGAGAGAGATCTTTATTTGTTATTTTTCAGTGCAATATTGTAAAAACAAATTTGCCTTATCAATTTCTTTGTTGTGGCGTAGCAGCATGCATGAGGAACACTGAGAATTAGTTAGACCTTTTTGATACAGCAATTATCTTTTGTCATAGAGTTTCTTCACTAGGATATAGAAAATAAAGCAGATCTGTTATGTATTTTTTCCAAAAACTACTTAACTGTAATGAAACATTGTAGTAGTGGCAACAAATCACAAATAGTAATTTGCACTTGCTATGCAGCCAATTAAAATTCTCTGTAAAAGCATTGGCAAGACAATATTTTCTGCCTAATATCATAGATTTTACCTTAACTTCTCTTGTTCTGGGCACTTTAAGTGCTAATGCACTTATCTTTCCAACATTTATTTTCCTGGTTGCCAATAGATTATTTTGGAGAATGGAGACGTCTTACATTCTCATACAGTTGAAAGTATTCTGTACCGTAGCAGTATGTTGGACTTACTGATTTATATACTCTTTAACAGATAGATAAAATACTCTCTAGCCTGATGAACGTTCCACAGAAATTATTATATAGTTCTTCAAAAATTATTAATTTCTTAACATAAACTTTCCACAGATTTTAACTTGATTGGCAGCCTGGTTTATTAAAAAGGCATGACCAGAATTAGTATGGTTTTGCAGAAAGCCAGTGATAAATAAATATACATAAAGGAAGCCATAATGTTACCTTTCTACAATAAATTTTGGATCATCCTGCACTTCACTTTCATTACCACTACTCCAGACCTCATCAACAGGGAAGCATCTTTGTTGTTCTTTACTATTTCACAGTGAATACGCTTCTCAAGCCCACTATATTTGCACCCTTGGATATAGGAAAATATGCCTCTTTCTTTTAAATAACTCCCCTTGAGAAAGTAATTGCATTTTCTTATAAATGGAGAATTCTGTCCTGATTTTCATGATGGCAAAAGAAATCTTAAAATGTGACAAGAATCTAGTTACATGTTCATTTTGAGACAAAGCACTGATGAAAGAACGAATGAACTGTCATTGGCACTCTAAGAGATGCTAACTAGAGAACAGACGCTGTTGCACTGGGCTCTGTCAAGCGGTACCTTCATGTGGGGAATTCTCCAAGGAGCAAAAATCATTCATTCTTCAGCAACTTCTAAATACAAAGTATGGTGTGACCATGTTTGCACCAAAGAGTCATTTCTGCAAATCTTTGTTTAGGCAGTCTTGTTCATGTGGTGCTACTGGGGAATAGAATTAAGTGGGATAGCTAGTGCCTGTAATAATGAAATCATACACATTTTGTGCAGAAGCACAGAATATAAATAAATATCAAGTTCTGGGAGGACCACTGCATGAAGCAATCTCCCTGCTGTTGTGTGATATGCCAAAGTGACTCTAGAAACACTTGCCAAAAACAATTCCTCTCTCTAATTGACACTTCATATAACTGGCTCTTGAAGCTTAAAGAAAAAGAGACTGACAGAATTATAGGAGCACTATTTTGGAAAGCTTGACTCAGAGGGGGGAAGTTAATCTAGACTGCTGAGTTTACTAGGCCTTCAGGAAACCAAAGGTTTGCCAGCATCCCTGAAATAACAGACAAGTTTTGAAACAACTAAAAGCAAAAGATGTCCTACTAAATTGCAAAACTTTGTCAGCAGTTACTGTATCTGGAGACAGGTCCAGAAAAATTCCCCTCTTTGCACTGAGTCCACATTGGTTTTTCACAGTGGTTTCTGTGTTTTCTTCAGCTACAGGCTCTTAAGTCTAGCCAGAACTCCCCATAACTGGAGTCCAGAGATTCAGAAGAGTCCTTCAGAAATGCTCAGAAAAAATGAATCAGAAAGGAGCATCAAGTTATGCTTCATGCCATGGTTGCTCTGCATGCATCTTGTATGACAGGGTGTCAGTCATGATGCCTGAAAGGATGCCTCTCCCTGCTGCTGTATTCAATCCATATCAAATCCCACTGTCTTACAAGAAAGCCTTCTTTGCCATATAGCAGAAAATTGTGGTGTAATGCTTGAACTAACTATTAAAAAAATACATAAAATAGTAGCAATGGAAACCTTCCATTTGCCTTAGAAGACCTAAACTTTCTGAGATTCTTTAAATGTTCAAGTGTAAAAAACAACCTCTTGAGAAGTGGAAAAATGCATGAAGCTAATGCTTAGTATTTCAAGAGACAGTAGTAATGGCAAAGAAGTCTGAGATTAATGTACTTGAAATAAGTAGCTCTAAACATGGCCTGCTCGATTTGGGAAACCAGGCATGTTTTAGGATGCCCTGACAACACACTGCAAGGAAATAATCCCACAAAAGTGCAAGTGCCAATGGTTATGCATCTCAGTTATTGCAGTAGCTGATCAAAGACAAAATTTTAGCCATAGTTTTATGAGGGATGTTTGTGTGGCAGTTTAATGAATCCACTCTTTTCTTTAAACTTTCTCTTTGTGTCTTTGTTCCCTCTTTTTAGCAGCATCTTGACATTATTGCTTCCATTGGACAAAAGATAACACATCTTTCTTCATCTCCTCTTACTCTGAACACTTTGTTCCATCTCCTAATTCCCTGAATGTCACTTCTGTCTTTGCCTCTGTTTGCTCTCTCCACCTTCATCATTCCTGACTTCCCATACTTAATTTCCTTCTCTTCTCAGAGTGCCTGTAATCCCCTTGAGATTCTTCTTCTGGTCACTGGAGATACTCAGGGGGACTGCAAAAGAAAGAATAAAGCTGTTTCATCCAAGGACTTTTTTTAGGTTTACTTTGAAATGAACTATAAAGATAGGGTAAATGCCCACAGGTCATCAGATACTAATTGCTTCCCCAAGTCCTGCAAGCTGGCAGAGGAGGAGTGACATTGCCACTTGTCAGCTTTTCCACTCCCTTGTGAGTCATGTTATGCTTCTTGTTTTGCTTTTAATTTTCTGTGTGCAAGTGGCTACATGATTTTGTCATCCCATGGTCTCATTCATTTCAAGAAAGCCATTTTTACCCTTTACATATATAATTATAATAGCAGAAATACAATCCAAAAATTTCAAATAGCATATTCCAAGTAAAGACCAAACTGTTATTTTGAAGTACTATGACTTTTCATCCTGTTGTGGTGTAGGTTAGAGTAATCTTCTTTTAAAAATAAAAAATGGTAGGTAGTACTGAGGGAAAAAAGATGTCAACTTTACTTTTATGAAAAGTTACTATTAAAAACCTGAAATAATAGCTGTGCTAACCCTTTGCCAACCCTGATTGCTGCTCCACCTATTGGAGCACCTTTTGGGTGGAAACAACATGTCAGACTATAACATATGTGACCTTGAATTCTTTAAAACAGGAATCGGATAGGTGTGTAGGGATACCTGTTTCACAGAGGGGGAAGTCTGTTAGATTCTTTTGTCCTTGCAATGCTATATTTTATCTTGCCTTCTCAGCTTTTAAATATTACTTTAACAGCAAAATAAAATATAACAAGCATCAAGACAGACTGTGTTTCTTTTCCTAACTCAAATTAAGAATACTCTGCAGTAGCATTGTGCACGATTCTGTGGGTTAGAACTGAGCTTCTACCAATTGACTGGTAATAGTTAAAGAGGTGAGATACAAAAATGGAGTATGCATGTCTTGCTGCACTTGCTTATTCATTTTCTGCTTTATCATATAGTCTGTGTTCAGGGCAATAGTTTGGGATATTTTGAGAAAGCCAGCATAATACCTGGGCACAGAATCTATTTAATTCTGCATGTTCTCTGGGCATGATGAAATGAAGAAAAGTACTGTTACAGAAGCTTCAGAGTGCTTAAGCCTCTGCCTTACACAGTCTGACTTTGAAATTGTGGGTAGGACAGGAGACATTTTACTGATCAAGGAGAAACACCAACAGGTCTGTTTTAGTGTTCTTTAAAATAAGAGGGAGGAAAGAAAAGGTCAGATACATTAAAGAAATTAAAAAAAAAAAAATCAGCATAAGTCTGTGAACAACTGCAGATGGAGCTATAAGAGACAGAGGACCCAATTAGTCAATAACAAGACACCATTAAATTCTGTTGATAAAGAGCACATAAACATAACAGCTAACTAAGCTACCATCAGTAACAGATTCAAATAAGTAATTAAACTGTAGTTTTCCTTATGCTAATTTTAAAAGTCAAATGATTGTTCAAAACTATGAGTGATACCTGGGGAAAAAATGGAAATGTTGGGATAACTTCCTCAGTTAGTGACATGTTGCTGTGTAAAAAGTTAAATGGATGAATTTTCAAAGTATCAGAGATATAAACTGGATGGTAGAAAGCTAGCAAATGTGTATAGAAACTACATTTCTAGTACATCACTGTGAGGTGCAATAAAAGCAGCTAGATGGATGTTTCAGTACTTGACAGACTTAGGCTACTAAATGTGGGTTGGGTGTTTCCATCTCTTTAAGCTGATTTCTATACTTTGTTGTTCTATTAAAATATTGTAATTGAAGAATTACATAATGATATATAAAGGACATTGAAAGAGTTTATTTTTACAATAGTTCATAAGTGCTCTATGCTTGCAATGTTGCAATGGGAAATGCAGCTCATACAGTTTAACACATATGCTGTATACAGTATGTGAGTCATTAAGCAGGGCCTGAAGTAATCATTAAACTGTGGTCTTTCTAAAGCCATTTTTAGGATCCTGTGCATGGTGTGTTCTCCAGCTCTATCTTGCCTCCAAGTGAGACAAAGCTCAGGTTTTTATACTCCTCTCACATGCCTGATTTCCTTGAGAAGGCAGCTACCTTGTACAGAAGGTATCTATGATATAACCTGGCTAGGTTCATGTGTTTGACAGCTGGGGGATTGGAACAAGGGGCAATGCCACACACCAGTCCTGCCGGAATCTCTCAGTGTCACCTTTCTGGCTAATAAAGGCAAATTCCATCTTGGGTCAAAGTTTGAAAACTTTGCATGTTTGAAACACTTTTCTTTCTTTTTCTCTGAGTTACACCAGCCTGTGTTTCCATAGCAATAGAAATGAAAATCTATTGGCAGCTTGTAGGCAGGCAGCAGATGACAGCTTTCAGTACCAGATTTCAGCAGCTGACTTTCAAATAACAGTTCCAAGAACCCACTGCAATAACAAGCACAAGGATTTTAGTACAATATTGGCTCCTCCTGCGTGTATTACTTAAAAACAGAGGAAATGTGGTTTGAGGATGAAATTATTATTTAGAGAAATGTTTATACCTCTCTATTGACAATTTCTTGCTTGTGCTTTTTTGGTTTCAGTTCTGCAATGTACACAGGGTGCATAGATGTATACTTTCTATGTGATACCTATGTGACAGTGAAGTTTATTATATTCAAAGAAAGCTGGTATTGCTAAAGTAAGATAGTTTAGGTAAGGAAACTTGCAGGAAGGTTAAAACACTCCAAGAAGAAACTCTCAAAACTTTGGGGAGAAATTTAGGACATTTTTTTCATGGGACCCATCAAATGTAGATTCCAAGAAAGAAATATATAAAAAGAGAAGAGGTGATTTTGAGGATTCTTTGGAGAGCTTTCCAGGAAGGAACACAACAGTAAAGCATTTTAGAGAGTAAGTTTTCACTCTGCTTGTGAGTCTTCCAGAACTGATCAGAAGCAATCACAGATAGTCATCTCATGGGTGCCAAACCTGTGCACCTCATACAATTGCATTTGCTTCCAGCAATAACACTGGATTTTTGCCCAGTGCTGCTGACTAGTGTGGGACTTGCAACCTACTACTAATTTGTAAGTCAGATCGTGAGAAAAAGTCTTCCATTGTTGTTCACTTTTTCTTTCCAGAACACAGGTAGAGAAGCTGTTTTCCTTGCTGAAACAGATTTCCAATTCACAGTCTCACTAGAAGTGGCCAATATTTATTTAAATTGGAGCTGAAAAACTCTGAGCCAACAACTGCTTCTGTATTTTACAAATTTTCCTTTTTATGTGGCTTGTATGATTTATATATGATTTTGATAGTGAAACTTACCTTTTGCAGAGTGAAAGCACACCAGTTGACACTAATTAAATCCATTTCAATTATGTCAGTACTGCACAAGCCTTGTGGAAGCCCTCTATTCATAGAGAAATTTCTAAGGTGTTTTCTTTCTTGTCACTCTCTCATGAACCTTCCCCAAAATTCATTATACCTATACATTATACATTATATACATTATACCTATATACATTATACCTAAAGATGAAATGTGTAGTAATGGATATTGATTCTGACTCCTTTGTTGAAGGGAAATTGATAGATGTTATGATTTGCTCCTAGTAATGTGATGGGAAGTATACCTGAATAATCAGGATATGCTAAACTTATTTTAATTTGTTAGTGTCCAATATACCTAATTAGAACACAGGTTTCCATGAAAAGGAAATGAAGAGAAGGAAAAAAAACCTTTCTTGAATAATGAATCTTATTGAAGCCAGACAAATACTTTCTCATCAGCCATCAGTCATTTGTGTTTCAATTACTGTCACACAGGTGCCTGTTGTGGCTGCCCCTATGCCAAACATCCCCTTGTAAGCTACATGCTTCCTCTTGTCATCCAGATCCAATCTTTTTCACTGAATCATGATTAGTTGTTTACACATTTTCTAGTTTTAGTCTCTCTTTTTGTCTAAAGAGGCACAAAAGTAAGCTGCATATACGAAAGGTCCAATCTCAAAGTGAAATTTGTGAATTTGTGAAAAAGGGTATCTAAAACTACCATTCCTTTGAGCATGGAAAGAGTTTCTCTAAGATGCCTACATGCAACAATTTAAATTCCCTGTTTTCTGTGGTTGGTAAGGCAAAGAGTAAGAGAGAGAGAGAAAACACAGGCTCAGAGGTGGATATACAAAGAAACATTTTATAAGAAACCAAGCTTTCACTTTTGTATGCTAAAATAGTTTACCTCCAAGTAATCTGCTAAAGCAGAAAAAGCTCTCAATAAAACTTCCCTCTGTTTATATTAAAGTCATATTTACAATACAAGATTGTTCTTTGTGAGGCAATAGCTAAAATCTTTAATATGATCAAAAAAGGTACAGACAGTACGATGGTACATGTAACAAATAAGCCAGAAACTGGCACTGTATGAATAAAATATATAATTTTATATTAATATGCATACGCAAACTCTTTTAACTGATGTCACATATAGTGTTTTTTGTTTGTTGTTGGTTTTTTTTTCTTTCCCCCAGTTGATTTGGCTTTGGTTTGTTCTTTTTATGTTTATAATAAGTCAATCTTATAGACGCAATCTATTAAGTTTTAGGAATATAATAGAACATACTGAGTAAATGCTGATAGCCCGCAACAAAAACAAGAATATTTCAATGATCACAGCCAAAATAGAAACTGGAAGAGAAATAAGGTCAAGAAACTCAACGGCACAAGTCTGGGTCTGTTGGCATAAATTTCCGTAGGGCAGTCAGCCAGCTGAGGTGTAAGAGATTATATTAGGGAAAAACAGCCTCAGGCTTATTTTAGTAGTTCTGTAATAATCTGAAGTATACTTCTCTGTTAAGATTCTGTTAAAATTCTCAACATTTAATGATCCTTTGAATTAAATCACAATATATGAAAATGTGTACCTGGGTTTGCATGCATATGCATCTGTCTACGTATATTCATCTTTATTCTCTTTTTTTTTTTCTTAGAGTATTCTAACATCTAAAGAAAGAAAAAGTTGAAAGTCATCAGAATTAAAGTACTATGTAGCAAGTTTAATGATATGCACCAGAACTTTTAAGAAGCTAAACACATATTATATATCTATTTAAAGAAAAATCTGTTTCTTTCACATCTCTGGAGCTGTTCAACAGCTGAAAAAAAACCCCTGAAACATATAAAACCTCAGATGTCAGACCCCAATTCTTTGGTATGCATCATGAAACTTACTTACATTTTTTAGTGTTGCATAGAATTTACCTAACTGGAACAAACCATGCCTTTGAAATGATATCTTTTGTCATATGGTACAGTATATACAGTAGACATACTGTAGTGAGCTAGCACAGGTATGCATTCATTTGAGAATGTATTAAGGTATCCTGTTTATTACTCCAAATTTCACATACAGTCTGAGTTGTCAGGGTGATGGTATACTAGGGTGGCTATAAATGCAGGAAGAGTATTATTCTTAACTATGGATAAAATACTCTTATGACACAAAATTGCCAATTTGTGATAAAGGAACCACTTTACTAGTAGGCTACCATGAATTAGTGAAAACATAAAACACACATGTAATTTATCTATGTATATAGATGTTGCAGCATGGCTGCGGGAGCAGGGCCATGGATCCACGGAAGCATTGTACAAGCAATCCTCTTGTTAGCCTAAGTGTTTAGCATAAGTAGGATTTTAGCCACAGAAGGCCTCAGTGAGAACTGCAAGTTACGCTGACAAGGAAGAAGAGCCAAGGTCACACAGACCCTGCGAGAATGATAAACAAGGAGAGAGGGAGAGTGTCCTTCTGGAATGTTGGAGAACCTTGAAGCAGAAACTGCAAGTAGGAGGTGTATGAACATGTAATCTTTAGAAGCCTAGCCAATTAGTGTGTGACAAGTAGGCATAATTTACAATAAGTGTATAAATATCTGAGCTATCCGAATAAACACTGGAGCTTGCTTTATCACTCATATTGAGCCGGCTGCATGTCTTCCCGGGCCCCTCCCGACATATAGATACACTATAACTTCTGAAGTCTCATAGAAGACTTACAATGGTTAAAAGAATAAAATTCCATTCCAAACTCCCCACATTTACAGAAGTGTTGCATAATAACCCCACAAAATCCAGTGAGAGTATTCTCACTAGCATTTTCATGAAGCATTGCCATTTTGAAGCAAAGAAGTAGAGATGTTTCAGGATATGGGTATGAACAATGTATTTAATTTCCATAGTCTTTTAAAATCTAGGGTTAAGTTTTGCATTGTATTCTTTCCCAGAAGACATCATCTGGATCGTTTTAATTCCTTTGCATGAATATTGCAGAAACTTCTCATTAGCCACCTGTTATATCCTGTTTAACCTTTTTTTTCTTGAAATAGGCAATTCCTTCACTAATACTTAATCTTTAGATATATTTTCTCTTTCTTTTGCCATTATTCACTCTCCTTCATATTTTAAATCTGTTTTTCCCATACCTTTTAATTTCTTGCTGGATTTAATTATTGTATTTGGTCACTTAACGTGACTTGTCTGTTGTTCTCGTTGGTTGCAGCTTGCTCAATATTTTGACATAAACAGGACAACTTAAATTAAAATAGCTAGACTACAATGAGCATTCAGACAATCCAAATAGATTCTTCAGTTGTTGACTTTTAGAAATGGGAAGAGATTTTTTATGACAGGAATTTTTACTCTTTTCCCAGCTACAATAATATAAATCTGTGTGGAATCTTTTAACATTGCAAACCTGTGTTATACAGTCTTGTATTTTTTTAATGCTCACATATGTATCCTTTTGTGGTGGAATCTATTCTTATTGCTCCACTGTTCTCTAAATGAAACACAGGTTTTCCTCATTAGGATTGGAATATATCTTACATATACTGAAGCTGTATGTTACCAGAGAAATCTCACCTTTTAAACATATTCTTTCTTTGGTACATTTATTTTCACGTTGTTAGTTCATGCAATGACAGCACAAATTTATTTTTCTTCCTCTTCTTTGCTTGTTCTTCAGGTTTATCTTTACAAAGTTATTTATAAATACTTTAAAATGTATATACATTTTTGGTCTTGTTTTGTCAAAAGCTATTTTTGTTATCTTTTCACAGTGAGATACCATTATGCTCACATACAGCCCTTAACAACAGGTGGTTCAGGTACAAAAACCAAGCACCAAAATGTATTTAGCCCAGGGATGCTGAATGGAAAGTGGCAACTGGTCATAATAATTGTTCTGTAAGAGTAAGCTTTGGGGAAGCACTGAAGGTGTAGTTTGGTTCTTGGTAAAAAACCACAAGCATGCACTTGTGGTCAATTACTATAGCATCCTGTAGAAGACTTGGAACAAGCAGGACAACCTTATGTCAACTATGGTCACATCTCCGAACGCTGTATACAGAGAGATCCTCCTATACCATTTGCGGTGACAAAATCCATGGCTCTCTGCATTATCTTTCATTCCCAGTATAGCTCCACAAGAAAAAGCAAGACTTTGCCACCAATACAATTCTTAGTGCTCATAAAATATTCTTTCTCTCTTCCTTGAAGAAAAAAATAGTAAGCTGCCTGTTGGCTTTTAACTGTTGGAGGCTGCTGTGTTATGCTTACAATTTGGCACAGAAACTATGAAGATGCTCATTAGTAGGCTCAGGATGAGCCTCTCAGCTAAACTGAACTGAAAAAATAAGAGTAGTTCTCCTGCACTGACCTGGTATACTAGAAGATCTATGCCTGTCTCATTATCAGGTAGGATGTTATGTAAGAAGCACTTTCCTGGAAGGTGATAAAGAAATTTAAGTGACATTCAATCCTTTTAACTGGTGCCAATAGCAAGAGAAGCAAAAGACTGGAGTTCCTGAAAATTATGACACTATATGTAAAAATGAAATTATTGACTCATGGAGAAATGAGTACTACAGGTTTGACTAGACCCCCATGCACTGCAAGCGAAATCTTGCTTACAAATAAGAGACTATTAATTCTGAAGAGTATCTTAATACACCAGTCTACTGCCTATAATCCTAAAAGCCAATCATGCTTCCACCACATTGTGTCTATTTTGTATCCTCAATATCAGTCTCCTCAAATTTAATTTTGTCTAACAACTTTAGCACAAACACTTATATAAGAATCTTTCTTTTGTAACTCTAGAGTGATGTCATACTCTTGGTTCTCTTGCACTTCCAAGGTTTTATGTAGATAAAAGAATTAGCTGCAGAGCTATTCTGCTAAATATCGTATCCAGTTTAAACCTAAAGCTGTTCAGGTTTTGCTCTTTTTTTTTTTTTTTTCAGATTTGGTCAACGATAAACCGTCTATTTCAGATTCTTATCTGGCTATTGTTACTAATATGTGCACAATTACTATATTTTAGCATCTCAGTTCTCATCCTCAGACCAGCCATATAAGCTAGGGCAACCTATTAGCCTCAGGGTACAATACAGAGGCCAAAAGGATTAAGTGACTTTGCCATGATCACAGTAAACATTTGGTCTCTGAGGCCCCAGACTAATGCTTTCACCAAAAGAACGGTCCTTCCACATTATATAGCACTCATGCATGCTTAATAGCTTCCTTCCTGACTGTGAGACTAGAGTACTGACTCCCAACTTTTTGCATTAGGTTTCCAAAAGAGCTGATTCCTCTTGATCACAAAAGAGAAATTGAACTGGTAATGTTGGTAGTGCTGTGAAAGACAGTATCTACATTTTTTATTGGTTTGCCATTGAAATTTATTAGGGCAGATCACATCTTTGTTGAAGGAGGAAGGAATGCTTTCAAGAGGGGAGAAAATGCTTGTAAGCAGATGAATTCATTACTGGGGAGAAGAGCTTCTACGTTCAACATGAGGCAGAGTAGGGAGAAAACAGGAACTGGAAAATTGATGGCTTACAAAGCAACTGGTGACAACAGTGGAGAGCACACAGTCATGTCACAGAGGAAATAAAAACATTCTTTTTGAAGCACTGGACTATTCTGTGAATCTGTAACTGATTCACAGAGTGACTAAAATGAAGTCTCAAACTTGTGTGTTAAGGACACTCGCTTGCAAGGACACAGAACAGATCCTTTATTTTTCTCCTTCAACACAGTTTTATTTCTCTCAGGAAAAAAAGGGAAAAAAAGCTTATAGTCTAGTAAACCCTGGCTTCTGAGTTTAAAAGACTTTTCAGTCTTCACAAGACACAAAATATGAGAAAAATCCCAAGGTGGATCCATCTCAAATCTCCTGATGGCTCAGGGTCCCATAATAAGAACTTATTTCTGTTTTTATTACTGTGGTATTTGAAGCAAGGGAAAAGTGTTTAAGTGGTTAAAATGGTTTTGGTTAAGATTTCCATCTCCCAATTCAGATAACCTCTGCATTTGACAGGATAGCTATTGTCATAGTTTGAGTCAGGTTGGCCAATAACAAAGCAACAGATGCTTTCACTCCAAGAAGAGGCAGAAGAGTGATAAAAAGACTTATGAGTTTAGAAAAGCCTAAAGAAATATTAATAATAAAATTAAAAAGGAAATAATACAATATATAAATACATACAAAACTGTATCAACCTCCCAGAAAGGTTTCACTGGCAGGCACTGGGAAAGTTCCAGACTGCACTCAGTGTCAGATGGGAATCATTTTCTGGATCTAGATTCAGGAACACATGGAGCAAGATTAAAGGCAGATAAACTGATATCTAAGGGTCCTCCTTAGATATCAGTCTTCGATGAAAGACTGCAAAACAACACCATTGAAGCAGAGCATCCCAACCCCTTTGGTCCCTCAACTTTTATACTGAGTGCGCAGACTGGATGGAATACCCTATTGGTCATTTTGGGTCATCTGACCTGCCCACCTCTCCCCAGAGGTGCAGCCCTTGGGGTAGACAACTAGTCAGCTGACCCTGATCAACACAGCAATGGGTATAAGCAAGAACCTCTCTCACTGAACAGAAAGTTGGCTCTGCTCCACCCCAGACCTGGGCAGATGTAAAAAGCTGTTGTGGCTGTGTAAAAGGGAAACAGAAATTGCCTTGGAGACTTTATTCAACAAGGTACAATAACATTGAGGACTGGAAAGGAGATGAGGGGTGGTTTCCAAAAGAGGCTTGAAAGTTAGCTGTGGAAAATCCAGTATAATGCCATTCTGCACAGAAGCTAAGAAATGTCTACAAAGTTAACCAGGCAAAATATTTGGCATGCATTTAAACCAGTCCAACCCCACTGAATCATGCCGTTCTTGCAAGTTTTCTGCTCACAGCGTTGCTGTAGAGCCCTGCTCTGGTATGCCAGCTGTTATCAAGACAAAAGCTGATGCGTGTCCTGAACAGAGAGAAACCCTCGCTCTAAACTACATTTAAACACATCCTCAGATCCCAGTTTAAAAACTTTTCTTCCCAGGGATAAGCATAAGCACATCTTTCTCTCTCTTTGATGAAGGGTCATTCTTTAGACAGATTAAAATATATTTGTATTTCTGCTTTGTTCTGAAACACCATGTGAAATTATTGTTTCCTGTCAGTATTCTGATCATTGACTTCAGAGTGGTTTCTGAGGCCTGAAGATGTATACTTTTTAATGTAACTAATATATAGCTAATTCTGAGATTGCCCTTATGCTCTCTCTTGTCTAACTATGCTTTCTTCTGAAGTGAAGCAAATGTAAGTTTATATGGAACATATACTTGGATTCCTTAATTTTTACTAACTTCAGACTTTTATTCAGTAGGTCTTATCTTAAATGAAAATCTAAAATCTGATTAATAAAAAGAACTTTTTCCCCCCTCTGTGATCACAGGCTTCACTCACTGCTGGCTTCTGAGGCTGTTAGGCATGACAGGCACACTCTCTAAGGGAATATTTGGAAGAATTATCTAACACAGACCATTAACTAGCTGTAAAAGTGTAAGGACAATAACAAATTTAGGACTTCAGGTTTATCAGGAAGGCCTTGCATGTGGAGCTACATGAAGAGAAATACGATGATTGATAAATAAGACAAAAGGGGGCAAGAAAGATATTGAAAGCCCAAGAAATTTCCATGTAGAAGCTATTGACTGTGAAGTTCAAGTGGGTGTTTATTGCATAAAAAGGGAGCTATAGTTTTTGAAGGTGCTGAGTGAACTCCTGAGTAAATGGTAGGAGTTGCACAGCTCAGACTCAGACTAAATGCTAGCTAAAACTCTGCGCCTTTCATTTTATAAGTCTTCAGAGGTAGAAAGCTAATAGGAAGTGCAATCAAGTAGCTTAGCATCTGGTTACCTGCAGGTGGCTGATAAAAATCTAATGGAAGACCTTAAATACGAGACATGTATTCTGAATTTGGAGTCCACCGATCACTATCTCAGTAAAAATATCAAGATGGCCTTTAAATTTAAAAACCTAAATAGACTTTATAAGCTTCCATCCCATCTTCGAAAAATTGTATTCCTCCAGGGAATAAAATCAAAAATGTATTTTATTTGCTTATGTAATTTCTCTCTCTCTCTCTCTCTCTTTATTTCTTTTTTTTTTTTTTTCCTTATTGAAGAATGTAGGCTTTTTAAAGGACTATGTATCTGTACTATAAGAAGAATGCCATCTATTGTTTTTCTAATATTTTTCTTTTTAATGTTGTTTAGTGGCATTTTGAAGATTAGATTAGAAACTTAGCCAGTGAGTGGCTAGCACTGTAAAGTTAAACTTATTCCAGCATTCTTTACACGTGTCTGCTTGCACACTGCAGTCTAGTTTGGTAAAAAGTTGTCTTAGAATTAAGTTTGAAATACCACCTGATTGTGATGTCACAGGTAGAACAAGTAAGTGCAATAAAGCTGTGCTACCGTTACTTACGTGAGTGCATCGAAGTGGGGCTTTGGATTATGATGAATTATTATTTAACAATTGAAGGAGCATCTTGCATTCCAGGAAGAATGTATTTCTTGATTTGTAATTAAGCTATAAGAAAAACAGTGCTAATCCATATTGCTCCGAACAAGGACCATACACATGCATTTAAATCACTTAATCTAATTTGTAAAGGTGTAATTCAGGATTATGTTCTTTTTGAATTTGAAATTAGAGGGTAGAACAGATGCAGAAAGCTTAGTTTAATAGGAAAAGTCCAATAAATAATCTTTGTTTTTAAGGTATCGCTTATCTGCAAAAAGAGTTTGTCCTCTGATTCAGATATTTATTCTATTTAAAAATAACAAAGGTACACAGGACCATACGGGATTTATTTTGGGAGCATGTGATTGTTCTAAAGTGATTTAATGAAATTTCCACCTGAAATTATTCTCATAATAATGAGAATAATTGGTTAGTTCTAATATAGTTACTGTTCACAAATAATGGTGAAGAATTTTAGTAGTTCTTACGGTTAGATCATAGATGAGTTCAAGGGAAATTATGTCCACATTCTTGATAAAGTGTTTTTTCCCCAGCATATATCATAAACCCGTTTTTCCTGTAGTTGCATTGATGCAACTGAAGCTCTCGACATGCTTAAGATTTCTGAGCATTCATGGTGAATCGTACAAACACACTAGGTACAAGAGTAAAGACGCTACAGTTTGCAAGAGAATTGTTTCCAGAACTGTGCAGTAACTAAAGCTATTTTTTTGGTTGTGAAGTGAGGAGAAGTTATTGCTAGTTACTATTGAAATTTACAAAGAATTAAGTTATGTCCAATGTATAAATATTTTTGATCATCCAATTTGCTGATAGAATGTAACTGCCTTTTTCTTAGACTGTTACCAAAAGCTAAAATACTAGGCTCATGTATTCACCATTGCCCTACTCATGCTTTTTTTAATTGGTTCTTAATTGTTTTTCTTTCAAAAAAATGTTACACTTGATCATTTGCACAAGTATTGTGCATGGATTGAATTACAGGGATGAATCGTGTATTTCACGTATGTTGTGGAATTGTGCCCTTTTCTTTAGAATGAAAGACCTTTATAATTCTTGTACGTTGTCTGTACACTAAATTCTGTAAGAACTACAAATGCCAGAAAGAAGGCTGCAGTGTTTGCATACAATATAAATGTAAATTTCTATCCCAAAGTTTATGCCGGTATGTTCACATACATTTAAACAAACTTGCCCCTTTAAGACTTTTGTCAACATCAAGTAACTGTCATGTGATAAATAGCAGAAGGTCAATAATCCTAACTTTAAAATACTTGAAGATAATGAGTACAGTATTAGCTACGGAAAATATTGAGCCAGAAGCAACTCTTACAACTAATTGAGAAGTCTGGCTGTTGACCCAAGACTGCACTGCAAAGCATAGTTTTACAATTGCAAAATGTGAAAGCATCTTGTCACTGACAAAAACTGCCTTTAAAGATCCCCAATGATATTTGCAGATATTCTTTTGGTTGTTGCTTTGCTTGAGCAGTAGCAGGCTTATATTTAAATTGTCTTGGCTTAAGAAGTAAGGAAGAAACTTGCCTGTCTGAAAATTATTCTGAATTCTACCTGTGAAATCTTACCTGCCAGGACTTGAATATGTTCACCAAGTAGTCTGTCTTTGCTTGTTAAAATGCTTTTTGTTCAAACAACCCCTTTTCCCTGTTCATCAATATTCCTCACAGCTTCTCACTGCTTAAGTGTTATGTGCGTGCATGCTGTCCAAATGGGGGCTGGATTCTGCTGTTTTTATTCATTCTGAGCAATCACTTGAAACAAAATTGACCTGAGGTAATCAGCTCTCACAAGGTCTTATCCTAAAGCTAAGACATTTGGGTTGACTGGGATAGTAGCTGAACTTTGAGGCATTTATATGAATCCTTTGAAGTTAGCCCAGCCTTATTAGTGGCACGTAAAATCCTTCAAAGCTAGGTGCAACCGTTTTCCTGACATAGAGCTGCAACTTCTGGAGGGATGCTAAATTGTCATCAGTGAAACAACTCTTGCCAATGCAGAAGTTCTACATGAATAACACTATCCAGCCATATTTGAATTTATAAATATAATTTCAAATGCATAAAGCCAGATGCAGGTCAAAATATAGCTTAGGGAGGATGCAGGGATCAGATGGCATAGGAAAAGAGGGAAAGGTATGCCAAATGAAGTAACTAAGTAACAATATTGTCCTTCCCAATCAATGATATTTGGCAGCAAAAGAACAAATGGGAAATTTCAGCAGCATTAATCATGCTTTTTCCTCTCTAGGGAGCTCCTCTTTCAAGGATTGACCCCTTGCCTGGCATTGTCTGAGGTGTGATTTTGTTAATTAAATACCAGCCTCTTGAATTTGCTGGGGTCTTCAAATTAGCCTATTAGCAGTTTAACACAATTAGATGATTCAAAACCAGCATCCCTGCTTAAATTAAGACAGCATTTGTTGCTTTTATATAGCTTTTTTTTTTTTTTTTTTCCTCCTGGAAATACCCATTTCCCGAGTGTTTTAACATAATGCGTTGGCTTGACAATGCAAAGGCTGCCCTGGCTTCTCTGTCTAAATTATACTATTCTCACTCAGGGTGAATGATCCTTTCCTTCCCCTGAACCAACCGCTTCAACTAAAGAGAGCTGCTCATCTTGAGCCAAGCACTGCTCTATGCAGTTGAAGTGGCAAAATTATGCTGAAATTATGTTTTAAGAATGTTCACAACATGGAGTTTGGGTGAGTGAGATTTGTAAACTATTTCTGTGAGATTTTTGATTAACAAAACTTCCTTCTTCTAGCAGCCAGCACTCATTATTAGTGCATGTAGTCTTCGAGAGAGTATATAGATATTTACAAGGTTAAGGTTGAAAATGGCAAGTTTTGAGTTCCCATTTTGTCTTAAAAAAGCCCAATCAAAATAGAAGTCTAAATAACCCTTCAGATGTGACAGGTTAATGCTGCTCTGTCACCCTGCTATCTGAGCTCTTTGAATGTGTAGGCAGGATTTGGGGAAGGGGGGAGGGCGGGAGGGCGTGGGTGTTAAGTGTGATGTAACCCAAGGAAATATTCTTTGAAGAGGCTTTGAATGTGCAGTAGCTAGCATTTAGAAACTGACAGATTTTGCACAGCGAATTTTGGCAGCTTGAGTGTGAAAAATAAGCTGGCTAAGATTTGAAATGAGCTTTATTTAAAAAAAAACCTAAATTTCTGTCAATACAGATAGTACCATTTTAGCCATATTCATTGAAAATATTTTACTTGAAAAATGGGCAAGGTTATAAAACTGAAGTCTTCTAAAATCCTGCGGTTGCTTGTATGGAAATTGATGAGATTGACTTGCAGCTAGTAACAGCCTAGAATACAAGAAAACCATGAGTAATGAGAGACGGTTATGAAGGAAGGAACATACATCTTTCAAAAAACACTACACGGAGATAACTTAATAAATTTTTTACTGATGCTCCTCTTCACCATAGCATAGGCTTCCACCAAAAAAACTTCTAGTTTACCATACTAGATCTCAGAGCTATACCCTTTGGATCAGTGTGTATTCTGTCAATTATTACAGGCTAGGTCAGGCTGTATTTGGACAAGGGCAGTTAAATAAACAAGTTCAATTAAGTTGTTTTGGAGACACCAAGTATAAAACTTCATTTGAATTTTTGGTATGCAAGGTAAGACTGAGCTGCAGCACTCTTCACTGCACATTTCTCCCTATAAACATAAAATGCTAAAATTGTAAATTACTCTAATGTGGTTATGACATCTTCAAAGAACAGATAGCTATAAGGCCAAGTTCTAAGGCCATAGTAATGTGCAAAATTGCAGTCACAGAACTTTTTTCCTTAGATTTAGCTCAAATTTTCTTTGTACAGCTTTATTGTCTTTGTTGTACTGCATCTGAGCCATAAGCGTCTATAGAAAGTCTTTCAGTGACCATTTTGGAGAACTGATGCTACAGAAAAAGAGGATTTTTTTTGTGGATTGGTGAAATTCTGTGGTAATCTTACTACGTTTTGTCTTCAGAACTTCTGGAGTCATGACTGAACTAAGTTTAAATCCTGTCTGCAATAGGTCTGTTATCTTCTATGAAGTTATACTACAGATAAATATATTGTATAGTCTTAATTTTGTTAATATTGTGTGTTCTATTTGTGAGTAAAATAATTATAAAAATGCCTTCCCTGAGTTTCAAAATACTGAAAATAAGTGTTCTCCCTCCCTTCATCTCCCTGCCAACCACATATAGGCATATATTTATATAGATATTTTTATGGGAGAAAAATACCGATTTTTGTTAGCATTATTATAGGAAATAATTAGACTTTAGGGTTTCTTTTCTTACTTTTTAGTTGCTGTATAAACAAATAATAGGGAATTTTTCAGCAGTAAGGATCTTATAATCTAATAGATAATGTGAAAGAAGTAACTGATTCTACCTGGACTAATGTCCTCTCACTTAGAGAAGACTGGCTTATGCATAATTGACACTATATCCCTACTTAGGATGATTGAGATGTAGCCTATTCTTAGATAATTTTGATTTTATTCAGAAGTTATTTATTTTCAGTTTACACAAATTAGCTGCAAATCCTCATCCTTCAGCTTGTGTATCTATCTCACTTTTCTTCCTATAGGCCACATTCTTCCATCAAACTACAGTTCTAACACACAATTATTCCTATACTTGTATGAATACTAAGTGCATTGTAACACCTCAAAAATGAAGGGCAGATGTCATTCAAATTCCAGCCCACTCCTCCTTCTCCCCACCAAATATGGGTATGAGGTGCTCGAACTATGATCCTATGTATATTCTAGATATGTTTCAGAAATTAAGATTACAAATTTTGCCTGAAAATGGATTCTCAGATATTTTTAAATGAAAATTGGGAAGATTTTGGTTGAAACACCAATTCCAATTCCATCAACTTTCATAAAATGGTATCTTTGTATTAAGTTATTTATTCCTGTGATTAATTAGGATTTATTTCATAATTAGTCAAGTTTTATTATTAGAGTGTATTCCTAAGATCAACAAATCTAATTGAAGTAAGATAGGTTCTGTTATACTGGCTTTGAACCACAGAAAAGATTTTGCTGATGTCCTGTCAGTAAAAACTGAAGTTTTTATCTTGTCCTCAGATTTATGCATAGATTATTATTTATTTTTTTCCAGAGAAGGCTTCCAGAACATTGTCTGAAATTTTACTTCACTTTATAGTCCACTTTTTGACTCCTTTTCAAGTCATCTTTCTATATCATCCTCTGCTTACATTGTAATCTACTA
Source organism: Thinocorus orbignyianus (assembly GCA_013400375.1). Taxonomy (NCBI): domain Eukaryota; kingdom Metazoa; phylum Chordata; class Aves; order Ciconiiformes; family Thinocoridae; genus Thinocorus; species Thinocorus orbignyianus. The sequence goes on along the minus strand of VXBW01003663.1, from coordinate 291,153 downwards.
GAGGTACAGCCTATCTCTCAAAATTTCCAATTCAGTCATGCTGGCAGTGCTTTTATTGTTGCATATTTTTGTCATCACCTGTAGAAACACCTTAATGGAAAGTACTGTACCAAATAGTGACAACAATGGGTGAACAACACATACAGACAAATCTATAATAACAATAGCTTCCCATATTGTAAGCATTAAAAGCAAATGCCTAGTTACAAAACAAATATTAAAAATGTGAGAATGCAGTAAAAACTGAATAGGAGAATCACAAATCCTGAGAAGGTGGAGGTTGAAAGGCTAGATTTTTTTTTTAACATGCTAAAAATTAATTTTGTTTTGTATTAAACTAGTGAACATTTTCCATGCTTAAGGGAAGGTCAGGAATGAGCGGGTAAAATGCTCAGTATTTGTATATGCTTTAAATGACTGTGGATGTGGTACATAGTTGAATGTCATACCCGGTAGCAAAATCGGTCATGGTGCCAAAGCATAGGTACTCTATAGCAGTTGCGTGAGACAACAGCTCATTATATTGTTCTAAAATATTAACTTTCAGTCATTAAGCATGGGGTAAATGGAATAGAACCAAAATACAGTGAAGTTGCTAAAGGCACATGGTTGTACATTAAACAACATCAAAGCTCTAATCCATATATTCTGTCCTGTTCTGCACCTTAAGAATGAGGACCTCTCCACTTTATAAAGGGATTCGTAGTTGTAAAAAGCATCTTAAATGTTAATTATGCAACCCACCAAATTTTGACTAAATTACCAATCTGTATTGTGACATAATAGGTATGACAGTTTGAAGTAACCCTAATGATTCTAGCAAGACTCTAAGAGATTTATGTAACTTGGGTTCAAAATTGAAGAAACATTATCACTTTCCTTGCATGATAATGTTGGATTATCAAAAACGGACTGCATCAACAGTGCAAAGAAGAATGAAAGGCATTGCTTCAGACCATGCTATTGAGGTGACATCATACAGGGGAACACAGCTTAATTCACCACCTACAGTCTTTCTTGCCTAGTCTTTTAGGATGAATCTATAGTGCTTGTACTATACTGTCCAACAAATACTGCATGCTTATATTTTCTACAACCAACAATTGCTAAAAAAGTATTGATTTTATTAGAAGTGAAAAATAACTTCTGAAAGGAAAATTATTTTTAAACAGCAGAAAGTAAAATTTTAAATTAAATTTTCCAAAAACTGAAATGAGGGAGAAGATGTATGTCCCAAAGTTTTTTATGAAGGACAGGAATATAATTACTATTCATTCTTCTAATCTTAAGATAATAAAAACTAGTAATACTTTGCTATTCTGTCTGATTTATACGAGTTTGTGGCTCTGTTTCAAGGAAGTTGTTAGTGTGCATAAAGAAGTGAAGTGCATGTTAAGATAACTTTAAGCTTTGGTGTACACAGTGACCTTACAATCACTCCAGCAAAACTAAATCAACAATGTTAGAAGCATTTTACAAATACTAAATTTGGTTATAAATTCAAACCAATTAAATGTGGTTAAAGGACTGCTGTGTTAATTTTTCATGAACCTGTGCTGTGTGCTTGTTTCAGCACTAGAAACAACAACAAAAAAATAATAGTTTGGAATAAGTTAATATTTCAGATATTTTTCTTGAAAAGTGCATGTTATTTACTAGTTATGAAAGTCTTGAAGTCAGTGAAGAAAAACATCACTTAAAAAAATTGGACAAATGTTCAAACATGTTTCAGAAAGTCCTACAACCCTGTGTAATTTACCAATCTCTAAAATTATCAGTTTAAGACAAGTTAAGGTGAATAAATAATCACAATAATGTCACCATTTCAGAGGTCAGCTCTGAAGAAATCAATGAGACAAAAAAATAGAATACATAATAATCTCAAGAATGTTATGATTTTTGCAAATATTTAATGAAAAAAATAAATAAAAATGCATATAATGCATACGAGTATAATACATACAAAATATGAGTTATATATTTGCCCCAAGGGTTTTTCTATACCTTGATGTGAATTCTAAACATGCAATAAGATTATAAATGTCAAATGCTCTACGTATATAGAAATATTTCGTGAAATGCTCCTGCTGTATTTCGAGGCAAGTATATTTTCTTCTATGAATTATCTCTGATGTTCTCTGACTAGGACAGCATCACTGGGTGTTGTAATAATTTATATGAGACAACTAAATACAAAAGATCAAGGTGTGAAAGGAAATCTGTATCTCATTTTTTTCCTTCCCCCTTTCTAAACTCTTGATACATTTATGCTTGTTCAAGAGTGACCATAACATCAGAGCACTTTTAATATTAAAATAAGCAGCTGTGATAACTTGTTAAGAAGTACTAGGAGCTACCCTGTTCAAATCAGGGCAATTTTTAAATTGAATAAATAAGTAGAGTTGGTATTACAATATAAAGAAATAAACAACAAATGCTTAGAGAACAAATGCCTTGGCAGCTCTGTGATGTGCCTAGTCTACTTTGTTGCCAGAGAAGACATGATCCATATAGAATAACAGAGACAAAGGGAAGGTAAAATCACAATGAAATATGATGGACAGAAGTGTTTTGTTCATAAATAATGGGCTATTTTAACATAATTATATTGCCACTGTCATACTTGTTTTTAGGCTCATGCTTGATAAATGCTGCTGTCTTTTTAAATGAATTACAACTAGTAGTAAATCTTCAAATAGCATACTCTAACTGGTGAATAATGGATCTTTGTGATTCAGCTATTGAAAACACCTAAGCTAGTTTTAAAATTTATATTTAATATGTATTATGCAAGTTTTTGTCCCATCTTATACTGGAAGTATTTTTAAGTGCAACTATTGTAGATATTTTTAGAAATGCTCTGCCACCCATGCTGCCTTCCATTTGGTCTCATTCTGTTTCTTTGTGTTTGTGAGAGGAAAATATCTGCTGGTGAACTATATTCCTGAGGACTGTACTTCCTGTTGGAATGGTTTATTTTCATTGTATCTTAGACTTTTATCAAGAGTTTCAAATTTTGCTAATATATAAACAAAAAAATAATGCTGTAGTAACTAAGATAAACTTTTCCTAGGAATAAGACCTACAGAGCCAGCGAATCAGTTACCCAGAATAAATAGTAATAGTAGGGATACACTGCATGATAATCTAATTTCATGACTGTTACCTGTTACATTTGTGTCTTAGCGTCAGTAATAGAAAGCCTATGACAGCTGAATGGTGCTTTTCCTCTGCAGTGCCTTGGGAAAGAGTTAGGTTAGTCATCCTTGTGACAGCATGCATGAAGTAACCATGAATTATTGGGCTATCTTGTTTTGCTTGTCGTAGAACTAGGCTAGAAAGTCAAAAAGACATGCTTTAACTGTCAGCAAAGTTTGAGAATTGAAAGCAGAAATCCTGTCTTCCTGGTGGACTGCATGTACAGCGTTGCTGAAGAGCAACAGAAGACAGGTCAGTGACATGGAAGAAAGTAAATTCAAACGAATTTCCACTTGAATTGTGTGTATCCAGATGGGTGTTCTGATAATTTGTCTCATTGCTGAGTAATGGTTTAAATCTTCAGACATCTAGCACAAGCGGCACTTGCCTGTCTTTTGGATGACAAATGAGACTATCATGAGTGTTAAGGACAAAACTACAACTCTCTATTTTTCCTCTGAATCTGCAGACAAGAACAGTGCAGCACATGTTTCTGTAACTTGCAACACCAAACTGCTTGTGAAAGGTCACCCCTCCTGTTTCAGTTACGATTAAAGTGTTCTGAGGGAAGATAACACAAGATTTCAGATGTACAATGGCTCCAGTATCTTTCTTTCTCTTCTTCTGCTACCCAGTTTTATGTATTGCATCCTATTCTCATAAGGTTTATCATCTCCTAAAACTGTGTTGTACAACTTACTACAGGCAGGATTTTCGGGAAAGTGCTAGCTACTGACTTTGTATATAGAAGTAAAGCTTTATGTTTGTTACATTAAAAAAAAAAGTTAAAAATTAGAGAAAATACTCAAATGAATAACATTTAGAAGTTAAAAGTGTAGCTATCTCAGAAAAACCAAAAACAAACCCAAGAACAAAACCAATGACTTTACATTTTTAATATCTGATTACTTTAAAGACAATTTTCTAGTTCTAAAATGCCCAGTTCTTAATTCTGAAGTGCTCAGTCCATCATAACGACCCTCATTATACCATCTTTCTGGGTCATCTGATCTGTGAAAGCTACTTGTATGTTTCTACAATAAAATTAAAGATCTTATTTTTTTTCTGTTCTCTTTTGTTTTCTTTCTTATTTTACCCACACTTCTCATCCAGGCACAGAGGAATGCTCATCAGTTTGTTGGAATAATCTCAAAAATAAACTCAGAAAGTTTGCATTTAAGTGGCAGATTCTTTTCCCTCCCACAATGCCTGTTCAAATGTAGAAATTTTCCTACAATGATCTTAAATTTGTGTTTTTTTTTTTTTTTTTTTTTTTTTTTTTTNTTTTTTTTTTTTTAATGGCATGGATTTTGGGAGCTGAGAAAATAAGATCAAAACAAATGAATCCCCTCCTATATTAGAACAATCAAAATTCACTGTTATTGAGTCATTCTGTTCATCATCCTGCATTATTAATACAGGTAAATACCTACAGTGCATCTGGAGTTATGTTTCTTTTCCTTTCTTCCTGAAAATTACCTGTATTATTATGCTCCCTCCCATTCCCTCTTCTTCCTCCAATCCCACCCTCGCTTTTTGGGGGAACTTTTCTACTATGGTTTTGTTCTGTTACCTGCTTTATGACTCTTTGTCTGATTCTCTTTACCTGTTCTTTGTCCCTTTAGCAGATGTTTCTTTCCTACGCCCAAATCCTGGTTGCTTCTCCTTTCCATTTTTCATTTGTTTTCTCTCTCTCCTGCTGGTAGACAGATGGGGACGGGCTGCTTGGCACTGAAAATGTTACGGAGAGGTTTAGTTCCCATCCCACTATGGGAACAGGCTGTTCCTGTGATATTTCTTTGCAAATAGAAGGAGAACACTCTGGAGTACCAAATGGCACCTTCCTGGGACTGCTCTATTTTCATGTCATTCTGAAGAGTCCTTGAAGATGTTTGTGGAAAAAAATGATATAGGACTGACAGCCCAGATTTGAGTCCTTTTGTCTTCTACAGATTTACTGGCATCATGTACCAAGTACTTGATCTATTCAACATTTTTCTTTTTGGGTTATGTGTTGAAAGATAAATGTGAAAGAATAACTGGCTTGTACTCTTCCAGTTTAAGTCCAGAGTTCTCAAAACACAAAATGTTCTTTCTAGTGAGAAATAATACTTACTGTGTATGTTGAACTGGAGCATTATCTAAGCATCAGAACATCAGAGGTTCATCTCATGCTGCTTTTATCTGAGCAGCCTGGTGCTACGGCCATACTATTAATGTGCATTACTGCACTCAGAAACATACTATGGCAAACATCTGCCATAAAACAAGTTCTGGGTTGCTTTTTCTAATTATTTTTTTTTCAAGTTTGTATGAGCTTGATTTGAAAATTAAAACAAAACTCTGTTCCAAAACACTTGTCACAATTACAATTAATTTTTCCAGCTGAAGAGATACTGATGGATAGCCTTCACCTAGAAGGATTTCCCTACCTGCAGCTACTTGTTTCTGAGCACTTACCCTATTCTAAGCTTCTGTGTTTCTGGAAATAAAGTCTTAGCTCTCTCCATCCTTCCAAAAGTTGAAAGAAGGAATCTTCAAAGAGTATTATATGGTCTCTGTTTTTTATGAACAGCTTCAACCTTCTTGTTGAGATCAAGACACTGTCTTTGTATGTCTTCCAGAAAGTTGAAGTTCAATAAGTTAAAAGCCTTTTTAGTTCTAACGAACTAAAGTCCTCTAAAGCCAAGGATCACTTTTTTTATTTCTATTTCCTTTAATCGTTCAGTGGTACTTTTCTGTTCAGGAGGGTGTTTGAAATGATGAGGTCTGAATTTACTTTGTTATAATAATTGGTTGAATTAAGAAGTAAGGAAGGCAAACTTGCCATCTTGTTTCTTATAACTTATTTAACTTGTCATATTTGCAATTGTCGTATGTGTAACTTTTAATCATTTTCAAAACAGTGTTGTGAGACAGCACTTTGAGGCAGCTCTGTAGTTAAAAGCTAAGGAAGTCAAAATAGATTCCTTGCTTCTCTCTTCTGCAGCAAATGAGTTTGGACAGACCTTGATAGATATAAGTTACAGAGGGCTGACATTCAGAGTCTGAGACATCTTTTGCTCTCTTTGCAAACGTTGCCAATCATCTTAAAATTCTCTGTAATTTTGGACACAAAAAAAATTGACTGGAAAACATGGTGTTAAGCCCCTTAGAAAATATGTTTGCTTTCCTGAGGAAATTTAAGTTTGATATTTGTGTCTCAACTTGTTAAAGAATATATTTTGTCGCAGTCTTTCAGGGTCTTAGTGTTTGTATTTGGTTTTGTTGTTTTGTGGGGTTTTTTTTGAGAGGGTGGGTGGAGAGGTGGAAAGGCTGTTTTTGCAAAGAAAAATTCCTTTGAAATTGTAAGCCTCCAGTATCTAAGCATGTGTAGGGCTAATTACTATGTGCTATTCAAAAACCTCATGACTGTGGTTTTGTTCTCTAGTCAAATTAAATCTCTTCTATTTTTTGTTAAGTTGGATTCCAGGACTACAAAATCTTGGATGTGATGTTGTAACTTATGGATAGTGTCTTATCTAATTGCATTTTAGTAAAGAGAGTGGGACATCGTGGCAGTGGGAAAGAAGATGCTATATGATGCTTCTCTATTTGTTATATGTCCCTTTAAACAGTTCAATGAATCAGTGAAAAGCATGAAAGATTCATTCTGCTATGGGAACAGTCTAAGATGAGGAAAGAAAGAATATTTGTGTTGAATGCATGAGACAAAGATAGAGCAAAACTAATGTTTTATTAAATTCTTAATTAGTTATGCAAATACTATGTCATTCCCCTAAAAATTGTGTGTGCTATTTCAGCAGTTGACTTTGTGCAGTGCTTTAAAGGATGATGATACAGATAGGTAAAAAGTTTTTGCAGTATCAAGGACCTCTTTTTTTCCTCTTTGTGTTTGGAGTGAATTTGAGACTGGTCTGGTGAACTAGTATTCAATTACCAAAACAATATTTTATAGCTGTTCACCATGTCAGAGTTCTAAATGACTACTACATCGAGTAATTTAAAATATTGCGATGACCGCTAATGGGCTAAGAGCTTTTCATGTCCAGGGTATTGACACCTTAGGCTTCAACTTTACAGTGAACAGACATGAATATAGCTAAGAAAAGGTATGCATAAAATTAGTCTTGGTTGTTCTAGTCTAAGAGTCTTCCCCGAAACAAGAACCACCCTCCCTCCTACTGGCTAACAGTTCCTCATTTGAAAATAGAAAGGGCTTCCACTATCTCATTTTTCATTACATGTTTTTTAATACTAGTATGTATCTTAAGGAATTTACATTGTTTAGTATTTTTCGTCTGCATTTTTCAGGACTTGTGAATAAATCAAATAGGGAGATAGATTATTCATTTAGCTGGCCTTTGAGAGAAGCTGAAAATTTTCCTGGCTATTAATTTCACTATAATTTCAATGCATTTTCTGTTAAAAAACATGTTACTGTTAAATATATGCATTTGTTTTGGCTTTAGCTAAGTACCCTTTGGCATAATTTTCAGAACTAAAGATGTCATTTGCAAATGAAAGTCCTTTACTGTGAACTTTATGAATTGTAGCATTATGTTGAGTCTGTTGGCCTTTGTACAAGTGTTTAATCAGGTTTTTACTCAAAAAAAGTGTAATAGAAAGCAATAGTTAAGTGTTGGTGATTCATTCTTTTAAATATATTGCCTCTGAATGAGATAAGACATCAAAATCCTGCATTTTAACTTCTTGCTTTGATTATTTAATAATGCAGATTGCAGTCTTTAGTTGAAAGGCTGATTGATACAACTTACTATGCAAGAATGGGACATTGGTACTGCCTGAGAGAATATGCCATAATTCACTTTGCAGAGATGTATGTTGAAGAATACATAATATGAGTTCTCCAACGTTGGCAAGAATAGCTAATCCTAAAGTCAATGTGAAATTACATTAAAAACAGAAGCCGTTTAGGTTTACGACCTGTATGGTTTGCTGTACAATGATAGCCAAGGACATTGCTATTTTTTAAACTCAAACAATGAGGTCAAATCGTACCTTCCTTTCCCACTTCTGCTCTAAACTCCCTGTAGAGACCCCCATGTTCATTTGGTTTGCATTTAGAAGGCTGATATTTTCAAGTTTTCTAGCTAAAACCCAAACTTTCATTTAAGAGCATCGTAAGCCCCCACACCTAGTGGCCCACCCACCCCATGCCCCAAACACTGAATAGTCACTGTGCCACTCAAGTACACCAAATGACTTCATATTCCCAAGTTAACTCCCGATTTATCATTTTCTTCTGCTTATCATCACTGAACTTTCCTAGTTTAGATCCATCACCATAAGAAAAAGAGCTGTAGCTCCTTCTTTAACTTGCTTTGGAACACGGGTTGCTTCTTCCCAGAGATCCTTGCTGATGGAATCTAGCCCGATCCACAGGATTAATCCACAACTTATAAAACCTGCCCATGTGGTTTATAGGTCAGACTTTATCAAATCTGAGGCTTGCTTGCCAAGAATATACTGTGCAGACATAATGCAAGACAGTTTCTGCTTCTCCAAGTAATGTCTTATTTGATGGAGAAAAGAAAGATGTATCTCTTCATTAGAAACATTATTTCCAGCTAGCAAGTTATAACACGAGCACATATAAAACATTATCACTCAAAATCCCTGAAACACCTAAAAGTTTTAGGAGCATTTCACAGGACAGAAGGTCAAGAAGACCTCAGGGCCCAATCCTAACCAATACTTTAGCCTTCACAGTCCCAGAATCCTAGGGATTTAGGGGAATATAAGAAATTAGACCCTGAAGTATAAGAAACTGATAGACTTAACCAGCTAGCTTGGAGCTGGTGGAAAATATACAGAATTTAAAATCAAGAAATCATTCAAACCCAAGCAACTTCCTCTTGATGTGATTCAGTTTGGTACAATACGCACCCATGTTACACAGAAATAGTTTCTGTGCTTTTATATTTAAATATTTCTAGACTACACTTATCAAAAAACAGTTAGGGATACCTCCCACTAGACCAGGTTGCTCAAAGCCCCATCCAGAAGTATTTTGGTTGGAAAAGACCTTTAAGGTCATTTAGTTCAACTGTTAACCTAAGACTACCAGGTCCATCACTGCACTGTGTCCTGAAGTGCCACATTTCCCGTCATCAATCACTTGTAACTGAGTGACAAATAACAATCAGGGAATTTCTGGCACCATCTAGCTTGATCTGCTAAAACACGAGATTAAACTCCTGCCGTCCTTTCTCCTTCAGAACTGGACAGAAAGAGATTGAGCTGTACTCTGCTACATAGGTGTTCTGCGGGTTTATCATTCAGCTTTCACATCACTGTGATATTTAGTGGACAAACTCAAACCTGCCTTGCCCATGCTCTAGTAGGCACTGCCTGCCTCTGCCCATGCCCTGTGCTGCCCAGGAGCATATGGCCTCATTACTGTGGTGCCATAATCTAACTAATATATTCTGCTACTGAATAGGGTTTATTAACTTGGCCTCAGTCAAAACTAGGAGAAGCCACACAGCTTCCAGCTGGCTTGGAGTCCAGAGTAAGTACACAATCGTCTGTGAAACAGCTTAAGTCCATAGCCCAACTTAATGATGCTTTTAGAAATCAATTTAAGTTGCATATGACATAAGTGGAGAAGTCTTGTGGAGATCAAAACTATCTTTCATTTCCCCCTCTCATTAAGCACTCAGCAGTTTTGAATATAGATTTCTAAAAGGCTATTTAAGAAGTTTGTATTCATCAACTATTTTATAACAAAAAACAGGTTATGCTACTGAGTAGCAGTGTTAGAAATAGGAGAGAACTGTGATTCTAATACATGCTAATTATCAAATGATCTCTTTTATTTTATTTTTTTTGCATAAAAGCAATAGTGTTATTCTTTTCACTTCAAAATGCTATATGTTAGAAATACTTCCTATTCTTTTCTAAAGACATACCAACAAAATAGTTATACAATTAATGCCACAGTGAAAGTTTTCTGGAGTCACCACTTAGAAAACTCCAGAAGTACATTACCGTAATCTAAACAATTCATCTTACATTTCTAAAGTACTAATAATTAATTACAGAAGTAATAAAAGAAATGTAAGCCTATTCTGGTAGTAGTCGTCTCTTACATCAAGAACAGAATAAAAGCTTCCCTTTTTTCCAAATAACCATACTACTATTTGACAAATCATTAGGTGTAATAGATCAGCTTCCTCTATTTCCTTCAGTAGTCCTGAAAAGTGGAAATTATATCCTATTTTTATACAGGGATGTTCAAACATAAATTGATGGATGAGCTTGAAGTGATAGTTCACAGTTAAAAAGCTTATAAAAACATACATAAAAAGGCTTCTGTAAGTTGTGTACTTTTTCTTGAGATAATAGCACATGAGATGATGCAATTCAAGTAGAATAATATTTTAAAAAGATTTATGTGACAGCTTTTAAATTATTCTTTTAATTAACCCAGACTCATTTTTCAAAAATCACTTCAGCACTCAGGTGTCTAAATCACAAAATCTTTTGAGATCTGAGTCTCTTGGAAAGCTGGATGAATTTGGCTCTGTATTTTAAATATTTCTTACATTTCCTTAGTTTTCAAATGTAAAATTAAAAGTTACTTGTAACTCATGATCTAGCTGATTTCTAGAAGAAGCATCTGTGTTTTTAATGGATTATAGGAAAGTTTCTGGATTTCTGAAAAAAAAAACCAGCTGGGGTAGTGAAAGCTGTTTAGGAAACAATAGTGTATGATTTCCTCATGCATTAAATGTAAAGCTACAATAAGTTCTTGTAAGGTTGCCCATCCATAAGGAAGAATTGCATCAGAAGTAAAATGGCAAGTATCAGTAAAGCTGCTCCAAAACATTAAAAATACTATTTACTCTATTCCAAGCTGTGAAAAAGAATTTTTAGGTTAAAGCGAAATATTAATGAGTTCACATCCTACAGAGTAGCTCTGCATGTCATTCTACAATAGGAAATTTTAATACACAGCACTCTTGAAATATCTAAACCCCAGAAATTCCCTATAGATGAAACTATTGATTAATAACTGAAGAAAACAGAAATAAGAACTACTCTTATAACCTTGCTCTTATCTGGTGCTTATGACAGAGTATTGATCCCAAAGGCTTTTCTCCTGCATACATTGAACTTTACCATGAAAAGGAATATTTATGTGTTAGTAGAATAACCAATAACAGTAATACTAAACAAATGGAGCACTACTACTCAATTGGGACATAAAGTACCACATTAATTAAACATGGTTCCCCCCCCCCTTTATCCTTCTTTTTAGTTTCTCAACTAACCATTTGATATATTTAGGATACTGGTACATGCGGGACATATTAAAGGAGTTTTCATCTTATTATTTCCTTAGGAAAAATAGCTTGCTGTATAAAACCTAGCATGATTAAGAAAAGCCTCAACTAAAACCATTCTCTGTTATGGTATGAAACTCCCCTAAACTTCATAACAATAAAACTCCTCACCAGGATAGATACTCAAAAAAAAACCTCCCAGAAAAAGCAACATAAGTAGACATAACTGGGTAGTAGTAATAGCCAAAGGAAAACTTGCTTGCAATAAGAAATCACTCTCTTTATCCACAGAGTTTTTTACAATTGCAGATCTCCTTCCCTCTTTCCACTCCATATGGGGCAATCAGGATAACTGCTTGAACAAGATAATTAACTGAGATTGCTGACACATGGAATCATAGTGCCAAAAAAACCCCCACCACCTCAGGGACTGTTATCTCCAGATTTTGATTTCTCAGGTGGGTTTGATCTCTGTGATGAAACAAAACTTTCCTCTGAGAAAGCTTCAGAAAGATCTCTAAGCTTGGTTATGAAGTTGACTATAAGCAATTGTTTTAAATGAAGAATTTTCAGAAAATATGAGTACCCAAAAAAAAAAAGAAATCTAGGATTAATTTTTTAATATTTCTAATGGAATGACAAAAACATGAAAATTCAAGCTATGTGTTTCCTAACATATCCCAACTAATTTTTTTGGTCTTTTTCTACAGTTTACGCATAAAAAAAAAAAGTGTTCCCTGTTCACATATTAGTGAGATTGTGTGTGGCTGCAGGAAGGAATGTTTATTAATCATTTTTATATTAGTATGTCAGAGACATAAGCATGAACTGTTATAGTGTCTTACATGAAATGGGCATGTTTAGTTTGGAGGAGACAGAGGGGAAACCTCGTTGCCCTCTACAACTACCTGAAAGGAGGTTGTAGAGAGGTGGGTGTTAGCCTCTTCTCCAAAATGAATAATGATAGGACCAGAGGAAGTGGTCTGAAGCTGCAGCAGAGGAGGTTTAGACTAGATATTAGGAAGAATCACTTTACTGAAAGAGTGGTCAGGCACTGGAACAGCCTGCCCAGGGAGGTGGTGGAGTCACCATCCCTGGAGGTATTTAAGAAATGTGTAGATGGGGCACTTTATGGATGCTCTAGTGGCATGCTGTAGTGGCCAACACTGTAGGGTGTGGATTGTGTTTTTGTGTATGGTTGTACTCAGTGATCTCAGAGGTCATTTGCAACCATGACAATTCTGTGATTCTGTGAAATGTAAAACAGGACCTAACCAAATAATGATCTGAAAATATCCAAGAGTTCTCCTGTTCTTTTCAAATGATCTCTTCCAAATATATATTTTTTTTCATTATTGTCATTGACAAATCCGGTATTCCCTCAGATTTTGTGAGACATGCTCAGGCTCTAGCCACCATCCTCCTGTGGCTTTCATGTTTCCAATTTGATTGAATGTGAGCACAGCATTGCTTTTTCTCCTTGAGACAGTCTGACAAACATTCTTTGTGCGAATGTTGCACTTGGTTGCTCTAGTAAACAGAGTTGTCTTTTTATCCAGATGTCAGTAGAAGCAATGACTTCCTTACAGTGCACCTGTATTGTACTATATCTCATTCCTCGAGGGAACCAGAAGCTACAGATGCCATCTGATATTTCTTTTAGCTGATTCAGAAATGTTTGCAATCAGGCTAAGGCGAAATGATTCCTTGTCATGGAAAAGTGGTAGATAGCCACCCTTAATAGTATTCTCTTTGTGGAGTTCTCGGGAAATGCTCCCACCTGAGGGGCAGCATTTTCAGCCACACACATCTGTGGTAGGACAGAAAGGAATGCAAGAGCTCAAGCTTTTAAATGAGGCAGGACCAAAGATTTTACAGGCAATCAAGCAAAAGCTCATGGATTGTCTGAGTAGTCATTCCTTGTGTTTGCTGACCCTCTCTCACCATCATCTGGCAGGTTCATTTCCAGGGGTTCCATACCAGGGCCTCATATTGTAACTCTCACTGCTGAGAGAAAACAAGTAGAAGTTATTAGGCCACCCCTGTAATCTGAAAACATTTGCCTTCTTTCTTGGAAAGGGAGAGCTGTGCTGTTTATTAAGTTTGATTTCCACAGGCGGGATAATAAGAGTTCCCTGTGCCACTGATTCTGCATGGCTGTGGGAAGGTGTGCTGCTTCATCATTGTGTTTAATTTTTATATTGTACCTCAGGCGAGCTTGATTTTCTTTTTATTTTTTTTTATTTACTTATTCATATTTTCTGCTTTCCCTCTAGCTGAGTTTGTAGACATTGCTGCCTTTCCATTTCTGCTAAAGAAGTGAGAAGGGGAGTTTTTATCTCCAGCCAGCACAAGATCCAGTAGCAGAAGACTGGCTAAGATATGTTAAGGCCTGACCTCTTATATCAGAAGTGTTAAAAGTCTCTCGATGCAGCCTTCCCAGCCTGAACCTTCCTCAGTGGGGGAGAGATGATAGTTCATCTGTCTCCAGATTCCAAGGCTGAAATGAAAGCTCTGCTGGGAATTGCTTGTCATTATTTGTATTGGTGGTGGGTACAGGAGGGTGTGTGTGTGTCTGTCATGGTGTGTATTATTTCGGGGTTTTGTTTGGTTTTTTTCTTGTCTGTGGGGTTTGTTTTTTGCATTTTTTTACTTTTTTTTTTTTTTTCTCAAAACCAAGGGGAAAGTTTTTTGTTTTTGTTTTTTTTTTTTTTTTTTTCCCCCCAGGATGTTGTTTTCAAGGAATGGGAAGCAATTCATTATGTTATTGTTAAGGCATGAGCATACTGCTAAGAAATACATTGTTGAGAACAAAAGTCTAGCAAGCCACCCAAGTGAGATGACAACTTAAGTATAACAAAATAAGGAGTGTTGAAAGGACTTTGACAGTTTTTATTAACAGCGTTGTCTGAGGGAAATGCCTACTTTGCCAGTTTTGGCAGCAAGTCAAGACAGCAGTATAAGGAGTGTAATTACCTTGGGCACTGAGCCAAGTAATTTTGTAGTAGCATTTTCATTCAAAACACATTAAAGATTTGACATAAATTAGAGAATATCAGTATACCTCATATTTTAAATGTCATGTTCCTGACTTAAAACTAACTAGGAGGATCACATGGAAACTTCTTAAACTAAGCAGTCTTACTATCCAAAGTCTGTTAGACAATTTTTATTTTTTTTTTTTAAGTTTTAGCTCTGTTTTAAAAGTGGAGTTTTTTCTGTAAAATGATCTTAAGCACTTTCTGCCTCGCTCTGACTTTGTGCAATAATACGGCAAAAAGCTAAAATTACCAGAGATCTATATGGAAGGGATTGGATTATGGGAAGAAACACGGAATCTACTCATGATTTCATATGGACTTTAGAGGCTTCTAGCATTTCCCTAAGTGATTATCCTGGACTTATAGGAGGATAATGCAGCTAATTTCTTGACTGAATATACTAATATATTCATGCTAAAGATTATTATAAATTGAATAGTTCCATGCCATAATTTCCCCTCCTCTCAAGTATAAGTCTTGTGCAACAGAAGTGCAAAGTTGTGGAAATGCATGAACGATCATTGTGTGCGTTCTGGAATATCACTGTAGTGATTCAGTGATGATTGTTTCCCTGAAATAAAAGTGTGGAAAAATGCAATTCAACTTTATATGACTTTCATTTTCGGATAGCTATTCTGGAAAGGAATGCATGAACAGTACGCAACTGATTTTGCTGCTAAATTCTGTTAGGAAGTTGTTGATTTTTAGCAGAAATTGGGTGCTTTTTTCCCCCGATGTTCTGATTACAGTTCCTGGTTATGTAATGTGCACATGCCTTGCTATGCATAAAAATTTTTCCATTGAAAATGAAAACCTTAATATTGCAAGACCTGTCTTGGCTGATACAAGTTTATCAAGCCTGACAGGTACATGTTTTGGAACACTCTCTGTATTGCCATTTAGTTTACACTTCAAATGTTTGACTTCTGTATTTTTTCTTTCTGTCTTTTGGTTCTTGAACCTCAGGTTTTAAATTTGGGTGTGGTATTAGAATATTAATGTGTTGGGTAGACAATTGAAAATTCTGTCTTCTACTGGAAATACGTGAATATAAAGTACTAAGCAGTAAACTTGATGTCTTCCCCCCTCTTCCGTCCCATTAATACCATACATATGTATGCCAGCACTTTTTGTCCACTTTCTTGCAGCAGGAATAAAATGTGCATAATTCTGCCACCAACCCACCCCGGGAGCTCAATAGGACTGTCGGCTCTTGCCTTTCAAGATGAAGGATCAGACCATGAAATCTGGATCTTTATAGGGAAATGCAATACAGTTAATCTAAAGAGAAAGAAAAGGATTAGACACTTAAACCTTTTCTTGTTTTTTGTTGACCACAATTGGCTTTGGCACACAGAATCCAGCTTGAGCTAATCTTGGTATTGCAGTAAGCTTCCCTATACCTTTAAAATTTAAACTTGCTTTCAATTTTTTTAAGTATTAACAGTCAGGAT
Source organism: Thinocorus orbignyianus (assembly GCA_013400375.1). Classification (NCBI taxonomy): domain Eukaryota; kingdom Metazoa; phylum Chordata; class Aves; order Ciconiiformes; family Thinocoridae; genus Thinocorus; species Thinocorus orbignyianus. The sequence continues at coordinate 275,148 of VXBW01003663.1, read as the reverse complement.
GTCTTCTGTGAAGTGTACCTGTGGTCTGGGGTAACCTTTCTACTTCAGGTAAAATACAAACAAGATTCTAAACTTCTTACACCCATATGTAACTGCTGACTATTTTTTTTGTGCATTGATGTACCAAGGAACTGACTGAACTTGTCCAAATGACTTGTGCTGCATTTTTCAGTCTGGTTTTGGTAATATATACAAAGCTGGAAATGTTTTTCCTAACTTCCTGACATTTGAGATGTCTGTGAATGAAAACCACCTCAATAGTTTGTTTCTGACTAATCTCCTGGTATTTTGGCCAGCAGATACTCAGTGAGATAAACAAAGGGGTCTCTCAGGCTGGCACTTTCTTCATAGACCCTTGGAACCTCAGGACCCTACTAAGGTGTAGGATAACCTTGCAGCACAAACTGCTGTTTTGTAAGACATGTAGCCAAAGGTTCTGTTATGGTACTGCAGTGCTGTGAAGCTGCTGTGGGACTGAAGGGAATGAGGAGGGAGACTATCCATGCCACACTCTCCAGCTGTGCTATGCAGTGTAAAAGTGCATGGGCTATATGGGACCCTGCTAATAGAAAGACCGTAATGACAATATTAGACATCTTCCCCGGTTTCTCTTCTTTTTGGTCCTCATCTGATTTAAAAAGTGTCTTTGATGTGTCACTGTATATAGAAGAAAATTCTGTTTCTGCCTTCTGTATTTAGAGATGTCACTCTAAACTTGCACATTCACTTAAAGCACCCATTGTAATAGCTTCTTCAACAGACAGACACAAACAGATGCAACAGAAACTTTTGATTTGTGTATTCATGATTTAATGCTTTTTTAAGCAGCTTTTTTTTTTTTTTTTTTAGTTAATAACTTTTTTCCTACTCTTTGTCCCTCTTAGTTTTT
>VXBW01003663.1:173369-267774 GCA_013400375.1 Thinocorus orbignyianus | reverse complement strand
TTTTTTTTTTTTTTTTTTTTTTTTTGAGATGAGAGAACAGTCAGGGAGAGGGAATAATCATTAAGAGAAGAATATGTAAAATAAAGATTAAATAATTATCAGATCCTCCAGATTACAGCCATGGGTTTCTACCTGTAGTTTATGAAGTTGGGATTTAAGATAAAACAACGTTATATATGAAGACAAAAAAAAGATGTTGAGGTGCTGGAGTGGGTCCAGAGAAGGGCAACAAAGCTGGTGAGGGGTCTGGAGAATAAGTCCTGTGAGGAGAGGCTGAGGGAGCAGGGGTTGTTCAGCCTAGAGAAGAGAAGGCTGAAGGGAGACCTTATTGGTCTCTATAACTACCTGAAAGGATGTTGTAGAGAGGTGGGGGTAGGGCTCTTTTCCCAAGTCAAAAGCAACAGAATGGCTTCAAGTTGCACTGAGGGAGGTTCAGATTGGATATCAGGAAATTTTTTTTACATTGAAAGGATTATTAAGCATTCGAATGGGCTGCTCAGGGCTGGATTGTTGTTGTTTTTTTTAGTCAGAGTTGGGTTGATGGTTGGATTAGATGATCTGAAAGGTTGCTTTGAACCTAGACGGTTCTATGATTCTATGATATGGACACTAAGCCTGTCATGAAAACGTCAATGGAAGATGGGGCAGAAAGGGAGGTAAAGGAAAGAAACGAGGATGTATTTTTCGCTAGCCTTAGGGAAGGGAAGCAAAGGCATTTGATGAAGGCAGTCATGCTTGTAACAGTGAGAAGGAAAACTAAGTGGCATTGAAACTGTAACAACAAATCGGCTTGAACGCTTGAGTGGTCAGTCTGAAGGCTTTGACTTGCATATTTGCTACCTTGTGCTTTTTTTCCATATCAATGTTATCTCTCCCTTTCCTATTAAAGGTTGATGAGAAGTTTTTGATACCTGCTTTGGCAGCTAACTTTTGGTGCTATTGGAACAAGATTTCCTTTAGTGGAGCAAGGGGAAAGTTAACAGAGGCTGAAGGGATGCATTTATGTTCAGAGAACTTCTAATGAACCCCTAGAAATGTGGTCCTAGTAATGTATATCCAAAACAGTAAATACAGTCCTTGGGAACTGGAAAACACATTTGATCCTAAGGCTTCAAATACTAAGTGTAACATCTGCACTCTTCTCTGAATGAGAGCTCCAAGACAAGGATAACAGCAGACGTGTTTCTGGATTCTTCAGTCTGTGAAATCTTGCCCAGAAGTACCAGAGGAAAAATGTGGACCTAGAGTTTTCCAGTGCAGACCAATAATCAATTGCTAACCATGATGTTAGTAAAAGTTGATAGGAATTTGGCATACAGATAAATTAGTGTTACCAGCTCCTTTACATTGGACCCTCCTAAGCCGTTGAGTACCCTAGCCTTCTAAAGGTCCTCTTGGATATGGAAATGGCTTCAACTTGTATACATGGCCATTTGTAACTGTCACTTTGTAACGTAGAAGTGAAATGCTAAAGCCTTGAGACACTAAGCATTGGATGGCTGATGCAGACTGGATCACTGAAGGAAAAAAGGTGAACAAAAACTCCCTCCCTTTTTAAGAATACAAGGAGCAGATTCCTCTCTTAATGTAAAACTCCAAAGAAAGACTAGGAATAATAGCTCTGATGCTGATATGTAACTTAAAAGAATATATGTGATTTCATTGGCACTCTGGTCTGAATGGGACCCAAAATGTCTGCATCAGTGTAACAATCACCCAAATGCCTATGTGGAATATTCTGGGTATAGGTTGGATTTTGTTTGAGGTGTGTATGTCAGGTTTGTTTTTTTTTTTCTTGTTTGTTAGTTTTTTTTTTTTTTTGTGGTGGAATTCATCTACTCTGGATTGCTTCTCATGCCACTTGTCTCTGTGATTTCTGAAAGGCAGTGGGAAATATAGAGCTGCTACAGATGGTTATGCACCTACCTTCCTGTGCTGAGTAAGCTTCTCCTCCTGTCCAACCTTTCTCCTGAGCTTTTCCTGTGGAGAAAAAAATATTCTACTGATGAGATTTCTGTATTGCTCCCATCAATAACTCATAATGTTCATTCTCTTGCTGCTCTGAAGAAAGATAAGAAAAAAAAAAAAGAAGATTGCAGTAGAGGGAGGCAGAGAAGCAAGTTATTTCAGGAAAAAGGACTAAGAGGTAATATAATCTAAAAATGGATTGTAACTGCTCTCAAACTTGTCTTTATTACCCTAAAGCCTTTAAATTATCTTTTGATAAAAGCCTGTTTCTGTAAGAGGTATTTTCTGTTCCCTTTCTGGTCAAGAGGTCTCGGATTCCTGTGCCTCAGAACTGCTATCTTGACAATCAATAAGCTTTAACTAATCCATCTGGGATTTCTCATTTGAAATTATTTACTTACTGGAAGCGTCATGTAGGTGACAAAATTAAGCTAAAACTGGGAGGGTTACGTTAAAGTTGCATTTATTTCCATCATCTCTTTCTCAGAATTCTGAAACATGAACTTGTCATAAAAGAGTTGGATGGTGTGCTGCCCCAAGTAACTGCTTGGAGTGGGAAGGTGCACTTGAAGCTGACAAGTAGGAGGTAAACTTCTCCCTTACTTACAGGGGAAAACTGTTTGTCTACTGATGTACCAACAGATTCTTGCTCTGTGGAGGTTTTGATCAGCGGATGCTTGCATCACCCCCTCTGAGACCCATTTTCCTATGACAGACAGGCATGGGAGACATCTTTGTGGTTCCATTTTCGTAGCAGGGGTGCTCATCAGAACTGTGCTCAAAATTCTGTCTCTATCGCTGTCTCCCCCTTGACTGCCCCTGCTTTGGGCAACGTTCTCCACAAACACTTCATAACTGTCCACCTGCAACTTAGCAGTGAAACTGGAACACGGAAGTGTAGTGACAAGGCATTGGATTAGATTTTCTAAATGTTCTGGCTACATCCAGACCATGAATGCCAGCTAAGAGAAGATTAACCTGGCCAATATCTGTTTCTTGAGAAAGCGTTAGTTGAATTTTCCTCTATAATAATTCAGAGTGAAGGCCTGATCGGAGGAGAACCATTGGCAAATAGTGTCTGTGTGCTACATATTTGCAGAATGTGATTTCTCAGGTTTGGGTCTTACATTCCAACACTGGGATTTTGTGAATTTCTTTTTCTTCTTATGTCTGTCCCAAATGCCGTAACGGATTGATTTCTGCTGAAAATGACTGGAATCAGGTATGAACTGGTACCAAACGTTGGTACTGTTTTTCTCTGGACCTTGTGAAAATCATAGTGTGAATAAACTGTACGTTCTTGCACAGTTTAGCAAGCTTTTTTGACAGCAACCAGAAGATGACAAAATCTTATACTAAGTTTCTCTAGTTTCTGAGGCTTCCAAATAATCGTTGGCAAGTTTTTGTACTTCAAGTAAGTGAACAGCACTTTCCTTCCACCCACACTTCCAAGCTCTTGCTTCAAGTTTTTCCATTCCTATTTATTGAAGACTTGCTGTCTCTGTCTCCCTTTAACCACAGTTTGTTTCGTTGGAGGGCTGTGATGACAAGCAAGAGGGTGCTTGGGAGACTTGGGTGAGGAATCAATTTTCCCGATCTTACTGGCTTATACTTGCTGCTTTGTGTGGTGATAAAATTATTATGAAGATCTGGGAGGCCTGGGTAAGTAGTTTATCCTAACTAAAGGAACATTAATTTTGACTAAAACCCAACAATCTGTGATTGTTTCCAGCTGCCCACTTCTGTGCTAAGGTAATACTGGATGTGCCACTACTATTGGCTCAATCAAGAGCCATCTCTGCATATTGTCACACTGGTTACTGTTTGACCCTTTTAGAAGTGTGGCAGTTAGCAAGCTCCTTTAAGGAGTCCATCTTTTCTATTGATGGAAACTTGGCTTTGTTAACATTGAAATGATTGGTTTTACTCACCTTCTTTTCTTTCTTTTCCCCTCTCCTCCCCAACCCTACCTAAAGCAGTAGATAGGCTGGGTCTCTACAATCACTTGGCAGAGAACAGGCAAGCAGAGGGCAAAAGGCTGTCCAAATGTTCTCTCGCTATGATCATAGCTAATAAAACTTCCATCTGACCTGTCCTAAATTGTATTTGCACTATTACACACTTAGAGTCCTCACACCTCCAGCATTTGAAAGCTCAGTTTCTCCATTGATGAGGAGGCACTAGTAGTCTGCTATTCTAGAGGATACTTTGGGAAGCTTGGATGAAACACGTTATCAAAGTATTAGTAAGACAGTCTTTACCTACTCTGTAGAAAAATAGAGTAAAGAACTTTGTTTTCTTCTGAAACCCCGTTTTCACATTTGTATGCCTGTATGAAGGATGAATAATGGGAAATAGCTGGTAAGATTTTGTATACATAACTTTGTGTAGCGGTTTTTTTCAGATTTCCTTTGACTGATTTGTAAATCAAGGTTTATGAATCAAATCTCTGTGTGTATAAGGCAAATCTTGGATCACAAGAATTTTATTGGCTACTGAAACAGTGGGGAAATACCCTTCTGTTGCCTGTGAGGCTGACTGAGTCCATAAACAGGTTTCATCTGTCCATAGCTTGATATAAATGATAATGTTGCTCTGAGCTGGGATCGATTCAGGATAAAGCAAGGCTTGCTCTAGGCACATCAATACATATTAAAATATGACTTGTTTCAGCCAGTTTAAATGGCAGGCAAGTTATAGCTGACTTTCAGAATGCAAATAGCTGCACTTCTGCACAGATACTGTCCACTCCGCACTCCCTTCTATGCGCATTTATGGCCCTGGCACCTCCCTAGAGTCATGTATCTGCTGGCAATGACGCTCATTAACACTGCTACATGGATCACTCAGTAATCCACCCATCCTTGTTAGTTAATTGAAAGAGCATCTGGCTGTTTGGAGGATAGCTTTAACCCTATTGCTACTGGTTCAGTTTGAATATAACTTCCTGCTATCTCAATCAAAAGTGAACGTGAATAATTTCGCACATAATTTCATATCAAATCTTTTTTTTTAATCTATTCCAGCACTGCTGGTCCCAAGTGTTGAGCTTAAATGCAGTGAGACTGTGAAATTTGGATCCGTGCCTATAACTTTGTGTGTGGATATTTTTAAATGTGCAACTGTCTTCTATTATTTCAGCCTTTTGAAGGGAAACAGAAAGGAAAAGACTATTTTGACTCTCTTTATTTTATTTTCAAATCACTTGGCTCTGAGTGGTGGAACTTTAACAGTGAACACTAACATACAATCCCTGGTGAAGTTGCAAGATATAGCACCTTTGATGGTGAAGGAGTGGTGCAATGTGTATTTGGAGTCTGAGACCTAACAGCTATTTGGCTTTTATTGTGTGTTACGTGCATTCTTCCCTCTATATATTTATTCTCCCAGAGGGAAGACCGGTTCCAGCCCTCTCCCAGTGACTTTACTTTTGCTGTGCTGCCTGAACCAAGATCACTGCAGGTGCTTAAGACAAAATTCTGAAAGTATAAAAAAAGGAGAGGAATACAGGAGGAAAGCAAAGGGCTAGTGTTGGTTATATGTCATGGTTATTATTTAGCTCTGGCTGAAGAGGAGATAAGATGTGGTTGTGGAGTCAAGTTCCGATAAGCAGCCTGGCACTGGGAAGCCCTGTGGACTATGGGGTAACCTGTAGAGCTCAGTGGTAATGCATCAAAGGCACAAAGGAAAATTAAGGAGCTGATTTGAGGGTATGCTATTATGCAATACTTCGTAGTCCTACCTTGATGGTAGGATTATGGAGCACAAGAGGACTCAGCCCTTCCTGAACTTACGTCCTTCTCTATGAAAGACAGATTTCCTAATGAAAGGAACACCAGACTGGGTATTTGCTGTTTATCTGTTTACTAGTTTCAGTCAAATTATTTTGTCTCTCTTTATCTCCATCTTCTTATCTATAGAATGGAAATACTATGTGCTTTCTTTGTGGTGTGATCTGATCACCACAACTCAAATACAAGTCTTTACTGTGATATATCTCTAGTGCTTAAAGATGATATATAGGCATTTTCAGATCTTCTCCTAATTAGTTGTACTCCTGCACCCCAAACCTACACAGGTACATATTTCTTTGCTTTTGCAGAATTCCATTAACTTCAGGTCAGATTGCAGTCTGCCTTCCTGCATAACAATGGAGGAGTAGAGTTTTTTTCTGCCTGTAGTACTCTGGATTTGAAGAAAATGCTTTTAAAAACAAACCTCACATCAGAAAAAATGTTTTAAAATATTTTTTTTAAATTAGGTCTTATTCAATGGAAGTCAATCAATCTAGAAAGAAAAATTCAGGATAAAAAAATATTATAAAAATATTTTAAAAAAATATTTTCTTTTTTCTTTGTCCTTCTCTAAATCTTTTGTTACAGGAGTTGCATACAACAATGCAACAGAAAGTCTTTCCTAAATACTTCTAATGTATAATGAACCACTTTCTGGATAACTGTTAGCATAAAGTAAATGACCTCAGTATTAGGGAGTGAGTTTCAAAACAGTGCATGTGCAACTACACTTTAAAAGTGAAAAGAAAGTGAGGTAGCTGTGTGCGTACTTCCTCTTGAATCTTTAAAAGCATTCCTGCAGGGAGAGAACTTCTGAAGGTATAACAAAAACTAAGGGTGCTTCTCTCTCTCATTCTGTCTTTTTATGCTATGTGCTGAAAGATATTTGGGGGAAGCCAACAAGAAGAGTTCATATAAATATACCAATATTCAGTTACGATTTTATCATTTCACTAATCATGTGCTGGAAAGCACAAAAGCAGTTATAAGACTATTCTTGGTTCTTCAGAAACTGCTGAGTATGCTGAAAAGAGACCTAATTTATAGACCGAAAGCAGAATTTTTCAGTTCTGGGTGTATTGTATAATAACTTACAATTTTGACAGGGTTAGCCTGCAGCAGAATGAAAATAAGTATGAAATTCATTTCTTGTAAAATTTCTCTGAAATAATCTGGTATTTTCCATATGAAGTCTATGGCAGCTAGGGGGGAATAAAAAACCCCAACCTGTCTTTAAGTGGAATTTCTTCTATACTATGTTTTTCCCTATTGTAATGTGGACAAGTCATCACCAGAAAGATTTTCTTGTAATTATTCTCAGAGATCCCACTGAAGCAAGGAGTTTAACAAATCAATAATTACTTAGAGCTTGAGAGGTCACAGTTGGATTGTCAAAACATGAGTAAGCTGTTGTGATTTTTCTTGGACATGTTGGTCTCCTGCCTTCCTTCCTGTGATGAGAAGACCAAAAATGTGTTTCATTGTTTGGGGTTAAAAGCAATAAACTGTGAAAAAGAAAACTTTCATTCTCTGAAGGAGATAGTAACATTGCTACACTTGGTTTGGTATCAGGAATTGTAGACTTGTCACACAACTAATTTTGATCAAAACCAGAGATGTGGCTCATAAAAGTGTATAGCTTGATATAGTGGAGCTTGATATTGTAAAGCTGAATTGCTATAGATGCAATTTGTTAGGGGAAAAAAACCCACAAGAAAACAAAGCCACAACAAACTAACTTTAAAAAAATTAAAATTGTTTTATGGAAAAAACAAACTACATACTACCTGGACTGAAAGCTGCATCATGGACAAATGTTGAAAATAGTTGTAAATTATGTGGCGTCAACAGCCAGAGTCTTGAGGCCCCTCCAGAAATATTTCTGAGCCAATAACACTATGGTCAACAAAACCTGATGTGTTAGATTACTGTTACAGGATGATCTAATCTTGAATTAATCAGCCATAATTCAGCACGTGTTTTCATCAGCCCTGTGTAAGATTATATTTCAGAACATAGAACGTGGGCTGTCCACATGACATGGCTAAATTGGAAAGATTTAGGGGTCATCACTGATGAATTTCAAAAAAAAAAAAAGTGAGGAAAAAAGTATGAATGCTACTGACAAAATCTGTATTGCAACTATTTTATTGAGTTCTTGAAGGAAAAAAAAGTCAAGAACAAACAGAGGAGGGGGACAGTATAAAAAGTCAAGCTACTAAAATGATCTAACACAGTATTTAAAGAGCTAGAATATGAGCTTTCCATTATGAATCTTCAGAAATTTATACTGTTCAATTTATCGTAGAACATCCTTGTTTCTGAAAAGAAATACAAGAATGTAGTTAGATTTGGGGATTTCAGACAGAATTATAGGAAAGCTCGGTGCCTGGTGATTGAGCTTATGGTATAAAACCTTGAAATTAAAATAAAGTATACTACATATGCAGTTAATTAAGCATCATAAACCACTTATTGTGAGCATAGGCTATAAGGGTAGTATCTCCATTGGAATGTTTTAAGTATCAATAACAGAAAATTAATCCATAAGCAGAACTTATTTTTTATATATTAAATTAGCTCATAGGGAAAAGCCAAATCGTCAAATTAAGATGATCATAATGTTTCTTCATGACTAGAAAATCATTGTCCTGTGAGACGAGTCTCTATGATACTGACTCATTTCTTTTTACATTTAAATAGCACTCTTAAATCAAATCTTCCATATCTCTTTGAAATGCCGTATTTTCTGATGCTTTCTTTGATGTATTCTTTTGTATTGATTTTTTTAAAAAATAATTTCCTCAGGGTTTTTTTTATTTGGTAAGATATTTTAGAAAAAAATTCTTCATGGCTAATGCTGTATCAGACAACTTGCAGACATCAATCTGGTGTTGCAAGATCCTACAGCTCTTTATTTAGAGTGCAATTGATCTGTTGAAAGCCTAACTAAGCTCAGAGTGCAGTTTCCACATTGCCCTAAGTGTGAAGAACACGCTTGCAACTTAACTCCGTCATATATTATAAATCTGCTACATGCAATGTGATATTTAAAAACAGGGGAAAAGGAGATGGTAAGTCACCTTAAATATCTTATTGAAAATAAGTATCTCTGCTGATTTTTTTTTTTTTTAAATTTTCTTTAACCTATGGCTTAGGAAAGTCTCATGAACATAAGTCTCTGCTGTAAATATGTTTATGCTTATATACATCTTGATATGAATATACTTCTTATCCACCATTCTCTTTCTCTTTCCTGTCTTTAGGGGAAGTCTTGACTAATTCTATAGGAGTTATGAATTGATAAACCTTATCAGCAAGATAATTTTCTTGATGGTTAAGATGTTTTTCCCGTTTTCAAACTCTGAAAAATGGTGGTAATAAGACTTGCTGCCATGTGCAATTAATGTCTTTTTTTTTTTTTCTTCCCCTTGGATTTTTATTACTGTAGAACAGGTCAAATGAGTAAGGCCTTAAGATGAACCTTCTTTCAAAGTAGGCAAGTATTATGAAGTGTTTCTGGGCTGTAAGACAGTATTGTTCTCTAGATCATGTTTACTGAGACACTCTAATGCTACACACTGAAAAAAGATAGAATGTACGGTTGCTTCCCAAACAGACTACATTGCACAGTGACCAAACAAAAAATTCCCTTATATTGTTGGTAGAGGCAGCAATATACAAAGGGAAAAATGTGCAGGGTCTATTTTTCATTAAGTGGTGGTGGCTTATTTAGAACATGTTAAATAAAAATGGATTAAGTTAATTTACAATGAGGAACATTTCCTGGAGAATAGGAAACTAATGAGGACTGGCTACTTAAGAATTAAACTCACTTTCTACCTTCATCCACATTAACTTTATTTTCCTGGCAAGCACTAGATGACAAATCTTGGCAAAGCTGTTTCCCTGAGTGAAAAATGTTTTTAAAATTAAACACTTCTATAATAGTGGTACATTAAGCATCCAACTGTAAGATTTTTGTCAGGCACTGTATTTACAAATTTATTTCTACCTCTGTGGTATTGAAGATCACAGTACAATGAAAACATACAGATATGAGAGGGGAAAAAAGTATAATTTCATAACTGCTTTGTGGGCCGAACACCATATCTGATTTTTTTTGCCTCCTCTTCTATGCTTGATCTACTTTATTTTCATTAGGATGAATCTGTCTGTATATTCAGACCTCATTTGATATATACCATTTTGCTGTAGCATGTATTTTGATAAGTTTACTTTTTGTTATGCATTAAAGAAGGCTTTTTAGTTCTACTAGCAATATAGTTCCTCAATTTTTTTATTTAATTCTTAGTTCAGGGTGTGAAGTTAACAACTATGAAGTTAATTTAGCTGTGCATGCATGTATGACACCATTTTCCTGAAGGTGCAGTTCAGAGGGCAAGATTGTTAGCTACAGAGCTAATATGACTGCAAACTCTAAATGGTTTCTGTATGTCAGCAAAAAGTTATTAGTCTATAGTGTTGTGTTTAATAAGCTGCTCATTGAGTTAGTATTTGTACCCTATATTCAGCTCGTATTTGATTATCATGAGCAATCAACAAAATTGTCTTTACTGTTGCAAGGTGACATCTGTTAAGGATGCATACTAGCTGTCATATGGTTAAAGAAAGTGATGTACAGTGGTAATCATTAGATAAATCTCACTGGTCTGAACTGATACCATCGTTTTATATTTATTTTTTTCCCTATCTTGAATAGACAAAAAATTCACAAAATTCTAAGGAAAAGCAAAAGATAAGGAAATAAATCTGTGTGCAACTTTTAATTATCTCTGCTGCTTCTTTGAAAATGCTACTGAGATGACATTTTCCTCCAGGTCCTGTATTGGAATGTTGAATAGTACTGGCCTTGGTAGCGAGGAGAATGTACTTTCATATGATACCTTTTTATCTTATCATGAGACATAATTGGTAGTAATTGGTGGTTCTTTCCATCACCAGTTTCCTTTATCTACACTAGAAGGACCCTTTCCTGGATCTTCATCAGAGGAACCCTCTCCCATGCTGTATGGCTTGGGCAGGTCTTTGTTGTAAGGAGCAGGGGAAAGAACTTGACATTCATTTCTGTTTCCTGGTCACCGGAGTAACTTATGCCCATTCTGCTGGTGTTGGAGTAGCAGCAGTGCTCACTCTGGGAGCTGGAGCAGTGACAGTGCTTGCTGTCGGGGCTGGAACAGCTGGTGCTGCTACGGGTGCGGGAGGGGCTGGCAATAGGGGTGTGGGGAATGTAAATGGCGGGGTAACTTTTAACGCAGGTTGCCGAGTGACTGGTGCTGACATGGGCTGGGGGTGGGCTTGTGCCGGGGCCGTAGTTGGAGACGGTGTTGTGGCTTTTGCCGGTGATGGTGGAGGTGTGGTCTTGGCTGCTGCTGAACCCGGTAGGGGGACAACCGATGCCACTGGGGCAGGTGTCAGTGTGGCTTTCACTGGGGCTGGAGCTCTGGCTTGTGTCAGATGCTGATGCTGCTGGTACCAGTTTTGGTGTGACCTTTGGTGGTGCCACTGGCTTGGCTGGGGCCAGTGGCAGGGCTTGGGCTGGAGGCAGAGCCAGAGCCAGGGCTGGTTCTGTTTGTGTCTGAGGCTTTCACTGGGGCCAGGGGGGCAACTGTTCTCTGCTGTGGCTTTTGCTGGGGCTATTGTCTGAGTTTTTGCTATGTCTGATTCCACCCGAGTCTGAGTAGCCATATTGCATCTCACAAAATACGCACTCTGATGCTCCTCACGTTTAACAATAACCATCCTCTGCAGCACGTTTAGTAACATCAACAACAAAATTGTGATCACATGATGGAGGCAAGCATCACAATCATTCTCAAGACAGCACAAAAGTTTTTCATCTCCTCATTCTGTTGGCATTGCTTTGGGATAATCATCAAAGGACAAAGTAAACTCTCCCCAGGTGAAACCAAAAGTGTAATTACCAACAGAATCCATCACATGATGCCTGAGATATGCAGGGATCCCAGTAATCCAAGTTCTCATGTTATACAGCTGAAAGCTAGTTCACACCAACAAAGCATGCCTGGGCCACTGCATCCAAACATGAAACAGAAATAAACCAATCTCAAAACAAAAAAGTTCAATATACTTGACCAGTTAAACACCACTATATCAATTAACTTCATACAAAGCTCTCTAAAAATACTGTATAAAATATTGTGTAGGAACGACGTGATGTGAACTGTCTGTTCTTCCTGAGCAAGCTGGAATTCGAACTATTCAGGCAACCTTTCAGGGCTCTGGTCATGCCACAGTCGTGCTGCAGGTTGAGTGCCAATAAATCTGTTGTGGTTTTGGCCAAGTTTACCAAAACCAGACTGCCAAATGGCCCTTCCCCCTGCCTCCCCTCCCCCACCAAAAAAAAGAGGAGAAGAAGAGACAAGGAGATTTATGAGTTTAGAATGAATTAAACTACTTTAATGAAGTATTAATGTTAAAATTAAAAAAAAACCCCAAAAATAAAGAGATAGATACAATATATACAAAACTGTATCAAGCTCCCAGGATGACATTCGTGTCACTGGCATGCACTGGGGAAGCCCCAGACTGGGTTCAGCGATGGATAGAAACTTGAGTCTGGATCTGGAGTCAGGACCAACCAGATCTGGATCAATGGCAGATGAACAGACAGGGATCCTCTTTGGACATTGGCCATTGAAGAAAAGAGAGTTGACCCTTTGATCCCTCAGCTTTTATTCTGAGCAGGAGGCAGATGGGATGGGATACCCCAGTTGGTCAGTTTTGGGTCACCCATTTTGTCTGCTCCTCCCCACGGGTGTGACCTCGCTATGCTTTTTCTGTTTATGACCCTCCAGTGGGGAACATCATGAAACTGGCTGACCTTGGTTGTGATAGCAATAAGTGTAAGCAAGAGCCTTTCTGCATACCATTCCTTGACATGAAGTACAACCATTGGTCTTATCACTCTGAGAACAAGAGTTTTTCTCCACAATATGCAGTCAATTTCAGAGAGTTAGAAGAGTCCTACTTATGATGTAAAATTACAGAGCAGAAAATTGGCTCTGTTTTAGTTCAGACCAGGACACCCCTTTTTATTTTAGCATGCTATTTCTTTGTCAGTTTCTTTGAGATTTCTACGTGGTACTGTGATAAAGACTCTGTTAAAAAAAACAGATGAATTATATTTGCGCTATCTTCCTTTATCTGTCCAATGTACCTCTGTTTCGCAAAAACCTTTTAGGTTAGATTGTGCCAATGTTTTTTCCTCAAACTTTTTTCCTGTGACTTGGTAAATTCTATAGAGGATGCCTAGAAATACATTCATAGATTTTTATTATTGTGCCTACTTAGTATTGTGTCTGTGTTCCAAAGGAAGTTCAGAATTTGAAATGTATTTCTGAAGCGTGCTAGACATGAGCATTAAGACGGAGATTTATGAAGATGCCTAAGGCATCCAAATGCCGATGTCCCATTAAGCTAAGAAGGGATAAAGTGTCTTGATTCCTTAGCATCATTGTTTTGTACAGAACTTAATATTCAGCCTAATAGCAAAACCATCTGACTTCTCATTAAATTACATTTGTGTCAGCATAATAGGCTTACTGTTTTTTGCACATAAAATGCCATATGCTAAAAGATGCAAAGTTCATCTTAAAGGTCTCGTTTGTATTTTGCCTTCAGATAAAGTGGAATTCTAGTTTACAAATGTTTGCACATTGAAAGTCATTCCCCTGTTTGGTTTTTGTTCTCCTTTGCTCCTGAGATTCTTGTCCTCTCTTCCAGAAGTATCAGGCATCACCTTACAGTAGCAGCAGCTGCTGTGGTGGGGGCAATGTCTGTGGGGAAAAGGTGGAATGCACTCAAATGTGTATTCAGTAACTTCTGTAAATGTCAGATTTTAATTTGTTTCTGCATGTCAGTCAGAATCTTCAAACCTAAAAGACAGCTGTTGCTCCAAGGGGACCTGGGGAGATACTATGCCTTGGGATATGATAGAGAACTGAAGCAAAATCTTGTCATTGGTGTAGAGGTTGGTTCAGACTTTGCCTAGGGAAGGAGCCATTCAAGATAGCAAACCTCCTTTAACTTAGCTTTTCTTCCATGGATTTGGTCTCTGGTTGTAATTGCATATTACTGGGTTTTGAATTGATCTGAGAATATATATGAGAAAAGCTTAGTCAAATCATTTAGTGGAGTGCTTTTGAGATGCACAGCTGAATACCAGCAGTAGCCCTACATTCTGTAAGATTTTTATTTTTTCGCTTCGGTAGAAGTACCACTCAGGAACAAATGTTAGGGATTGAAAGTCATTACATTCCTTCATGTCAAGATGAGAATATGAAAACAAGTAGTGGAGTGTGGGAAAACTTTGACTCCACAAGCTGTCTCCATTTTAACCAGACAACATGACTTACCATGGCTGCAGAACTGGGGAACAAAACATTTTGTGTGCCATGCAGCTACTGGTCACATTTGGCAGCTCACCTGCTGTCCTTCCTATTCCCCAAGCTTCTCAGTGGACTTACTTATTCCAGTGGCTTCTTCTACAGTCTGTTTGGTGCTGTAGTAAGGTGTCTTCAGTCAGCTCACACAGTGTCTCTTCTAGTGGGGAGGGTTGTATGAAGAGCAGCAGAGGTGGCACGCAGGAGTGCTGGACCTGGTGATGGGGGAGGCTGCTCATGCAGCTGCTGAGGGTAGCATTAATGCAAGAAGGCTACTCTGTCTCAGGTCAGCAGTGCTGTGGGGAAAATATCAGGCAGCAAGCAGGGGTGAGTATCCCAGCTGTTCTCCTTGCACCTGTGCAGAGTGCAGCAGAAGTGGAGGAAACGTCTACTCTGACTGATACTGAGCCCGTATTTAGGAACAGCTGAGCTCTTCAGGGCCAAGTCATGGGGGCACTGAGATTTTATTCCCCCCATCTCTCTCTTTACCATCATGAGGGTTATTTTGTCTTATGAGGGTTATTTTGTCTTATTCTAGTTTTTCCAAGGTGATGAGTTCTCTCTGTCAGTAGGGTCATTTTTTTTCAATCTGAAGGTTCTATTTTGACACTGTTTGCCACTTTCTCAAGGATAATCATGTACTAGACTGCTGGCATATTGCGTTTTTCTCTTTCACTTGTCTGCGATAATCAGTCTTTGGATGCTGTGTAGCTCTCCTTGTCCGGTTATGAAGAGCCAGTTTATGGATTGTAAAGATTTTTGATACTTTTTTGAATGACCAGGAATAAATAAGGCTTTTTTCTTTTTTTTTTTTTTTTTTTTTTGGGTAACATAAATCTCTGTACACTGATATTTTTCCTTCCACATTCTTCCTTTCTGTTACATGTAGATAGTAACTTCATTTTCTTTTAGTATAGAATAAACTATGAATCTCGTTCTGTGACTGACTTTCTGACGTTCCTCAAATATGTTACGTGGTATGGTTAAAATAACTTTTTCCTCTTTTGAATTGCTTGGTCTTCTAATAATTGCGTATATATAAAAATACTTCTGTACTGTTTCAGTTATTTACTGTTTTATTTGGGAGTAGCACAAACAATCCAGAAAAGAGTGCTGTGGGCAATAATGAACAATACGTTCACAGAGGAACTTTACCTATTCTTCAGGAATTAACGCTGGTATTTTTAGCCCTTACTCCAGTGTAATGGTGAATATTCTCATTATTTCTGTTAGTACTGAAGGATCTATGGATTTCTGCCTGAAACTGATCTCAGAAGACTCGATCTGACAATCAGTTTTCCTAATTATTCATTTGGTTTAGGGGATGAAAAAATAAAAAAAATTGTAGTGGGCTTTTATTTTGTTTGAACTGGGTAAGAGGTTTAAATTTCCTGTGGCTTGATTCTATCGTTTTCATGTTCTTCTACTGTGAGAGTAAATAGAGTATAAAAAAAAAAAAAGTTAAAATTAGAAGATAGATTGGACTTTTTCTATGTATCAGAGACTCTCCTTTGTTTAATTCCTTTCTAAGGTCGGTTTCCCTGCTAAACAGAACACAGAAAACAGACGCAAGTATATGTCTGCTTCGAGCAACCTGTTTGCAGCAACCACGAGCATAGGTTTCTTGGTATCTTGCATCATCAAGCTATTCCAAACCAATTCAAAGAGGTTTTGTACTTACCGCAAAATTAGACCTGCTTATTTAACAGATTTATGATTTATTGCTTCAAGGCTTTGAGGCCCTCTGGGAATAGCAAGAGCCAAGCTCCTATTCTCTGCTCTTTTGATAGAATAAGAAACCAGTCCTTTCTTACAGCTTCTGATTTCATGGACTAGTAGGTTTTGCTACTAAATGGTGAAACTGTGTGTCTGCTTTTCAATTCCTCTTTTACAGGAAGGATAATGCTAACAGTAACTACCATATCCAGACTTCTTTTATTATTTTCAAAAGCCTGTGTTCACTGGTAGAACTACAGCATTTTTTTTTCCCCGGAGCTTTTTGCATTTACTTTTACGCTGCAACTATACACAATTTTCTAAGAAACTTGCTTTAAACAAAAAGTTGTGCTTTCAGAAATCTACCTAGAACATTCAAACTGGATGGCACAACAATATGTGATTGACAGCTAGACCTTTAATGACAGTATGGTGATTCAAAGCTGTAATGGTTCTGAGTGGCCTGAAAACGCAAAACTTGGATTTGGAGAATTCACCCTAAGACTAAAGAAAGATGAATATAGGAAACCCTATGATAATCTATTTTATTTAAAAGCTTAAACTGTGGTGGTGGTTGTCATCAGGTCATGGATGCTTTACTGCTGCTAAATAACTTGCTAAAAGGATTGTATTGTCCTACTTTTAAAAAAGCAAGAAGGGAATAAAAAAAGACAACCCAAACCAAGTATATTAAGCATTCAGACAAAGGACTGTGGTAAATTCTCCCTCAGAAACAGGCTCCTTTCTTATGGGTAGGTATGCCCAGTCTTTGTTTTTCAGGTTGTAAGTGGGAAAGTTTAGATTATTTTGAATACTACTGAATTTGGGGCAAATATTACAGCTAAAATGCCTTTGTGAGGTGTTACAGAGTTTTGTTCTTCAAATTTGTTTGTTATTGTTCCTACTGGCTTTACACAGGGATTTTTCTTTCCTGCAGGAGTGTTTGGTTTGGTGATTTGAGCTTCTTAAAAATTATTAGCAACGCTTTGAGGTTTCTAAGAGCCTTCTATTCAAGGTAGTAAAGGAACATTTTTCAGAGCAACACAGCTTTGGAGGACACTGTTGGGTTCTTAAGGATGGTCATCTCTAGCAAGTACTTGTTAAATCATTATTAATAAATATCCAGACAAAGACTCCATGAAGTTGGAAGAGTCCTTGGTTTCTCTCTATGCAAATATAGCCAGCTTGAACCTGTTATGGGAGGCCAGTTAGGATTATTGTTAGTCGGTATAACTAAAACCAACTAACCAACCAGCCAACAAAAAACAACCAAAACCCCCAAACATTATGCACACCACCAAAGATTTAGGTTATTGCAGAGCAACTCCGTTGTTGAATACTGATCTCATTTTATGGAAAACGAGCAATAAAATCATTGCTTGTTTCCCAGAAATTGGAATCTGGGACTTTAAGGCATAGTGTTGGCTGCAAAGAACAACAGATTTATTGCTGAGTTTTTCCAGTTCTGTTAAAGTTCAAGTGGCTTAAACCATGACACTTTAAACTTTCTTTTTATATGACATCAAAATATTTAAAAACAATTTGAATCTGGATGTTGTGAAAGAAATATTAGGCTATCACTTCTTATCTGAATGGTCTTAAGTCAACAAAATTTAAGGTTTGGATACAGATTTGGCTGGCTTGATTTAAAAGCGTGTCTCTGTTTGTGGTCAGTGGAAATCTGTTAGTATGTAGATGGTAATGTAATGGATGAGGGAGAAAACAATGAAGGGAGCTGTTGTTGCAGCACACCATTTTTTGTTTCCTTTGAAAATCCCAAAGGCATAGGGAGTTTCATCAGCTCACTAATGTAATGTTGGGGGGGTTATTTACTTTTTTTTAATAATTCTCTTTTGAGGAGATAAAATTAAGTCGGAAAGATAGAGTGGGAAGAGGAGAGCTGGACTCTGGGGTTTATTATGTCTGTGTGTTAGCGGAAATAGTCTTACGGTATAATATCTTGGCTTTTGGGATTTTTCTGCTGTATTTAGCATTCTGGCAGATCACTCTGTTTCCATGAACTTGATAGGGGTATCTCGTATTCCTCTGCTTTTATTTTTGTGTTTTCAACTTTTATCTTTAGCCTCAATGAGAGGAGAAAAGAAATGCAGCTGGGATATACCACTGACAGCAAGACCCCATTTACACTTACCGATGACCAACACAGATACAGCATTATTGAATCTTCTTTTACAAATGAAACTGTCAACAAATAGAACATGCTACACTTCTTTTTATAGCGTCCCCCAAGATTCAGGTGCGATAGAAAAAGAAACAGGAAGATATAGGTAACAGATAACACAATGTGTTGGAAAGGGGAAACATTAGTTACTAAGGCTACACTCAGATATGCATATGCAAGTCCCATAGGAAGGCACAATCTAGCCTGCAGGATTTTATTTTCATCTGGAAGGTAGTCAGATTTTTGGTGATTCTAGCCCACAGAAAGCTCTAAGGCTATTGTCTATCTACTGTGTTATATAGCATAAAATAACACTTTTTTTTCCTAGTAATGGTTTTTCACAACAGAGACAAATTTGTTTTATCACATTACCTCTTCCTCCCTAGCAGATGGAGGGAGTAAAAAGTGAAAGTGTATTAATGATGAACAAAATCCCTAATATTAACACCTGCCAGCTATCTGAGAGTATCGAACAAAATTGATAATGTCACAGGTCCTTCAAACTCATCTTTGTAAAAAATCAAGTAAAGCTTGCAGCATAACTGCTTTAGAAGTGTACTGCTCTGAGTTGGTTGGGGGGGGAAATGATACTTATTCTAGGAATACATTATGACCACTTTGACAGTGACATAAATGTATTTAAGCAAGAGGCTGTATCAATATTGCAAATATATTTAAATATTAGATAGTGTTTATCTACTCATGGATTTCAATGCTTGTGAATGCAGCATTCAGACCTTAGTGCGCATGTGTGTGTACATATAGCTGTAATTCTATAGAATTATGTGAGATGTTGTTGTAATACAAAGCTTTTATGGACATGTGTTTGATATAATTGGACTACTTATTAAAATTAATTACAACTGAAAAACTGCCCTCAGGCTTTTTGCTTTGCCACACCACAGTGTGTGTGGAAGAAAGATGGAAGTAAACATTAGAGGAACTCTATTTTTGAATCAACTCAAAATGAGTTTTTTGTCATCCTACCTTTAAAGTGTGGGATTTTCAACCTCCATAAATCCAGCTCTTTGGGTCACAGTAACAAAGTAACTGTGCGTCTGGGCAAGCTGAATTGCATCTTTCCCCTGTAAAAATACAAATGATTATATTTAACTTATTAAATAAAGGGCTTTGAAGTCTTCAGATGGGAAGAGCAACAGTGAGATGAATATATTGACTGTTTCTGAGCCCTTAAACTGCTTTAGATGACTTGAAATAGTTTAAATATAAAATCTGTCCGATTTTTAAGCCTGGTGGCTTCTAGGAGCAGAAACATGCATTATGCCATCCAGGAAGTCTGAGCATCTTCCTTTTCCAGTGGTCTGTGGATCCTGCTTCTAGCTCTGCTGAGCTTGGAGAAAAAGCATTTTTGACTATGAGACTTTCATGGAAGGGAAAGATATGTTACCTGACTCAAGACTGAATTATGTGTCTTCTGGGCTTCAAAGCCATCACTTTGAGAATGGTTTCTACCCAAGAGTTTGAATAGAATCACCTCTTTATTAAAGGTTAACTATTTTAAAACTAAACCAAACCAAACTAAAGACCCTAAATAAAATTACAAAGATCAAAATCTCTAAGTTTCTTAGAATGCTAGAAATCCCGAACAAGATGTGATGGTAGGCAGAAGACTACAGTGGATAAAAGATCTCAAGCTGAATCAGTTCCTTGCAGTTAGTGGTCTTGAAGTCTTCATGGTCTTGACATTTGGCATGTGTGCATCAGCCTGCCTTTCTATGCATGGTCTGTAAGACCTCCTGACAGCCCAGATCCAAATACAT
Organism: Thinocorus orbignyianus; assembly: GCA_013400375.1. NCBI lineage: Eukaryota > Metazoa > Chordata > Aves > Ciconiiformes > Thinocoridae > Thinocorus > Thinocorus orbignyianus. The sequence goes on along the minus strand of VXBW01003663.1, from coordinate 247,907 downwards.
GCTAAACCTCTCTAAAGATGCCTTATTCTGACTATTCTGTCTGATAAAGATCCTTGTTTTTCTCTCGTTTAGAAAAGCTTTATCTTCAGAAGCTTCAAGTTAAATGGAGCACTGCTTCCCAGAGTTTTCTCTAATACTCTATGGGTCAGGGGTACACTGGGCCAGGAGGAATGCTGGTGGTGGATTTATCTTCTATGAACTTGCCCACTAATCCTTTGAACTTGCATAAATTTGACTACAGCTTCTGACAAGGGACTAGCTAAAAAAACTCAAGCTGGTTAGACTTCAGAGAATAAGCTCAGAATTTTTAAACTTTATGCAATTTTAATTACATATTTTACATTGATCTTGCTAAAATCCTTCAGCAAACTGACCTGTTGTCAGTGGAATGAGCTGGTCCTTTCTTTAAAGAGATAGTGTTAGTGCAGTGCTAAGAAATTGTTACATTTGGTAGGTATAGATTGAAATCCCTTCTAGAGGCACTAAGGACTAAAAATGGAACAGGTGCAACTAGCTTACATGAGCTTTTTTGAATAAACGTAGTAGGGAATTTTACTGTTGCTACAATGGCAACAGAGTTTCAGTGCCATTGCTGCATCAGAATCTCACCTCTGGCCTTTGTAGGCGACAGACAGTGTCGAAGAGTGAGGGATGGGAAAGGAGAGATGGAATAGTGCTGGACTTTTTCCCTTCAGGATAAATGGACAAGGACTATTTCTAGTTTCTTAATCTGGGATTTATACCAATCTTAAATTTAATTGGTACAGCAGTGTGGAAAAGATGGGCTGTATATTAGCAGCACATTGTAAAGAAATATTGGAAATGTCATTCACAGTTGATGTGATATTCTTTAACTAGAGTAAATCATCTTAAGTGTGATGTGAGTATTTTTATCTTTTAGGATAAGTACTGTACTTGCATGAAATCTTTTGCTTGTTATACTGTATAATCTTTTGAAGCCAAAAATATCATGTAAACAACATATATTTTCTTCCGGGCTTGTAGGCGCAAAAAACTGGTTTGGCTCAAGTAGAGTACATTTACTGATATCCAACTAAATTTTTACATATTATTTTTTCTTTTCAGCCAGTATTTTAACTCAGTCTTTTTTTTTTTTTTTTTTCATTTGGTCATCCCCCTGTGTTTCATGTGTCGTCCATCATCATATGTAAAAAGGAGAAAATGGGGTGCAGGATTGAACATTATCTATTTGGTTGTGGGTGTTTTTTTGTTTGGTTGGTTTGTTTTGGTTTTTTTGCATTGCAAGATAACATTCCTCAGCTGACTTCCTTTTCTGTTTTCAAGACCTTCAGAACTACTGTACTAAATTTAACATCCATTTGGAGGTAGACAGGTTTCTTTGATTCAAAGAAAGTGTATTTAGTAGACAAGCCAAAGCAGTAAGTCAGAATGCCCCAGTGCCACTTAAAGGAACAATGGACAAGTAAACTGTCTAGGTCATTCTGGATTTAGCAAAGCACCACATAGAATCCAAGCAACAAGAAATGAACCTCAGTTCTATGTATTTGCAAATGTAATCATACATACTTATATTGAAAATGTATAGCAAAACGAAACCATTTTCCAACTTGATCTGTGGTGTCTTATTAAAGTACTTGAATTTTTTGTTGAAATAGGAAGCAAATTATTTAATTGGGAAGATGTGACGATGTGTATGTATTTATTATAGGTTGTACAGTAATCCAAACTTGCTTTGCAAAAGTGAAAAATTGTTGTTGTTTTTTTTTTTTTTTTAATATCTGAGTAATACAGGTCAGTCTTTAAATATGAAATTTAAGGATATGCAAGCTTCTCATGGAGTTATTTGGTTTAAAAGGTGATAGAGGCAGGAAAGGCTGTGGTAATTTCATGTATTAACACCCAACAAAGATCTTCTACTGCACCCACTCCTACGAATTCCTAAAATACGATAAGAATTTTTTTTTCAAATCTTTTTATCACCCTCTATAATAAAGATGTTTTTTTTAAAGTTGGTGGTGTGTTTTTATTTTTATTTTTATTTTATTTTTTCCCCAAGTGATTGAGGATCTCTTTAATCAGCTTTTATTGGTCATTTTAAGTGCATTGTTTGAGTCAACAATGAAATACATGAGTGTTGTTCCTTTCATGTTTTGTAAAGATTCATGTATGTCAATGAACCCCATGAACTACCACAGCTTACTCTCTACTCATTGTGTAGCTAATTCTTAGTACATGCTGCTTATTTGGATTAAGGCAAATATTGAACTGTTATAAAAATGTAGCCATGGGACTTCACATTGGTGTAGTTAATTGCAGTTAGGAAATAGCCTGAAGGTAAAAATAGCTTTAGATTAGTTATTTAAGTTAAAGTTGTGTTGGTAGTCCTAACGCAGCATATTTTGAAGGAGCAGAGGTGGATTAGAAAATGCCAATTTTGTGATTGCTTGCTACATGTAGTCTGACATCTGCTAATTCCTAAACAAGCTCACAAAAATTCAAATGAGTGAGTGCTCACTGCCAGCACTGGTAAGGAGGTATCATTAGGTACAAGGAGGGGATGTGTAGCTAAGCAGATGTGCCCTTAGTATCAAAAATTTGTCTTTGAACAACGTTAGTAACCCTGAAGTAGGACATCTGTCCAATCAGCATGCATTCCTGCACTGGACAACAACAGTTCTAGAGCAGTCCATATGTGTGGCCCTCACCTCATCTTCAGCCATTGTATAAGCATTTGCCAGAGCAGTAAGGACAGGCCATTGAAGGAAGATAAAGCCTTCGGTTGCACAGTGAAATGAGCAGCTGAAAAGCCCCTCAGGCTTTTTTCAGGCAAAAAGGGGGATCATGGGTGAGGAGCAGTCATTTGGCCTACTGGAGTAACTACCTGCCATAGACAACACAAAAAAAGGACTGAAAGATATCTTTTAAACAAAGAATAAATCTGGCTTCCTCGCTTCGAGAACAGGGCTAATTTTATATCTGGCATATATGTATCAAATCAAACATAATTTCTTTCCTTGTAAGACATAGCAAGAACAGATTGAAAATATTTCAGGACATCTGTCTTTCTGAAGTGCTCCCACAAGGAAGGTCATCTTTCTAAAACCCCCAGATCCACACCTACCTTGGTTTCTCTTTTCCCATATGGTGGTGTACTGAATGCACTCCTGCAGCTGCTTCGTGAGTTTCACAGCCATTTCAGACTTTCATAGTTCTCGACCCCAGTGAAATCCCTGCATCTTAGAGTTCCAGCAATAAGTTCATGTCTCTGAACAAATAAATGGTGCCTTCAGTCTGTCATGCTGCCTGATAACTAGCTTTTGTTCCAGCCTTTTTTGGGCTTTCATATTTGTCTTGTCTCTGTCTGTTCTGAGTATTTCTTCAAACTCTCCATCCTGGTTGGAGGGTCTGTAACAAACTCCACCATGATGTCTGCCTTCTTGTCCATTCTTACCCGTAAGCTCTCAACGTGGTCATTCACATTGTTAAGTTCCTGACATTCAAATCTGTCCCTAACATAGAGGGCCACCCCACCACATCTTCGTTGTCTATCTCTTCTGAAAAGTTGGTAACTGTGGATCACAGCACTCTAGTTATGTGAGGCATCCCACTGCGTTCATGTGATGGTGACTATGTCATAGTTTTCCTGCTGTATACTTCCCCAATAACTTTTCTAGTCATTGTTCTTGCTTATAAACTGGAATTGTTTAATCCAGTACTCATCAGTTTGGCTGGATGATAACCACCTATAGAGCTCGAATGGTGAAATCCAACAGCAACGGAGAAGTTTGCCCAAATTTGCCCAAATGAGTTCAGTTTATTGCCAGTAACAAGTAACATAGACCAAATAAGCAATCATGTTAGTGCCATGTCTTACATAGCTAAAAAGCGGGTGAAATTAGACAAATAAGTCTGTGCAAAGCACCTAGTTCAGGTGCATTTAACCTATTACAGCCTAAAAGTAACAAGACACCACTAAGTGACTAAAGATCACTGAGAGGACTTTAACTGGCCTTTGCAAGATGGGATTTAAAACCTGCTTTTCAACAGAAGCAAAGATGTCTTCTGTGGGGTGGACTGTCAATGGAATTATAACACTCTGGAACCAGTAAAAAAAAAAAGTCTAGAGTGAAACTGTATGATGGTAGTAATGATGGTTTTACCTCTGTGCAGTTCCTTTTATGTCTAAGGCTAACTTTAAAGGTATTCAAATCATGTGCAGGGATTATTTCATGCACTGCTGGAAAGCTGTGAAACAAAGGGACTGCTTAGCTGCACAGCAGCCCAGTCTGCTCTGCATGGGAAATTCAGGTTGACAAACCGTAATTAGCTGAGGTTGAATCCAGCCAAGATGCTGAGATTAAAGATCTTGTGCGGATAGAGAGAGCCAGGGGATCTATCTTTAACAACCATAACCGTAAGTGGCTGGGATCTTGGTTTTAAATCTCGTGTCTCTTTCAGAGGAACACATCATTATATCCCTGCTGACATGAACCTGCACTGCCTAGAGTCTTGTGTTATCTTCTGGTTGTAGGACATAGGAGCGTTTTTTGTACTGCCTGGAAATTAGGCTGTGCAGGCAGAGTATGAATCTTGACTCACATAGCTGTGAAACTGGACTCTTGTTTGCTTGCTTTCCTCTGAAAGAGAGGGTGAGCTTGAGGCCATAGAGTGATGCAGAATTTAGCCTTGCTGGCAGGGCTGTGTGTGTAGTAAGCGCATAAGGAGGTGTACCAGTACAGAGGTTACCTACTGCTCTCTCTGCAGGAGACTGTAATTCTCTCAGACCTGCTGCTTAATTGGATTTGGTCAACATGAGCCTCATTTAGCAAAAAGAGAGTCTTTGAGCTGTTTAAGTTTTCTAGCACATGCTGGCTGGAACAACAGTGGGGTGATCTCACAGGCAGCTTGGTCTGCAGGTCAGGTGGGTGGGAGGGAGGGAAGACTGCAAGGAGCGGACAGGAGCACTTGCTGCGTCTAAGTGGGAATGTCTGTCCCTGGTCCCTTGAGTGCTGCCAGGTCCCATCCCCAGCACTCCTTTAAAAGCACTGCATTTCTGGCGTGAACACAGCCTCTTCAACTCTCAGAATACTACTTATATATTGTTTCAAAATGTATTTTGGCTGTTGCCTACAGTTTGGTTCAGTAGGAGGTGCTGGGTAGACTTTGTGAATTGAATCTAATGCTCAGCCATTTTAATTCAGCAGCTAATCAGCTGGGTCAGTGATGATACAAAATAAATACACCGTGAAAACAAAATGGTTTTAGCATATTGGGCCTTAACTGCCTTTAGGGTTTTACATGCTTTGCTAAATTGAAATTTCATACGCAGAAGAATATCTTCTTAATCCCATGTTTTTGTGATAACTTCCTTTCTAGAGTAGAAAATAAAATGTAAACTTAATTGCTTAAACTCTGAAAAATGCTTTTCTTTGAACTCAATGAAGCACAGAGATGAATAGTTTATTACTAAAGGGAATTTAGCTCTATTTACGACTGCTTGTACTGTGAAATTGGATGTTTGTGATCTCTAAAGACTTGCTTTCTTTTCAGGGATATTACGCTGTAGGTCAGACTACAGTAAAAAGCCAGACTGTAAGAAAATTACAGTCTCTAGGACAACCTGTTTCTTTATTTATGGAAAAATAAATATGGAGCTTTAGCAACTTTAGGTTTCAATGCAGTGAACTTCTTAAAAATCACTGTAATGTAAACTAACCAACACTGATGGACTTAAAGGCAATTATTCTGTAATACTAGATAAATGCTTTTGTGTTGGTGCCTACTACCTCATTTATGTTGCCAACACTGCTTTCAATATTTCTCAACAGTCTGAAACATGGATAAAATAAAGTCAATTTAGTGTGTTGGACAGATGAATCCTGTGCAAAGTATTTGTGAAAGTTACACTTGTGATCAGTGTTTGGTGACCTATTGCACAGCAGAAACACAGGCAAATGATTTAGCACACGTGCATGAATTTCCCAGCTATTTTGATAGTTTTGATCTGTGCATGTGGGCAACTAAAATAATAATTATTCTTCTTGCAGCAGGATATACCAAGATTTTTATCTGGCATTTTCTAGGCCATCTTACCACATAGAAACAACCTCTGAAAAAACTTTTCCTTCACTTTCAGAATATCTAAGGAGGCCAGGAAAAACGTGCATGTAACCAGGAGGGGTGTTAGATGTATTAGAACTAGAAGAATTACTGCTGTTCTTCGAGACACTGGTAAGATGTCATGTAGAGCATTGTGTCCAGCTTTCAAACTGACTGCATTCAGGGAAGAAGCAGTGGGGCTGATCAGTGAAGCAGTGGGCTTCTCTTACTCAAGGAGATGTAAAGAGTCTGATTTGTTCAGCCCTGATTCTTTGCAACATCTTTCCAATAGAACGGGGTGGATGTGTGGATATTGGAGGAGGTAAGAAAGCTGACACTTCTTAAGATAGTGTTTGATAACTTGGTAAGTGGGATTATATGAAACGGGTGAAGCCACTAAAATAGCAGAGCAGGGAACCTGCTGATACAGGAGGCACATTCCAGGTCTCTGTTCTTATGAACAGATTGTGTTCAGCAAATAACTTTTTAGGAAAGATATTGAAGGCCTATTTAAAAAAATATTTAAGGTAATATGTTTCTAGTTGGTTTTGTTTTGTTTTATTTTGCTTGCTTTTCAAAAAACCTGTCTCAATAACACGTATAAAAAAGAAGTGGAAATTTGGCATATGCTTGTTGCTTCCAGAGCAAAGGCTAGGGTGAAAGTTAAAAAAAAACCAACAACTTAAAAAAGGTATGGTTGAATTCAGCCTTGATCATAAAGCAATTAGTTGCCAGTACCAGAATCTTGGCTTTGCTTTGTTTTAATTTATACCATCACAAGTGTTTCCTGTTTTGAAACACAGCTCTGAAGTCACAGCCAGTGTGATGAGGATGTCTGGTTGGAATTCAGAACAAAGGTAGAGATAACTGTGGTCTGCATAACAATGAAAATGAGGCTTGTTTTCACCAATTATGTATGCAAAATAGGTCAAACACTCAGTTTCTAGTGTACCTACCATGGCAGTCACTAGTGTCAATAATATGTGATAGAAAATTAACTGAAAATGTCCATGGTCTAGGTCTGCAGATACTCTGTGTCACACACATGTTCAAAACGCCATAGTATCTTGATTTTTATGTTAAAAACAGCATGTCACCAGCTGTAATGCTGTATAGTCATGTTTCTGTGAAAGACTGGCACAGTAGGTTTCATGCAAGATCAACAGCTACTTAGGTCGTTTTGGTACAAACCCTGTTAAAAAAAAATTAATGCCTTATCCAGGCTGCCTAATGTTGGTCACCAGTTGTCAACGTATTGCCAATTTATTACCTTGAAATTAAACAATAACCTTATTAGTACATGGAAATGATGGAGTGTGAAACCTGCTTTTAAAGACCCAGAGGGGACCTAGAGTTGCTCGGTGTACTTATGGTTGTTGGGTGTATTTTCATCCTGTGTCTTAGTCTCAGCCAGCAACTAGCTTGTTTCAGTTCTGGGAAGATGGATCGTATCGCCAGAACTGTTCTGACTGACTTGGTCTGAACCCTGTGCTGCTGCGAGCATTGGTGTTTTGTCACAGAGACTGCAAAGCATGCTCAAATCTGTGTGGTATAGAGTATTAGAAGTATACTCATTATCAGTACATCTGTAGTATTTGCTACTTATGATCCTCCTGCTACTAGGTGTGGAGTTGGAATTTTAAGGCAATAAAACCCAGTGCCTTGTTGAAGTCGTATACAGCATTTACAGCCCTGTTAGAAGCAATTTGAATTACTTTGGTATCTGAGGCACTGCTTGCTAAAGGTGTTAAATGGCATTGATTACCATATACTTTATTCACTTAGACCTCTGATAAAGATGTTTTTGCCAAGTTTTCTCACTTCAATTACAAGCTGTGCCCTAGAAAACTGCTTCTCTTGTCTAATGGAAATCAAGATGTTTAGAAAAAAAACATCAGCCTGTTCGCCAAATGAAAATGCATAAGAAATTAAATGTTTGCAACTTGTATTTCAACAGTCACATCTCTGTAAGTTCATGATTTAAGCTTCACTCTTATTTTTCTGTTGGGAAATTGCCATAAACAGTACAAAACCTGCCAAATCTAATAACAGAATTTATATAAACCTTTTCATTGTGTTAACATAGCTCCAGTTCTGGGAAAGGCTGCTTCGTGACAGGATAGCAGTCCAGCATGAAATAAAATAGGAACTGAGGAGAAAAAAGTAAGAGTGCAAATGACTTCTCATTCATGCACATGTGCAAATGAATGTATTGAATGCAGCTGCATGTATATTGCTCTTGGCTATAAGAATATTCAATATGTTCTGTTAATTTTAGTTGAAATTTGATTACTAAAATCTGCTACGCCATCAGATGGAGGAGAGGGTAACAAAGTTGGGAGATGGTATAGGAATTTCGTCTGATCTGGCTATATAGAATGTAGGGACTTAAAAATGTGTCCTGTGACAGACAACTGCTAATGCACAAATGCAGGCTGAGAAATAGACAGCACCAGTTCTCCGTGCTATATTATGAAATGAATGTAAATCAGCATTCATGTACTAATGTGGCAAGGAAAACAAATGCTAGAGTGGGATATGGAAAGCAGGAACATTGTATACTCCTCCCAGCATAGAACATGGAAGGTAGTGTGGGAAATGTGTTTCCAAACAGATGAAGGTTAGTCAACAGAAAGCAATGACAAAGTTTACAAAACCAGAAAACCTAGAAAACAATGGCTGCAAGGAAAGTTGGAGTCAGCTTCAGGATGGAAAAGAGAAATTCAGTCTTGAAATAATTAGTTTTTCTATGAAGAGCAAAAGAACAACCTGTTCTCCCTATGCATGGTGAAAAGAACAAGAGCAGGTGGTCATAACTTGCAGAAAAGAAGATTAAGGTGAGATATTAAGAAAAGCTTTCTTAAGTTTGATGAGGCTAGAATCACCCTTGGCTCTCTTATGTCCAAACTGTTCTCATGTCACAAATGATTTGCAATGATGTGCTAGATTTGTCTTACCAAAGGCATTTTTTTTGTATTATGAATAGTTTACAAAACAGTAGAAATGAAGGGCAGATTTTGCATTTTTTTGTAAAACTAATAGTCTACGTAAACAAAAAAATTCACTCAAATTATTGAGTGAATTGAAAAAAATAATGAAGAAACTCCCAAGCAGAAAATTAGTGCAAATTAATTGGGTAAATTATTTGCTGTGAATCATTCATTTAGCTTAATTTCTAAGTTTTGGTTGTTATTGATTCTTAATTAGAATAAATGTGCTGTATGCAAAGTTAATTGTTTTTATTATCACTCCGAATACAGGTATTCTCTCATTGCTTTAAAAGTGTGCATCTTTAGACCTACTTTTCAACCATCAGTTTGCATATTGATAGCTGTTATTGTTGTGTTAAGCCCCATGCAGTATCATTCTGTGAATACTGGAAGAGCAGGGGTATGTAAACATGATTAACTGCAGGCTGTGATGCTAAACTTACTCAATTATTCAAGTGAATGTTTCTCTCTCTTTTGGCTAATGAGAAATTTATGGATTAGCCTTTTCCTCCTTCCCTGGTGGTTATTCCCTCCTATTGTTAAGAAACTAGGGAATAATATAATGAGATGCTCACTTGATTACTATCAATAAGACTTCAAATGGTATTTTTAGGAAGAAGCAGCCAAATTCATCCCAGGTGCAACATCAACAAAATCAATAAGATAACAGTAATGAATATCGCTGAAGAAAACTGTTGCAGATCACCGCATCATCTGTATNTGTGTGTGTGGTTTTCTTATTTTTTACTTGCCAAACACCTTTTTAAATTATATTAAATCTTACAATGTTTATCCAAAAGCTCAGCCTGGGAAAAGGACTGTTCCACGGAGAATGTATGTCAGCATATTTGTACAACATACAGCCTTGCTGATCTTGGTAAGGTGTTATCTTGGCAGGGGCAGGGCCTGGTTCAGGGGTGTATGTTGTTAAGAGCATTTAGAGCAAACCATGGCCATGCTCTGCACGTGCGGGTAGTTTCCACTCTCAAGCTCCCTCCACACAGTTCCCTGGGAGAGGGACTATAGTAGCTCTTGCTGACAACATCCTACATCAGTCAGCTGGAAGGGAAATGGTCCCCTCTGGCTCTAGGAGCAACTGTCCCCAGCTTGTGTTCATAGAACTAAAACCTGACCACCAAACCAGGCTGGCCTCTTACTGCCTTTTGAGAACACTGTCTGGCCTGCATTTCACCCACAGACTGACTGTTCCTGGGCTTAGCCTGAGAACTGTGCTGGGGACACGCTAACACTTCTCGCAGTGCATGATCACACAGGGCAGCGCTCGAGCCTGCGCCAAGTCTTCAGGGCTAGATGTGCCCACAGTTCTTGGGTAGACTGTAAATACTGAACCCTTCTGCCTCCTGGTGTTGCTCCTGCTGCATCCTTTGTTTGAGCTTTCAGACTGGACCTTGGGCTGAGGTCTCTGACTGCCCTCAGCAGACCTAATACACCCATTTAGCATGCACTCTGCAGACCCGATGTAGCCCTAGGACAGAAACTCTTCTCCGAAGTTCCCACTGAGGTATCCAATAACCAGCTGAACTTCTCAGGGCAAAACACCTCTTTGGAAACAAAGCATCTCAATAGACAGCCTTATTTCATAAGAAAGGTTTATTTTAAAGCCTTTTCCTCATTTTCTTTCTTAGAATTTCATTTCAACGCATGGCTTGTCTTAAAGAAACCTAGAACTGTGCGATCTCTCTATTGATATGAAACAAATCTATCAAGAACTTATTGCTCATTTTTTAATTAAAATTTTCTATTATGCAAAGCATGAGTCTTAGGCTGACTGGCAATCATTCAAGCTGTTGGAACAGAAGGTCTTAGTACAGCCTTATAGAAAATTCAGTGAGAGCCTCCTGCAGGAATTCCCTTTCCCACAATGAGATTTCAGTAAATTACACCATCCCTTTCAAGAGTAATTGCAATAAATTTAATATGACCAGCAAACATGAAATATGTCAGTGTATCACAGTTCATTACAATAGGATCTCCATTGTGGACTAATAATAAATAGTAATGCTCAGATAACAGCCAAGAAAATGTAACGTCTGAGCATTGAAAGAACATAAATAAGGATCTGAACTCATCGGATCCTGTTCTGAATAGAATAAATGGATGCCCTGTGGACTTCTATCAAAGTGATGGATGAGGGGTTTTCTTTTTCGACTACTGAAAATGCAAAGAAATAAAAAATGTATCCAACCCCAGACTTTCGATCCTCTCCCTGCATTTGTAGCAGCTCTCCCCTCCAACAAATGATTGAGGACTGCAAACACAGAATGTGAAGGACAGCCACTCTGGCAGGAATATTTGAGATCATAATCCAAGTTGTAGCACTACCTTGGGCACTTAAAGGGATATGGTCAAATAATTCTGATGTGGGTTTTGTTTTGCTTTAGTTTTCAGTGTTTGTAAAAAGTCTTGTTTTCTGGAAAATGTGAGCATATTTTCTTTTGTTCACAGTTTGTCCTCTAGTTTGGAAAGTGTTCATTTCTTCCCTTCATTTCTTTTTAGAGCACAATCCAATTTAGTGTGGTTTTTTCTGCAATACTGATCCTTTCAATCAATATCTAGCAGTTATATTATTTTTTAATACTATTTTGTGCTCTTTCAAGCAACTCAGTCTAAACACATTGAAGCATATTTCAGCTGCAGCACAGCTCACTTTATTTTAATCTTTCACTGATACTAGCGGATGCACAGAAAACGCTGCTCACTTGCATTATAACTGAATAATTTAAAGCATGGCCAGATTACTATTGTGAGCTCGTGAAGGAGAAAATTAAAGGTTTAAGGGACAAACTAAATTCTAATCTAAAACTACCATAACATGTGGAGATAATAAACGTACATCAGTAGTGCAATTGGTCCAAATATCATCCCTGAATTGACAGTGTGTGTGGATAAACTTGTGCTAACATTTTATTATTATTCAGGTTGAAGCAGAAGTAATCAAATCTCATTTGTTAAGGCTGGTTTGTTATTTTAACCACTTGAGGGGAAAGTTTCTTTCCAAAGTTACGAAGAAAAAAAACCTCATCTGTTATAGATTGGGTGTGCTGCAGGACTTTCATCTTGTGAGGTATATGACCTAGACCAGAGACAGCATACCAGACTTGGCTGATGACTGGTATGACCTATCATCGACCCTGTCCCTACCACTCCCCGCCTTTTCCCTTATTTTATATTTCCAGCAATTTTATAGCTGCTTACAACTTCAGAAGCCTTTAATCATTTGCAATGCTATTTTCTTTGCAGAAATATTCCTCAAGCCATGCTGAATATCTTATAAATATTATTTATAATGGTTGTGCTGATTTAACAGTAACATTTCAAATATTTCAGTTATGTACATTATACATAACAGAGCACATACATCTATTTCAGACTTCTGTTAAAGTGGCTCAACTTTAGTGGCTCAACAGAAGTTTAAGAGATGCAATGGCTTGGTGCTAGAGTAGTTTTTTTATTTTATTTTATTTTATTTATTTTTTTTTTAGACAGCTGAGTCCAGGAGGGTTGCTTTGGTTTTGCAGTAGTTGTAAAAATTAATTATCTTGTCTCCTTTTCTCTTGTCTGAAATAATAACGGCTTTGTTAACTTTTAGAAAACTAGAAGTGATTGTGACATGAGGCTGAATGAAAAACCCTCTTGTCTGGGATCCCAGTGCTACAGCTGATTGTTGGACAGCAGGCTTGTTGATTTTGGAGCTGACATTCACAATGTTTCAGCAAACTCCTGCTCTAGTTTTGCCCAGGTGTTATGATAATTATCTTGTCCTGTGAGTACAAAGATTTTAAAATCCAAAATGGGCAAGTAATATTGCCTGGTATGATCTCCTGGATGACATAAGCTGTGAAATAGAAGCTGCTCATTTCAATAACAAGAGCAAAATTTTGGTTGGAACTTGAGCATGTTCTCTTCTATTTTATTTTTGTTTGTTTTTCAGAAAGATGGTAATCCATGGAAAATTCATCTCTTCTTTTCTAAACCTGTTTCCCTCCTGCTATTTTCATTCTAATGCTTATAGTCTTAGCATTGGGTAAAATTGTTTATAATGTTTTGTCTAGACCAAACTCTGACCTTACTTTTGAATCTTGTGGTGTCACTCATGACTAGTTTCTGGTATTAGGAAACCTCTTCCTGAGTAAACAGTTTCACATCATAAGGAAGTTTCCTACTTACTCATTTTTTGAATAAAATACAGTATGCGAGGCAGGGCTTCCAGGCTTGTAATTGCTTGTTCTAATTGTAATTGTACTAAGTACAATTGCTTGCACTTTCAGGCTTATACTAAGAGTCTCCTTCCCAACTTTTGAATACTCAGTACCGTAATTTACACAACTCAGTCCACACTTTAGTTATGACTTGATAATTTGTTCTTTAAAACTGGCAATAAGGCACAGAATTGTGAAGAATGTAACCATTGCTTTGACTTTGGAAGTCATTCTGCCCATGTTTGGATTTTAGCCAGGGTGTTGTATAAGGTTGTTGAGCAAATTAACTCTTCCAGGCTACTGTCAGCTGTAGAAGATGGGGAGAGATATCCCTCTTCAGCCTGACTCACAGTTCATCTCTGTTCTCTTGCTGGAAGTTCTTTGCCTCCTTGGATATGTTAACCACCACTAACCACACACTCCTTAATTAGTCAGATTAGCAAAGATCTTATTACCAAAATAACTTAATTTGAATATGGTCCCCACAAGCAGGATAGAGAGAGTATCATGACAATGGTGGATCTGAGAGATCCCCACTCTTTAGTGAGGGAGTGAAGAATGGATGTAGGGTGAAGGGATGAGAACAAATCTTAAAGATTCCCAGTCTTGGAGCACATTGAACATACAATTGCATACCAAACAGGACATAGCCTACCTTCTAGAGGTATTTTAAATTTAAAATGAGAAGGAACATACTGAATTCTTCTAAGATGGAAACATTAAGCCTGCAAGGAAATTCAGGCTGGTCCTTGAGAGAACTAGGCTGGTCTCTGGCTGAAGAGGCTGTGGGTATTGCTGTGCTTGTGCTGTGCAAACCCAGGTCAGATGTTCTAGTGTTTGCTTCACCTGCTGTAGTGCCACACAAATGCTGCTGAATTGCTCTAGATTCTGGCTGGGAAATACTGTTACAAAAGTGTCCAGAAATAGGCCATTTGCAGTTATCCAGTTTAGTTCTTACTGGTTAGGGGGTTATGGGTATTTTTATTTTATTTTATTTTATTTTATTTTATTTTATTTTATTTTATTTTATTTTATTTTATTTTATTTTATTTAATTTTTTATTTCATTTCCTTTTTATCCTTTTCCATCTTCTTTTTCTCAAGTATATTAATATCAAATCCAAATGATTTCACTTGATCAGGATATTTTTTAGAAATACAGTATTTCAGATTACAGCACTCTTACAACCTAGGAACACTTCTCATGCATGCTTTCTCCATTTTGTTCTCTGAAAGAAGGGCTGTAACATCTACTGCTTCAGATTTTTGTAAAATTTAATTTTTAAACAGTGTCATAGTTCTCAGCAGAGAGATCAGACCAGAGCTGCATCAAATTGCATTCTGACCTCAAGGTATTATCCTGAGACTGAAATTCAAGGTGCTTCCCCTCATTAGTTTAATGAATGCTAGAGCAGTTTGTCTCGGTTGACTTTTTTCATAAATAATTGGAAGCCCTTTGTTGCCATGGCTTAATATAATTTCATGCCCTATCCCTTAATGATTCACAGACAATTTGTTAATCTAGAACTCTATTTTCCCTGAAACACTCCTGTCCATGGTGATTATGCCCATAACCGCACCAAGCTGACTGTGAACTCCGGCTCCTGCCCATGAACCATTACTCCATCTCCGTCAGAACAGATGCTAAGGAAATTTGCTGCTTTACTCTCCTGACTCCTTTTGACTAGAAATTTTGATCAGGTGCTTATTATGTGAAGAGAGGATTTGATAGTAACTAATTTAAATTAATATACAGGTACTTCTGTATTTCTTTCTTGTCTAGTAAAGATGCTGCCTGCTGACTCAAGCTGAGCAGCTACTGATGTGATTGTACAAAGCATTCATGCTGACTTCTGTTTATACCACTGTAAGATTTAAGTTGTTGGGTGAGCTGCAGAACAGGAAAATTAGACCCTACTGCTCATAGAAAAATCCGCCTTACCTCTCCAAAGAGGTCTTAGAGGATTCTGTTTTTCTCAATGACATCTCTAACATGAAGTTCCAGAAATTTCCCAACTTGTGTCCCAAGAGCATCATAGGGTGCTGTGGATTCGGGTGTTAAATGGCAAGTTGAAATTTAGTTGGTTCAAGTGTTACTCAGGTAGATATTTGCAAGTATACATTAGCACTGTAGTTCAAATCAGAAGTGGACTTCGGAAGGAAGTCTTGCAGTTATCTGCACTCTACACTTTGCACCGTGGAGTGCGCGAACTGAAATTTGGACCAGAATAAAGCTGAGCATGCCTAATGCACTCCACTAGGCATCATGGACTTGCAGTTTGTCACCAGAAGATGCTAATGGACTTGTAAGCAAACAGTACAAAAGATCAGGTTACAGCCCATCCAAAGTAATTTTTCCTTTCTCAAAATGCTCATTGTGTGGACATAAGCTCCCTGGCACCAGTGTAGGGCACTGTGCTTTACCCATTGGTTGCTGTTGTGCTGCACTCCTGTCTCTTGTAGGTATTTAGATACAACCAGGGATTCTGAAAAATCAGAGAAGTGTGAACTCTTTTTTCTTTCTTTCTTTTTAAAAGTTTCTCCTGAATATCAGGATGATGTAGCTGTTAGTATCAATGCTGGAATAATCTGCAAATTTTTGAGCCTCTCCTGAGCATGCATTTTTGTACCCTTATGGCAGTGACTGTAGATAAGGGCAGTGAAGACCTGCATCTTAGATGGATTTCACTGCTTTTGTTTGTGTGCATAAAAACATTGGTAATGTGTTTTACAGTGTATTGTGTTTGAAACGGTCTGCAGGAAAGGAAGTGTAGCTGGGAGACTAAGCAACTCTTAAGAATTTGTGTTTACATGTAAACAGCAAATAAACAATACATCTCAGAATGAGCAAATCACAAATAGTTCTCAGTTTTACCTCTGCACAAGTACGCAGCCTTCAGTGACCGAGGATGTAGCTGACTTAGTGCCAACTACAGAGCACAAATTGAAGGAAAATAGAGACACACACTTCTATTCTTTGTTTGCAGAAATAAATTCTTGAATTGAAATGCTTTTGTGGCCCTGTGCTCACAGTATTTCAATTTTTCTTGATGATAGTGGTGGGGGGATGGAGAGGAAAATCATAAACTGAAGCCTGTAGCCTATTTATGGAACATACTGACTCACGTACAAGGCATGTTTGATGCTCTTGTTCTTTTACACTGCCAGAAAAACAGATTGGTTTGGTACTGTGGAACCCATGGGCTGTATGCTGGCATCAGCTTTAGTGTCAACTGGGTGGTTTAATTTTCAGGAGAACATTTTATCATATGTTTGTAAAATTAAAGTGGCGCATTTTGGTAATATAAATCATGTTCTTGATTTTTCTTTTCTTTGTGACTTCCTATAAATCAAATTCACGGTACTCTGGCTAATGTTCTGGATGTATGTTTTTAATTTATAAAACAAACAAAAAAACTTTTGGTTCACCTGTTCTGGCTACACCATTGTCAAACTTTTCCTGATGTACTTGCTACTTTATTTCAGTCTGTTGGTTTACTGTCTCCACTGTTGATTTTTCTATCTCTACTGGTTTGGCAGCAATGGTGAATCTGGCACAGTGTTTCTTATTGCTGAGCTGAAGAGGTGATTCTCTGTTAGATGATGTTTAATATACAGTTTTCTTTGTTGTGATTAATTTTTGTTTGTTTAATTCTTATTGATGTCAGCCTGGAGAATTATACCCTCTGTGAAATGGCCAGCACCTAAAAAAAAAAAACAATTACAAATCTAAGCATTAATACAAACATACTAATTTAAAAGATGTACACCCATACACGCTACGCTGAAGCAAAACGAAAACCAACATTTTGCAAAAAAGACCACTTATTTTACAGATCAGCATATTGTTATTCTTATGCAAGATATTTGTAAACAAACCAGTGATTTTTAAATCAGTTCAATATGGATTACAAAACCCCCAAGGTTTGAATAAATCGAAAAAATTCTCATTAATGTTACCCTCAGTGTGAAAATGTTTATTATTAATAACAAACAGTATGCTTTGTCTACAAATGAATCTGTCATATCATTTTGTCTTTTATACCACTTTCTAGCCAGCAATTATTGATCTATCAGCATGAAACTTGTACAGATTTTCCATATAATACCAGCCATTTTCTAATGTAGGAATAGATGGTTATTTTAAATCAAGCTAGTGCTATAAAACACTGTATAAAATACATCTAAATTGTGAAAAAGTGGATAGCTTTCACTTGCCTGTACATATGGTTACATGCTTTTTTTATGGTTGAAGGTAAGGTTTTGTGTGTGATGCAAAATTAATATTGGAATTACACAAGTGAGTGTTACTTTAACTTTGGGTTTCAAAGCTCAGACAGCTAGCTTCACAAGAATTTCCAGTTTCATGGGGAAAAAATAGTGCTATTCAATTATGTTCTGAGTTACATGGAAAAGTATTCCAAATTTGCTGCTCTGCTGTCCTGCCAGGCTAAGTGCAAGCTGTTATCTCTGTCGAAACAAGGGGAGCTCTGCCCTTTGTAAGTGCTTAGAACTTACTGGATATGGTGAATTAAGTAAACAATTGGGGGACCTCATTTGTCCATGGGACTCAAATAAGCAGGTATTCATATATTTTGGGGATTAATTTATATTCCTCTCTCTTAAACTAGAATGCCTGAATATGGCTACTTATGTTTGATTTGGGAAAGAACACGAGCTAGTCTCAGTAAGATATTAATTTTTTTTCATCGTATTCTTTGCTAAGTAGGTGATTTTAAAATAAGATGTTGAACTGTGGGGCCAGGATGTGTACTTCTGTGGGAGAGTGAAAGCTGTATCCACAGGGGGAAGCTAATCATAATTAGCCTACAATTGATACAGACGAAAAGTATTGCTGAGGACTGCAAAACCCATGGGCTGCAGATAAATACCTCAGGTGATTGACTGTTTGCCTGATCTTTGCAGCTGCAAAACACTTATGCCATTGCTTATTTCACTTACTAAGTGAAGAGTAGTTTGTGTTCTGGCTAAAATTAAGATAAAGAAAATCACCGATCTAATCCTACAAGTCTCTTCATCTCATGTGCCTACACAGAAGAATTTTAATGTTCATAGTGCTGAGTAGTTGCCATCTAGTTCACATCTAAATCCTACTTACTGAATCAGGGAGACATTTCTTGTCCTTAATCTATTTTAAGGGCTCAAAATGCAGTGATGCCTGCCTCTTTCTTTTGCAGCACTTCCACTTTAGTATTCATCCTTGGTGACCACCAAGCAAGTAGGAGATGTGTTTGGCCTTGGGAATTCAGCATATTGGCCTGTACTATTCTACTGTGAGAACTTGGGGGATTCATTAAAACACACAGCAAACATCTTTGATATCTGAAATAACAGAAATAAGTCAGATACATGTCACTCTGGAAGAAACTGTGTATCAATTATAAAACTCACATGTGAATGTATTCAACTACTGATGTATAAAATCAAATGACCTGAATCTCATGTGTTGTGTCCAAGTCAAGACTATGAATTCTCCTGGAAGGTCGATAACCTGAGAGGCAAGTGGTGTTAAAGCTTAAAACTTGCTTATTTCTTCACAAAACTTTTCTAGAGAGCCCAAAAAGTAAAGTTATCTTCCTTGCATGTAGAGGTAAAATACAGTGGGAAATCAGCCAGAAAAAAAACAGAAAATGCTTGAATATCCCCAAAAAATAAATTTTCCAGAGGAGCTGATGTATTTGTGACAGTTCTTCCTCCTGTATCCAGGCACCTGTGGCAATGCTGTGTGAATATCAAGTCAACTGGGTCATGGATATCTACTGGCCTGTGCAAACCCTCCTACTCACAGCACAGCTGCTGCCAGCACCCCTCCCAGGCCCTGCCCATGAACATACATGTTTGATTCTGTATGAGATTGCTTTCTGGCCGAGATAAAAAAAAAAACGTATTCCTCAAGAGAACAGCAATCAGGAGGGGAAGAAGAGGTACATCTCAGCCTTGGTATGTGTCGGCATGTTACTGGCTGTCTACAGTCTCTGGTTAAGGCTATTTCAGAGGTTGAATGTAGCCTCAGGATCGTACTACAAGTGAGCATGGGAGATTTCTCACACTCATTAATTAGATCTGGGTTTGCAGCATGCTTTTTTTAAAAAAAAATAAAAATTGTAGCTATGTTCTTCCTGTCGCATATACTTAGCTTATTGACAAGCAGGCAGGATGGACTGTATGTGACACTAAAAATGCTTTAACCACAGGAGTAACCTGTGTACATTGTGTTTTTTGTTTTAGATGTGGGGTTTCCTTTTGCATCCTTGGGAGGAATACTGAGGCAGTGGGAGGGCAGAGCTGAGAGCTCTTGGCTTTTGCTGCCTTGAAACAAGCCGAATATGTTTGTTTTCTTTCTCATACGTGTTTGCTATATGCTAATGCATGCCATGCTAGTGGTTGCAGTAGTGTTTATAGAAAACAAGAGCTTGAACATCGCTGTTTATATGTATGCTTTTAGACAGTCAACTAGATTTCACATTGAAAAAATACAATCCCGTATAATGACACAGTGGAGAAAAATGTATGTGCTGTGTAAAAAACCTGAATATATATTGTCTAAATAATTCATATGAGGATCAGAAAATTTGACAAATTTATAAGTGACTTAACTGAACTGACCTGAGCTATTTTTTCCATACAGGTCTTTCTAGCATTAAAGTAGACATGAATGGTTGTAGGTCTTTTTTAAAATACACTTTTAAAAGAGCAGTCATTATGTAGAAAAGAAATCCATTAAATAATACATCCATTTATCATTACTCTAACTGATAATTACCTAAGGAACTGAATGTACAGGTCCACAGTTCTATCAAGAGTTGCTTTTGATGCACAAGCTACTCAATTGCTACCTGTGTAATTGTGTAACTCATGTAAATTACTAAAGACAGGTTGATTTAAAGACGGTGTTAAAATTTAAAAGGAGTGACAGTACTAATAAAGCAAAATAAGCAGAATAGATCTATTTGACAAAGCCAATAATTATAAACTTGAATATCAATTAGTTCTGAGAACACAGGTTTATTCCAGCTCTTTCATTTGACTTGAGAATAATTATATTAATTTTCCAAAGTATCCAAAACATCCAGAAAGGTAAAGCAGGAATTTATTATGTTAAAACAACGTATGCCTGGCACTTGCCTTTTCAGTTTCTATTTCCTCTTATGATGAAAATATACACGCTGGTATATCCATCTGCTCCAAATAGACAAAGTGTTACCCCTTTGTTGGATTTAAGTAATGAAATCTACCAGTGAGAGAGTTCTGTAGGTAGGGGAAATCGATCCAAGTAGGACAGTGTGAAACACTGATGGAATAACTGCTAGGAAGGCTTTTGAAGATATATTGACAATGCATCTGCTTTTCTCACAGTAGTTTATCTCACATTTGAAACTATTGCCTTTAACAGTATAGTCACTATAACCGTGGTTTCTGATTTTCTCTTGTGACGCATCATATCTACATGTCTGTCTGTCTATCTATCATTATCTATTTTTAATGGGAACAAAACACTCTGTTTCCCCTCCTATTTCCTTTAGGATTACCATGGGGACTAAGTTAAATTAATTAAAATTGGAACTTCGTGATATTTTATTAGCTCTGAAATGCAAATAAGTGTCTGTACTTTCTATAACCATGCATTAGCTGAGCAAATACATATTTGCATAATTTAGAAAGTTAGAGTATAGGTTGATTGCAAAACATGATGTTGCAGCAGCACGACTTGTTAGAATAAACTCTCAAGGAGAAATGAGGAAAGTCTTACCACTTGCGTCATCTTAAATTGAGGTAGAAAATGCGTTAACTTTGCAGTGCTTTGTGCTCAGAGAGACGAGTTAGCTTACTTAAAATACTGGTAGGCCTTTTGCAACAACGCATCCCTACAAATTTTGGAAGGAGCGGATAGATACTTCATATATAATAGAAAGTATCATTTTGTCTAAATCTTTGACAGTGCCGTTATTTTTCATTCTAGCAACCAAAAAATATGAAGTTAAATCAATAGAAATATGTGAGAATATTGTTATCCTTGTTTCAGAAATTCCTTTCATTCCTGCTTTTAAGTATATATATGAGGAAACATTTAAGGAAGGGTAAGGCAAGTCCAATATTCTATTTTTTTCTGGAAAGTAATTAATGTCAGACAATTCTTTGGTCTGAAATCTATGCTACCTATCAATTGTTCAAGAGAAATGAACACTAAAAAAAGTGCAATGGTGTCACTCCATCACTGCAAAATTTGATGTTTGTTCTGCTTTGAGCATGTATATTAAGATTAGATACAAGTACAGATTTTTTTATTCTTTTTGCTGGGTATAACAGCATGTCCATTACTGGCAGTGCCTCATTTATTTCACTGTCACAGTAGTTAATAGTAAGAAGAAAATGGAAAAGGTGAAATAAGCAAAAATAAACAATCTTTTAAGAATTTCTTCTCCCAAACAGTTTCAAAGTTCAGGTTAAGCTTTTTTGAAACATGGCATGCTTTTGCTTGCAAATACTTTATTTTAGGTAAGCATATCAGGTGTAGTGTTACCACAGTGAAAAAACAATTTATGTTTTAATGAAAAATGCTTGTACATTCACAGGATGAGCTTCTGACATTGGTTATTTCTTTGTGCAGTACAAAGTAATACTGCATTACATAAATATTCTTTTTTTTTCAGTTGAACATTTTTTTTTTTTTAATAATGTAGCATAGGGATTAGCTGCACTAAAAAACACGCAGACATGGATTCTCTCGGGATGTCATATTCCAAGTTAGTGAAAGGCTTGTTGAAGAATTGGCAAAAAAAAAAACAGCAGAGAGAAGATGGGTTGATAGTGCGAGAGGAGACAGCTTTTAGTAGTATATGAGGAACATTAGAAGTAAAATGATTTAATGCAATAGGTATTTTGAATGCAGATTTGTAACTGTGCTAGTATGGAAAGTATAATCTTTGTCAAAATGTCAAGAATCATTCTAAGTGTTTTGGTTGTCGTAATGGAATTGGAAGGGCAGATCTGGGAATTTTCAACGAAATTATTATGATGAAACTGGAAGAAATCTCATTGTTGATTTGAAACTGGTTTTGATATTTATCATCCTAGTAGAAGTTATAAACCATATTGATTTCAATTTTGCAAAGTCTTTCTAGTTTATGGTCTTTGTAGGGCTTACTAATGTTTTCCTTTGCAAACTGAGTAAAATTCAGGAAGAATTTATTGTAAATGTATCAAATATTTTGTTTTTTCTTCTAACAAGAAATGTCTTTTCTGAATATCTAAAAATTGAAAAGTCACACTGAGGTCTGGAAACTAGCTGCAGTGCTCAAACTCTGCATACTCAGACATCTGATTCCCTAGACTAGAAACATTAATTATGCCACTTGAAATTTGGGGTATTTTTAGCAATAGTCAATAAAATAAAAAAAGAAATCTTGTGAGACTACTGTAGTGACAAAGATAATAGTAGTCATTGTGTAAATAAGGGTCATATGTTCATAAAACAATTTTTTTTTTCTTAAGGTGATGTTTCAAAACAGTTATGGAGAACTCTGGATCATCAGATGTAAAATGCATATATGAATTAAACAGCATTTTTTTAATATGTTGGAAGGAACTAAATCACTCTGTGTGTAGTGCCAGTAAGAAGAGTGCCTTCCTTATATCTTAAAGAAAGATCTTCAAGGGGGTTGATCTTATTTGGATACCAACGCCAAAACTAGGTTGGAAGCCTTTTAATTTTTTGGGAGGCTGGTTTAGAAAATTATGTGTGTAATAGGCTACTTAGATGAAACTTGTGTAACAATGAGTATTTGCTCTTTAAACTCTGAGGTAGATCACTGTGACAAGAAAACTACTCAAAACTTTGTTTGACAAAGCTCAACTTCTGCTGCTTGGAGGAAGAGCAGCAGGCAACCTTTTTTCAGTTTATAGGCTCCAAGTTTTTTTTTGCAGTGCCTGTGTGGAATCCTGTATAAGATGTTTAAATCTGACAGTGGACCTTGTTTTCCTAGTTACTTTCAGCAGACCACGTAGTACTTAAGGACTGTCCAAAAGTGCATGACTAAGAGACTGAAAATGACAGCTGTAGCAGATAAAAATCTGCTTCAGTTATGGCCTGGATAAAGTTTGCATTGTTTGCCTATCCTATAGAAAGTGTCTGGAGTGACGCAGATAATGGAAAAGTCTCTGAGACTATTCAGCTACGTATGGGCAATTCTTTATTCCTGTGGACAGGGAAAGCATAGTCACTATATTTTTCTTGCTTAAGTGATTCTACTTAACTCTAGTATTAGTTGCTAAATACTCTTTTCTTCTTACCCAGCAGAATGGTTTCCTACGTAGTGCAAGAAATGAACTGCTAACTTTGGATAATGTTTACCTGTAGCAAAAGGGATATTTTGAGGAGGGTAAAAAAAAAAAAAAGTGATTAAGATTATTGGACAGTTGGAAGCAGAATATATCCAGAATATCACTAGAGACAGATACCACAGTCTCATTAAGCCTATTAATATACTGTACATATTTTCTGAATCCGTGCCAAGTTCAGGAGAGCTAACAACAGTTACCAATTATCCATCAGTGAAATCACACCAACGGTATTGGTAGATACAGGCTTGTTGTCCTTATTGCTCTGTCTGAGGGGAGTCTCAGTGCTTTCTTTAATTTTCTGTGTCAGAGTGCAATTTTATTGTCGATGACTATCTTTAGCTCTGTGTTCACTTTACGTTTGTTGTCTTTCTTTTCCTAATAGTACTCCAGGCAAGAAAGCTTCCTTTAACTAACAAAATGTGGTTCATAAATTCAGTTGTGTAACCACACCTGATTCAGTCTCTACAATCATTGCTGATTATACAGTTCATGTGCTAACGCAAGGAACTTTTGAGATCTGCTGGCCCTGATGAGGGCAAATAAATGAGAGACATTAACAAAATCAACACCGAACTTGAAATCTCTTGGGGAGAATTATTTGATACCCTAAAGAGTGTTTTTCCTTGAGTTGTTTCCCAGTAGAGTTATGGTCCTGTCACAGTCAGAGTTATGCACCAATCCTTCCACCAGCCCTTAGCACTTACAGAACCCTTTTTTTCTCCCCCCAGCAGGGCTGGGGGTGGAAACCTCACCCCTTCTCTCTGCAGTTCCAGTTACCCTTTGGCTCTCCTGCTTAGCTCTCGTGTGATTAAATGCTGTTACATGGGAAATCAATAGGTTGCTTTCATGGAACCATGGCTGCTTATTTTTGTTTTATTGATAGCTACTTCAGATATTTGCTGTTGGCAAGGTTTTTAGATAAGTAACTGTTGATCATTCTTTTTCATCTTTCAAATACATGGAGAGATTGTGTGATATACATTGAATATTAGATACCTATTATTGTGTGTATATGAGGTGATTTGAAACACCATATGACTTTTTTTAGGAAAGAGTTTACTTTAATAAGCTACATGAAACTGGACTTTCTATGTCTGTATCTTTTGGGACAGAATCACCCAGTCCTTTAAGTTTCAAATATATGTTGTTTGTTTGCTTTCTCCCATAGAAATTATTTTACCCTCTCTAACTTTCCTTAGTTAAATTCAGGCCTGCATAGACAAAGGTAAGAAATTAAATTGCTATACAAATGCTGTTTTAATTAAAGAACTCAAAAATGCTGGATTCCAATGAATCTCACCTCCAGCATTTTGCATATTAACTGCTGTAAATTGGCCTCTTTTATGTGAAACTCCAAAGAACTGAATTAAAACAAGAGCTTCTAAGAGATTTTATCCTTGAATCACTAATTATTAATGATATATTGAAAAATCTTATCCTTTCCATTAAAGATTACTTTAATGATGAAGACAGCAGAATAAAAAAGTGCCTCTACTGGAAGGATATACTGGTTATTGTTTTGAATAAAACTAGAGAATTCTAAGAGATATATAAGATATATTTAAAATATATTTTATTATATAGTTTCTGAAGGGTTGAAAATGAGTGGAAAAATGTCTACATAGCAGATGTTGTCCTTGCATACCTTAGTGTTTTACTGTTGAGATGGTGAAAATGAAATTTATTACTGTGAAACTCACTGGATTTTGTGTTAAACTGAAGCTACAGAGTTAATCTGCCAGGGTTAGGGAGAAAAGGGTTTTAATTAATATCAGTATGCCCATGGCTTTCACTTTCAATTATTACTGTGAATTCTATCTAAGGTTTTTTTTTCTGAGAACCAGTCTTTTAAAAAAATCACAGCTGATATGTTCATTCCTGCAAGATATTTAGTGCCTTCATTTCTCATCAAAGTCATTGTAAAATGAATGAATGCAACAGATTAAGAAATTGAATCTTAAATTATTCATTCATTGTTCACAGTACTGGGAATCTCTGATGAAACTAAGAGGATTCATAGGGGAAAAGAAGACTGGATACTGTGGGAATTACTGCAATATTGGACATGAACTCAAAGTGGCAAGGTTAGATCCAAAATAAGTAAGCTGTAGAACTGTAAGAAAACAGTGTGGTAGAATATATGGTTGATATAAAACTTTAGATAAATATAATTTAGTCTATATTTAGCTTTAAATTGCAAAGTCTGGGGAATTCCTTCCAGTAGTTAAAACTGAATAAATTAATTGCAAGATAGTTGAAGAATTTATAATCATAGCTACAAGATTAGTCTCTGTTGTTCAGTAGCTTGTGGCAGATGCAAAATACAGCCAACAAAATATTTATTTATGGACAGCTCAGAGAATTGAATTTTTCAGTTGGAATAATCATATAAAGGCAGATGGGAGTACAGAAGGTTAAATCAAAAACCATTCCATGGATGGAGAGATCAAGGACAAAAATAAATTGAATGTATCAGTCACTTAGAATGGGATGTTTTAATTTTGGAGATCTGTGACTGGAGAAGGCACGTAACATTATATTAATCTAATAAAATTTGGTGTCTACTTAATGAAATTCTTTCCTCTTCTGTCTTGCCAGATGGAGAGCTCTTTGAATCCCAGATTGTAGGAGGAAGTTTTTATTGTCATCTCATCTAAAGGTCTCCAGTCCTTAGAAGCATTTCAGGTTACTTCTAATAATGATTTGTTTGGGTGGATCTTCATGTCCAGGTGCAATTCCATAGGGCTTCACAATCCTGCAGGGACTGATCCAGGCTTCAGGGTCAATAGTTTAAAAGCTAGGACATTTTTCAGTATTCTGAGCATACAAATCACTCTCTTCTGCCAGGTTTCCTTCTGATTGTGGGATAAAACATTTGGATCCATCATAAAGAAATTTCTCGTGACACAGGCATTTGAGATACAAAAGATTCTGTTTTTCACAAGCTATTTATGATAACTGTTGATAGTATAGAGATTGCTTCAGTCAGTTCTCTAAATGTCCTAGGGTGAATATTTTCAGGATCAACTAAGTGGAAAACATCAAACCTATTAAGTATTGTCTTTCCTAAGCATGTCTTTTTACAGTAACTAGTGCTAATTCACTAAAGCGTATCCTCACAGTTGTCTGGCTTTAGTGAGGACTAACTCATAAGAGACCGTCACAGTTATTCTACATTTTGGCATGACTGTGGCCCACTCTAAGGTAGGATCTTTTCTTTCCTGGATTTTCAGCATTTGCAAATTCACCAAGTCATACTTACAAGAAAGGCAGAAACACAGCACAGCATAGACAGCAGCAGAGCCTCCCCACATCTAAGTTGTTTCAACCTTCCTCAAAGTAGCTCCTTAAACGGTGAATGACTGCTGTTCTTCTTAAAACAATTCTCCTTACGGCCTTCCTGAGAGCTGTAAAATGCATGAGCTGTGTTGATGAAGTTATGATGTGGTTATATGAAAGTTAACAACTGCGATGGGGTCATGAGCTCATTTCTACACGTCACCAAACTTCAATCAAAAGAAACAAAGCACTGATATTCCCAGTAGTTGTATCCTATTACCTCTCTTGTGACTCTTTAATGAAGAACAATTCATACAAAACCCAAAACCCCTCCAGTTTTTTAAAAAATCAGTGATCCACTATAATCCATTTAAGACTAAGTTTTCAAAAATAATGCAGAGAATTTCATGGTATCATCCCAGACCAATGATGTTCATTATAATTTTTTTTTTTTTTTTCATAGAAAAACCCTTTAGGGTACTGAATGTAAATAAAGTACTGGTAACTTTAAGATAACAACTTGCAGCTTGGGAAAATAATTTAAAAAGCAGGAACAGGTTGTAAATGTATTTCTTCCATTGAAGAAAAGGGAAAACAAAAACAGAAAATGTGATTATTTTTCATATGAGAGAAGATGACTGAGTTAAGGCAGAAAGGTTAAATTGATTGACCTGTCTTTCCAGGAAACATACTGAAAGTCATGGTTCAACAAAATATTTGTTGGCATTCGGAAGACAAGAAGATAAGAACCCATATTCATTTATCAAGAAAAAAGTCACTATAAACTTACTTAATTTCCTTCTAAGAAGGTATCATAACTCACTGGAAAGGGAAGAAGCCATAGATGTCAGAAACCTGCTAAGGTTGTCTTAGGTGACATTCTTATATACAAAATAGGGAAATATAATCAAAAAGAAAAAATAAAGTAAGCTCTGTGTGAAAGTATTTGGAACTCCAGAATGAGATAATCATAGAACTTTGCCGTCAAAATGGAAGCATGCATGGAGTGAGGTTCAGCAGACCTCAATATGCCTTGAAATGCTCATTAGTGACTTAGGTAATGTAATATGGAATATACTTATCAAATATGTAGGTGACGTTTAACTAGGGATCTTTCAAACACGGTGGAGAAAACTATTCAAATTCAGAGTAACTTTGCTGAAGGGGACCAAGCAGTGCATAGCACAATAAAGACAGCTTAAGGCAGAAAACCTTGCAACATTTACCTGTAACAATGTAGGCTGGAGAATGATTGGGATTCAATTTTGCAGAAAAAAGCACAATTATCAGGTGAACATGAGTTAACAGTATCATGCTCTTGCAAGAAGGACAACCATTATATCGATGTACATAAATGAGACTGCCTATGCAAGGCATACAAAGTAGTCATTTGCTCCACTTAGCTTCAGTTGGAGGTCAGTGTTCACCTTTCTGGAAAGGTGTGGAGTTGGGGTTTTTCAGTCTGAAAGCATTACCGGTTTTTCTCTCCTTTCTTTTCTTAATCTTTTGTTCTCCAATGTTATTTATTTGTTTATTTACTTATTTATTTTTGTGCCCAGTCTGCTACATAATAATGTACACACTTGTTTCTTTGGCTACTCCAGGTCTTAGCCCTATCCACCCACCAAACCCCATGAGTAACAGCCCATAGCAATTCATATAATGCAGTCTCATTGGTTCAAAAAAATAGTGATTCCTGCAAGATCCTTGCTTGCTCAGTGCTTCTTCTGATCATCTTCACAAGAAGGTGATGCTTGTGCATTTGCAGCTAAGGGGTCTTTCCTCCACACTGACCAGTCGGATTTCTTCTCTGTTTTTTAACATATATTAGAATATAGGCCTTTATAATTTAGGCCTAATTTTTGTTGTGATATTTAAAGAAAAAATCCTAGGAACAGAACACAGCAGACTTTTCTCCCTTTAAATAGCTCCACAGATGGAAACGTGTGTGATGAATGTCTAACTGGGCAGAAAAATATTCCTTTCCTAACTGGCAAATTAATGTCACTTGTTAATCCTGATTACAACTTGTTTAATTGAGTCTTATTTCACTGATTAACGCTGAATGAGAATTAACTATATTTGACAGCTTACCAGTATGCTAAATACCATGCAACTGTCTCACTGCATTTGTTTCGTCTCTTGTGGCCCCTTCACAGACAGGTAAGAACCTCTGACTCCCCAGCTGTGAGAGCACATGCTCTTGAGCTACTTATCAACTCCAGCAACCAACATGTTTTGGCCAATACATTGGTCATTGAAGAAGCACCTGGTGGGTCACACCAGCACCTCCAGACCTGTGCAAATATTTAAACAGTTGGGGATCTCTCCTGTCAATAAGAATCATTTCAAGTCTGTTTCAGCTGCCCTTCTTCCTTGTCAGGTTAATACTTGTCTTTACTAACGTTGTTATTTTTATTTTTATTTTTTTTTTTTTAATCATTTATATAATTTCTGGATAAGATACTTTTCACATGATCAGCCAGGAATTTTGGGTGACTGTTTCTGTGTTTCTCCTGACAGTAGGAATACTTTCTTTAGTTTGTCATGCAGCATTTAATAATTTTCCCCTTAAATTCTGAGTTTCCTGAAATGGGCTGAAATCTAAAAATATTTCTGGCAGAAGCAGTTACACCAGACATCTTAATTATTATGTTTCCAAGGGAATGACAGCCTGTGTAAGGGAAGTTGACATGTCTCCCTGCAGCTATGTGCTTTTTATATTGGAACTTGAGGCTATTATAAATTACCTAGGAGAGAGACAGGCATGATAATGTTACATCAGTTTTACACCAGTTGCCACATTATGTAGTAAGCGGGCTAACCCTTTCAATTCTCATTTTATTCCTGTGCTATTGAAGTTATTGATTATAGTAGATACCTCAAATAGATATCGAGACATAATAAAAAACACTGTTCACTATTTTGCAGCTTGATCATGTACAGTGGCTGCAGGGAAGGCAGGGCTCAGAAGCAGAGTGGGGGAGCGGCAGTGATAGAGTGGTTGTGCAAAAAAAAGCACCTGTTTTTCTTGATAACCACTGTTTGATTTTGAGGTACTACTTGTTATACTTGCTGCCAAATTTTCTCATCTGCCAGGGCATGAGAGCTCTGCACCTGCTGCCTCCTGGTTAAACGGGAGAGGAGGAGGCATTCCTCAGACCCCACACTGTGCATCTAATAGGATAAATGAGTAAAGACAAAAGTAGATTTAAAAATAGAGCTTGCTGATCAGGTGTTGTGTTGGCATGTTGCATTACACTGCCATCTGATTATTCATCCAGTTTGTTCAGAAGACATTGCTTCCACAGGAAATGTGAAGCAGGGAAAACAAAACTGGGAAATATTTTATAGCTGAACATTATGTGTTAGAATTATTCTGCTAATCTTAAACTCCTCCTAAAAAGGAATAGCCTAGCTAAAAGGGGCAAATAAGTCACTGCTAAAATGCACTTCTAATATTGTTAACAAAAATACAGGGATTACTATGTAACTTTGCATAAATGTATTACTAGAGAAAGAAGGAATTATTTGAAAAAAAAAATTGTATCATATTTTATGTAAAGACTTGTATGCCATTTTGAGCAACAAGCAGTTGTCAACAGCAACTGAAACATCACAATTGTAAAACAAATAGTTGACAGTCAGTAATTTGCAACTGAGATGTAAAGATATTGTTATCTGATTCTCTCCAACCATTATAAACTAACTTACCCGCTGGTCAGTCAATTCTCTGTTTTCAACACCACTGCTTTCCATGATGTTCATAATGCCTGTTTGTCTGGATGTTAAAAAAGGTATTAAGATTGCGTACTGACTTTTTGAATGCAAGAACTGTTAGTTTTCACAGAATTGTAGGGGTTGGAAGGGATCTTTAGATATCATCTAGTCTACTTCCCTGCCAAGGCAGGCTCACCTACAGCCGGCTGGATGGGAAAGCATCCAGGTGGATTTTGAGCATCTCCTTAGAAGATGCCAGAACCTCTCTGGGCAGTCTGTTCCAGTGCTCTGTCACCCTCAAAGTGACGAAGTTTTTCACCATGTTCACATGGAACTTCCTGTGTTCCAGCTTGTGTTCATTGCCCCTTGTCTGGTCACCAGGTACAACTGGGATGAGCCTGACCCCATCCTCTTGCCACCCACCCTTTAGATATTTATAAGCACTGATAAGATCCCCTCTCAGTATTCTCTTCTCTAGGCTAAACAGACCCAGGTTTCTCAGATTTTCTTCATTAGAGAGATGTTCCGTTCCCTTGGTCATCTTTGTAGCCCCCTCTCCAGTAGTTCCCCATCCTTCTTGAACTGGAGGGCCCAAAACTGGATACAGTACTCCAGACGTGACCTCACCAGGGCAGAGTAGAGGGGGATGACCACCCTTGACCTGCTGGCCATGCTATTTTTAATGCACCTTAGGAGACTATTGTCTTTCTTGACCACCAAGGCACATTGCTGCCTCATGGTCAACCCATTGTCTGCCAGGACTCCAAGGTCTCTCTACAGAGCTGCTCTCTAGCAGGTCAGCCCCAAGCCTGTACCAGTTTGTGGGGTTATTCTTCCCTAAGTGCAGAACTCTACATTTGTCCTTGTTGAATTTCATCAGGTTCCTCACAGCCCAGCTCTCTAGCCTGACTAAGTCTTGTTGAATGGAAGCACAGCCTTCAGGTGTGTTTTTTAGACCCTTTCAGTGCTCTCTGAATAAATCGCAAAGTCATCACTGGTGCCCTGATGGACATACATTTAATTTTAAGACTGTATCCCTGTAGTGATCTGTGGACCAGTATTAGGACACTTTCAAAGGCACGTATAAGAGGTGAGCAGCATTTGAACTTTGTAGGACCACAGGGTGAGCTGGGCTGAATATAATTTCCCATTGTAGGTATGTGCTTCCTGCTTTTTGCCTTTTTGGATGCAGAAGATGTATGTGTGTGATCAGGCTATGGCTTTGTTTCTTCCCCCCAACTCTTCTCAAATGAAAGGATGCTGATAGCAACACATAGATGCTTGTCACCATCCCTGAAATCTTGCCTCTGCCAGAAAACCTCATGAAGTTTTCTTGTAGGTGCAATGTCCACTTCCAGTGTTGTGAATGGGAGACAAATGAAATAATAGAATGCTAATAGCTGTTAAGGATAATCTAGAAACAGGCTCAGTACGAAGTTGAAAGTCCTCCCTGAAATACCTGAGGGGTTAGTCCACAAATTAAATATCTTTTATTAACTAAAGATGCACAATTAGACTTAATGAATAACACTGTATCCATGAACTTCTAAATCAACTGAACTTTCCTCTGAATTTTTATAAAATGTCAAGCCTAGCATTTCCAGTGCAAGAATGCTTTAAAACTTTTCTATATATTTTTGCATACATGTATTTCATTAAAGAGAACATCTTATGTTTCTTCTGTTTTTGATGCTCTGGTAAATTCCATCATTGTGTTGTCCATCATATTACACAATCTCCAAAGTATTCTGACAGATTCTCTATAGATTCTTCTCTAATGTCACACAATGGAAAGCTAGGATGTCCTAAAGAAACACTGGTCAGGAAATATGTTTCCAAAAAATATTAAGACCTAATTATAGGAATGTATTTTCAGTACAGATAGATTCCATGAATTACAACTGCAACCACAGTTTATATGTAGCATGCACTTTGGGGAAGGCTGCAGCAAAACAACCATGGTGGTTTCTGAAGACCTCATATTTTCTGGATCTCAGTCCACGGCTTTTGAATGAGAACCATGTTAGGAGGAGATTTCTGACTTATGTAGCTATGAATACGAATTAAATAAGCTTTGATTTCATAGAATGACCGCTTAGTTTTGTCAGGACAGTTGGAATTACTCATAAGAATGGATAGGTTTGTTCTTGAGTACTGTTATTTCATTACTTGCTGATGAAACTTAATCCGAATAACTCTGGACTGAAGCTGGCAGGCAGAATAAGCTCTGGGAATTTGCTGTGACTGTGTCCGTTCCCCTGAGCACAGGGAGCAAGCTGCCTGCTTGCAACTCTGGTTTGCAACTAAAGAGCTTTCTTTCTTAACAAAGCTTCTGTTTGCAAGAGCTCTTTTGGGGAGAAAATAGTTACCTGTTGCCCCCTACCCACTCTACTGCAGTCTTGAGTGGTGAAGTCATTATGATCGTACACACATGTTGTGGCCTGTAAAGGGGGAAGGAAGGTTTCATCTGTGCTGTTAGCAACTGCTTTATCCAGCCCTGTTGCAGGTGTTGCAGTTTAGCCCCAGGCTGCAACAAAGAGCCACGTGCTTGTCACTCATACCTCCCATCACTACCAGCAGCAGGATGGGGGGACAATCGGAAAAAGACAGCAAAACTCATGGGTTGAGATAAAGGCAGTTCAAAAGATGAAAACAACAATGATAATACCCATAAAGGAATATACAAACCATGATAAATGTACCACCACTCACTGACTGGAATCTGAAGCTCAACCTGCTTTTTTGTTGATTCCCGCGCTAAAATGCAAATTTTGAGCATCCCTTGATGACAAGATAGCATGTGCTGAATGAATGTGCAGACTCGAGTTCTCTTCAACTGTTTGCCAAGAGATGCTATAAACATGCAAATAGCCAGGTATGGCTTACAAGATACCTGCCATCTCATGCCTACACTTCTCAGCTGAGAGAGCTTCTCATTAATATACTGGTAGAGCTTCCAGGGCAAAGCCATACAGCTTAACTTAAACACAGAGCTGTGGGATATTTAAACAAGTGTATTTCTCTTTGCCCTCAAAGAAGGTGCTTACAAAGCCAGGGAACTGGCAAGCAAGGTTTTGGAAAGCTTCAGAAAGATTCAGTTACTCAGATCAGTTTGACTGCAGATTACCTACAGAGACAGGCAACCTGCTTCTGGTATTGAATAAATTTTCTGGCATGTTAAGTAAATACTTAATACTTGTTATGTATTTAATATTTGCTATATTTTTTGTAGTATCTGACCTCGCAGATTTGTCTGTGATTGTATCATGTACGGAGAGAGGAGGCTGGAGGCAAGAAGAAGGTAACTAAAAAGTCTAAGCCCAACAGCATGAAAGAATAATTCATTGCACTACTGTCTGGATAAAGACATAATGAGACTTTATAACAACTCACATATGCATGAAACAAAATATCTCTGGGTGCCAACATTCATCTTTATTTTTCATTTTCACTAACGATGAAAAAATCCTTTGTGAACAATTATAACTACATATACCACAACATAGTCTAACCTCTCTGTTGAGTATATAATTCTTTATGTTTAGTTAGATTTTAGTGGATCCGCTCATGAAGAGACATTTACTGCCTTAGCACAGCAGATGAGAGCTCTGAGACTGAAAATAAACCTGGATGAAATCATGAATGGTTTAAGTACAAGATAAGAGAAAAAGAAGGTGTTATGTCTTTGCACATGATTGACAGATTTTTTTTTTTCTGCCTTCTCAGTTTAAGGTTCCTGACCTGACGATCTCATTATCTCCCCAGACTATTCCTGTATATCCAGGACAATGGATGAATTAAGGCATTTTTTTAACCCCTGTTTTGACAGGGTCTATTGATCCGGGAGACATTCCCTGTACTTATATATACAAGCACCACTGGAACACCAGCAAAAGCTGTCAAAATAGAAGAAACATGTCAAAGTTATCCATGCATTTGTCATTCAGAAGATGAATTGCTGAGTAGGCCTATAGCTTAAGGAATTTGTAAGCCATGCACAAAACACAGTGGGTGATGCAATAAGTAATATTGATTTCATAAGAAATTAGGTAGCTGCACTCCACCCACAAATCAATGGACAGGTAGTACCTATTTTGAAGTTAGAGGTACTAGTTTTCTAACATGCAACATTAGGGACTTCAAGATCTAACTGCTATAAGGAAAAAGTGTGTCTCTTAGGTGTCTACCTTGTGTTAGAAAGTTCGCACTGAGACACTCTTAATTGGACAGGTCTGGGCATCTGTCTCCAATTCCAAGAAAAGAGGATTCTTCAAAGGTCCTCCCTGATATTGTTTCTTGGATGCAATTTGAGAAGTTCATCTTTGTAACCCTCGTGTCAACACTATGTGTGCTCATATGGATGAGATTGTTAGGTAAGGGGTAAGAACAGATTTCTTGGATATGCTTGAGTAAACAGAAGCAGTGGCAGTTTAAGAAGTATGTAGGTTTAAAAACAGTGATGCTGTCATGTTGATGGGCTTATTGGTGCAGAGGAGTATTGCACCAGAGGACACTGGACTCTGCTTTGTGTTCAAACACTAGTCTTGGTTCTACCACAGGCCTCTTGGTCAAATCCTTTAACTTCTCTCCACATTGATGATCAGGTATAAACTGGAGATAATTTATTTTGCCCAGTTCAATTGTAGGGCCTTTAAGTAAGAAAATTTTTTACTCCATGTGTAAAGATGTCATCTGACACCTTTGGCTGAGGTTGTAGTATAAAAGAAAATTAGATTAGCTGAGGGAAAACTGTGTTTTTCCTTCGTGCCTGTCTCCTTCACTGACAAAGCCAGTGCCTGAGGACTTGTGTTGGCTGATAACCCTTGAAGAACTGGACTGAGGTCTTTTGGAAGTCTGTCTGTGCTTGACTTGCTTTCTGATGTTCAAGGATTTCTTTTGCAGTGAGGTTGAACTTGATGTGGAGACATTTAATTTTTTTGGATATTCTGTAACTATTTCCTTAAACAGCACAGACAGGAAAAAAACAACCAAAAAACCAACCAAACAAAAAACCACAATAAACCAACCCAAACAAACCACAGAATTCACAGTGAATGATTATGGGAAAGTGACTACAACCTCTGTCTTACACCCTTTACTTTGTACATGTTTGTGCTGAAACCCAGAAACTGTACTTATCTTTATAATTTAGATAATAATTTTCTAGTTGCAAAATACTATATTGTAAAGCTTAAAGCATGTATATGTCTAATTACATGACTGTATGAGTATTACAAATCGTTGTCTGGAATCACGGAATTTTCAGAGGTGGAAGGGACCTCTAGAGATCATCTGAATGTTTATCTCCTTCCAATTCAGAGCAATGACGATTCTTTAAAAAATCTAAATTTTTAATCAAGGTTTTCAGATAACTAGTACAATCAGTAATACATTTTATCTACATGATAGTTTTTTTCACAAGGCCTTAACACTTGTTACCATGCCTGAAAAAGAAAAATGAAAATCAACCGTAATACTAACACTGAAGTCATCTGTCTATGAGAAGTTCCAGAAGGTCTATGTACAAAAAGGCATAACTTTTATCTGTTATATACTGTTTCACGAATTTATGTTTTGTGCATACTACTTAAGGAAAAAAGTCTTGACAAAAATTCTTAAGTGTCTGAATTGCTTTATTTTTATGTTTAATTTCAACCCATATCCTCTCACTGTGCTTACATGTTTTACCAGAGGTGAGAAAGGAACTTCTGAGGTATCCCCCCTATCCAAGTTGCTGCTTCAACAACAGATCTTTTTTATTGGAATCCTGTGAAACTACCATCAACACTTATCTTTGATTAACTGAAGAAAATAATACTGCAAATTTGCTCAACCTTTTCAGTTACCAGCTCTGTGAAATTAATTTAATTTGCAAAGAGTACATTGTAAGTTATTCTTAACATTTCCAAATCAAGATTTTATTAGACACCTTAGATAACTAAGGTATGTGTAAAACCAATACTGAACAAAGCTCATCTATGTTTAGCATTGGTTTTAGCTAAAAGGAAGACAAAAACTACATTTTCATTTTCAGTTGCAAAGAATTCTAAAAGTGACAGTCTTACTGAAGAATTCTGATTGTCTGCGTAATTGCAGCTTTTACAGGATATCTAAATTAGATATTTAAACATTCACTGATATTTCTATGATAAATTTTTGGTGTGAAGTACCTCAGTAATTGTGAGCAAAGTCATTGGAATTCTAAACTGTATTTTGATTTTCGCTATAAAATGTGAAACTATTTGTTCTAAGCATTTTGAAAAAGAAAAAAAAACATTGATCAAGACTAATTTACCGGATTCAAAAATTGCTAGAAAAGGCTTGATGTCCAAATGGAGACCAGTGCTGAGTTGCATTCCTCAGGTGTTGGTACCGGGACCAGTGCTGTTTTAACACCCTTGTTGGAGTCATGGACAATGGGTTTGAGTACACGATCAGGGAATTTGCTGATGACACTAAGCTCTGTGGACTGGTCAATGTGTCGGTGGAAGGGATGCCATGCAGAGGGTTCTGACACACATGAGAGGTGGGCCTGTGCAAACCTCGTGAAGTTCAACAAGGTCAAGTGCAAGCTCCTGCACATGGGTCAGGATTTGATTTATAGAACAACCTAATTTAAAGTAATCTAGTCTTCCTCCCCCGCCCCCTATTTTCTGTAGGAATACCAAATCAATTGAGTCTTTCATTAGATTTTTCAAGGAAAGTTTGACTTGGTTTAGCTTTGAACATTTGCCTCCATTCTTTGCAGCTTAGCAACAAGTGAGGAAGGGCAATTTTGGTGACAACAAGGTCAGGTTTTGGTTTGATTTGGTTTGGTTTGGTTTGGTTTGTCTTGTTTTGGCAACAGTTTGGTGCCCGGCATGGTAACAGAGGGGTCCATTTGGTCTCTTTAGAATACAAATTGTTATATGTGAAAATGGAGATAAATGCATTTTCATGTCTCACAGAAGATAGTAGGAGAGGGATGCATTCAGGACTAAGTTATTCGGATCTTACAGCAATGAGTCCCTCTAGGTATCTTTGATTTTTAATAAGTTTTATTTCAAGCTATTATAATGTTGTAAACCAGCAATTTCCACGGAAATCAAGTGATGCAGTAATCTCTTTCTCTCTCCAGGTGTCTTTGTGCTTCTTTCTAGATCACCAGGTACAGAATCAATAACTTGGCATGAACTTTTAGTCCCAGATTCCACCTCTACTGCCTCAGTCGCATTTACACTTTACCCAAAGTGAAGTGTGAGGATGCACCAGAACCTGCAAGGACATTAGGTGAATAGGAGAACGAGGCAAACTCCAAGCCAGGGAAACCCTGTAGGAATACCATCGCTGCATGAAGTCTGTCACACTCTAAAAACTTGTCAAGAAAGAATTTGTCATCCATAACATTGGCTCAGAAAGCAAGCTCCCCTTAAATATACCTGGGCATAAATTTACCTGTGAGCTTAACTGTAGTTGGTGAGGTGAATCTGGGCTAAAGACCAAAGTTCTCCATAGATTTATGGAGAGCAAACATAGTTTGCTCTCCATAAATCGGTCCTCTGCTAGGGCCAAGAGGCAATACAACAGGCCTATTGGACTGCTGTTGGCTGGCTGCAATTGCTGTGCATCCTGTGTGTGACAAGCAATTTTCACAAAAATATCCCACAGTATGATAGCTTTGAGTTCTGAACCTGACAAAATGCAATTTTGTTGTATTATCAAATATGCAATTTTAAATTAGGTTTTGACATATTAAGATTGATTTTTTGACTTTTCACAGAGGCGCACTGTAAATTAGCTGGTCACTGAAACAGGCATTGCCATATAGGATTTTTATTTGTTAACGTATACAATTAGTCTGCTGTAACATATAAAGATATTTTATTGGTTAATTTTGCCTTTAGATTTCAGAGACAAACTGTAACTAAATGAGGAAAATATGCTATTTGATGCAGAAAAAATCATCCAAGCAGAAAACAAATTCTTTACAGAGTCAGTGTCCAGGAGTGTCTTCAGAAACACCACTGCACTCCTCAGAAGTGGAGCACTTGGACACTATCATGTAGGCGTTCGTTTGTATCTTCTAATTTCATTCCAATATGTGATCCAGAAATGTTAGTGGATAAAACTAGGCAGCAAAATATATTTCCTGAGTATAAACATATAGTATGCATACGTAGTAGACAGATACACAATAATATCAGTGTAACAGATAATATATTACATTGAAGATATGAATTCATCTTCATAAGTTCATAAATTTCTAAGCCTGAATTCTTAAATTGGTGTTCACAGGTTTTGGGCTGCTTAATTTTGACATGTTTCTAGAATAATTAAAACACAGGCACCCACAGTCATTGATCACTTCAAAACCTGGGGTTATGTTCCTTGTACAAAAAAAAAGAAAAAAAATGGAGTTTGCCTTTGAAATCAGAAATTAAAATGGAGTCATTTTTACAGCCTTGGCTCTTTTATCCAGGCAGGATCAGGTGCCTATTGCCAATTATAAGTAGGGTAGATATATATTTGAGGATTTTTACTTACAGAAATCTTGTGAAATCTCTCAAGAATGTCACTTTGGTGCCAAGTATCCTTTTGTCCTTTTGCAAATAACTAGCAAAAGTTATTTGACATAAATAAAAAGTTGGCATAAATAAAATACTTTCCAAATTCTCTCAATCCTGGAAATGTGCTCATGATCCGGCAACACAATTGACAGCTGTATCTCTTTACTTATAAGACAGCTGAAAGACACTCCAATCTATCGTTTATTCTTCCACCCCAGCCCCATTCTCTCTCATCTCTGTTCTCTCTCCTTTTTGTCTTCTCTTTTTTCTCTTCTTCAACAGATGCACAATTTCCTTTCATTTTATACCTCTGCAGAGCAGTTGAAAAATGGAGCTTTTTACCACCCTTCTTCATGTTTATTAATTATTTTCATTTGGTGACTCTTCTTTCTTAAATCTTCCTCTACTCTTACTAGACACTATGTCTCCAATTGAATATGGAAGTGGAAACTTGCTGTTTGGTGCTAAGTGTCTTATTTGCCTGATTTTAGATGAAAGTGGTATCTGCTTCCTAATTTTCTAAGCATTAAGTTTTATTCCTTCTGAGTGCTATAAATATAATAGGAAAGTCTAGGTTGGAAAATCGTCCAGTTCAACCACCTGTTGAAAGCAATGTCTCAGATTAAGTTATTTTGGGTCCTGATGGCCCAGGACCGAATATTTGCCTTGACAGAAGTTCTAGCACTTCTCTTGGCAGCTTTTTCCAATGTTTAATTGTTCTTGTGGTAAAAAATTGTTTCTATCCTAGCAAAATTTCCACTGAAGAAACTTATACTCACTGCCAGTTGTCCTGTCACTGTGCATTCTTGTAAAGAGAGTACATTCATCTTCTATGCACATCTTTTAGATACTGAAAGACTGTGATACATCCGCCCTTTTTGTTCAGCTCTTCTTCAGGCTGAACAAAACCAATTCCTTCATCTTGCCTTCACATTCCACCTTCTCCAACACTCTGTTCACTTTGATGGCCCTCCTTGGGACCATCTGCAATTTTTCCAATGCCTCTATTGAACTAGGAGACAAAAGGACTTGGACACAGAATCACTAGTATGACTTAAGTGCTGCAAAAACCTGAGTGATCACTTTATCTAAAGTCTGGGTTCAGCTAAAGTGGAGATTAGATTAATTAACTTATTGGGTTTTATTTTCAAAGGAAAAATTATAATACAAAGTTTTAATAGCAAATTTATATAGCACATTACATCCATGACCATGCGTATCTTCTAGGCTATGAGGCAGGATTTGGGTACCTTTATATGACTATTGCCAATCATAGATGTAAAATTAGTATCTTAACAAGTTTAATTCCATTTAAAAATATATTTTTATGAGGACTCTACAAAATAGCTGTTTTGTAGCCCAGTTTAACAGATCTACACACAAAGGGCTGTAAATCTGGGATTTTGGTTCCATGAATTTCAGAGACAGAAGCCTTTCAGAAAACATTGATTCTAATTTATGTCCATGATGACATTTGTAGAATGAAGAAACTTAATATTTTGGTAAGTACCCCTTTCTAAGATCTCAACATCTCTAAGTTGAGAACTTCAACAGGGCTTGTTACTTTTCTAATGTAAAACTAATGTGATAAAAAGTTAAGGAAAACAAAGTTATGTTGAATTTCTTTTCAGTCATTCCCATCAAGTAAATATTATATTGTTGATTTTTTTTCTCCTAAATAAATTTGGGGTTTTTGGTAATACTCAGCGTATACAGTTAAGACAATACGCCGAAGAAGAAAAATACTGCAATGAATAGCATATTAGATGATTGATCCCATCTTTTATCATATTTTGAGAGAGAGATTATACCTGTAGCGGAGTTGATCACAATTTCTGATTATGATTAATAGAGCTGCTTTTCTTATTAGACCTACTAAGTACATTCTGTTCCACATTTTCAAAAGTTTAACAAGCAAAAGGTCTTCCAGAACAAATATAATTGAAAAGTAAACCAGCTTTTTCAGCTGAGCTTATACATAGGAAGAAGCAACATGAAAGACAGATAATTATCCCTAGATAAAACATCAATTACTTTTTCTTTTTTTTATACATCAAATCTTCTTACCTTACTGTATGCTGATAAAAGGGAACAAATATTTTCCAGAAAATTGAAATCCTAGTGTTACCCAGCAGCTTAATGTCTAGACTGCTTGTTAGACAAGAGAAGGGGGAAGAGATGAAGGCAGCTAAGCATCTACTGATTACTCATCATAACTGGGATGAGCAAGGAGAGGCAGACTCATGCTCTGCCTCCCTGTCACCCTGCCAGCCAGGCTGCACTGAGCTCACCTGCCTCTTCTTCCTTTCTCTTTCTCCCAGGCTGCTCTTTGCAGCACTGATGATAGCTTATCTTGCTTTTTCAATTAAGGGCAAGAATATTTTCAGTAGAAGCCTTGAACTAATTTATTTATCTTACACAGAGAGCTGGTTGGGAATCAGACCCTGGGAGGGGTGAGGGACTGGATGGCAATAACTGTCTAGCTTACTCCCAGCTCCAACGCGTGATGAGTAATATCTCCTAAGAGATTTTTTGCCTGGTCTATTCTAAAAAATAGCTCTTGAAGTGAAAAGTCCACAACATCTCCTGAAGTCTATCCTGTTACTGTGCTATTCTTCCCACTTCCTGGCTTAAGTCTAGGTCAAATGTAAGCTAACCGGTTTCCATCTGTCTTTATGAAGAAAAGATTATCTCCTACATCTCTGCAGCAACCCTTTTTGCCTTTTAAGAGATTACTCTGCCTACTTCTGTCTCTTCTTTTGGCTGAACAAACCCAGTTGGTTTGATCTTGCCTCACAGATCATATTTTCTAGAGCTTGCATAATTTCTTTTGTTTTTCTGTGAGGAGTAAGTGTGTCAATCTCTTTGTTCAAGTGTCCCAAATGATAGAGAAACATTACTCTAGCTGAGGTCTTGTTAAGAATGAGCAGAATAGGGGATCAGTCTGTGTCTCATTTAGTTTGCTTATATTTCCCAGGATGTTTGGGGTTTTTCTTCTTTTTTTTATGTCAACAACATAACATTATTAACTATGGTATAGCTCATGAACCATTTCTGTAGAACTTCTATTTAGTCAATTACATTTGTGTTAGTGGTTATTTCCTCTTGAATAAAATGTGTTGATCCTCTGGAATAGCGTAATATGATTTTTCAGACCATACCTCTAATATATTGAGACAGGGCTAGAATTCATTCCGAAGTACTTGAAGTTCCCCCTGACCTGTGTTTTATGCATGTTTAGTATTCTAGTACAGTTCTGACTGTGCAAAATCATCAGCTCTTGAATGCCAAAACACTTGATTTGGAATGATTCATGTCTGACATTCCCAAATTCAGAGCCAAGATCTGAGCTTTTGCCCTCACTGGAAGCTTCTGGTGGTACCACAGTGGCCTGAGCCAAGGATGACAGAGGGCCTGGCACTACTTTAGGGGAACTGGATGTTCTATCTCTGACAATCACAATAGAGTTTCACTGAAACATTCCAAGAGTGGGAACTTACAGCTCACTGAAAATTTTGGAAAAAAAACCACATTAGTCTAATTTAGACTAATTGTGCATTGAAAATATTGCTGTGCCCCAAAAACTACCCACAAGCCAGAAACTTTATAAAATCTCTTTTTTACCTTCGATAAAAAGGGACATCTCAGATGAAATGAGAAAAGATACCTTGAGATCATTTATAAATTCTACTCCGATAGAGAATTCTATTCTGATGTTACTGTGGCAATTATGT
Source organism: Thinocorus orbignyianus (assembly GCA_013400375.1). NCBI lineage: Eukaryota > Metazoa > Chordata > Aves > Ciconiiformes > Thinocoridae > Thinocorus > Thinocorus orbignyianus. The sequence continues at coordinate 204,976 of VXBW01003663.1, read as the reverse complement.
TGATATATACTCCCAACCTTTTGTAGCCTACCTCTAAAATAGTGTTAAACAACTGCTGCCTTTCAACTGTGTGCTCTTGCCCCTTTCATTCTCATTATTTGAGGTTCAAATGTATTTATTTCCTTAAATGAGACAAACTCCTCCAAGCACATTCACCTACTGCCCACTCAGTCTAAAGTTTTCTCCTTTTAGTATAGTGAAAATCTATTTTTTAACCTTTTCTGACAAATAGAACAATCAACATAAATTATTTCTAATTCAGACGCAACATGACCATTATTTCAACATTTAATTGCATTTTGCTTTTCATCTTAGTTCTTATGTCTTTGCTGGTTGTTTAGAATCATGGAGTCGTCTAGGTTGGAAGGGACCTTTAAGGTCATTTAGTCGAACCATCAACCTAACTCTGATAAAAAAACATGTCACTAAGCACTATGTTAACCCATCTTTTAAATACCTCCAGGGATGGTGCCTCAACCACTTACCTGGACAGCCCATTCCAATACTTAATAACCCTTTCCGTGTAAAAAAAATTTCCTAATATCCAAACTGAACCTCCCCTGGCACATCCCGAGGTCATTTCTTCTTGTCCTGTCATTTCTTACTTGGAAGAAGAGACTGACCTGTGCCTCCTTACAGCCTCCTTTCAGGTAGTTGTAGAGAGCAATGAAATCTCCCCTCAGCTTCCTTTTCTCTAGGCTGAACAACCCCAGCTCCCTCAACCTCAACTCGTAAGACTTACTCTCCAGACCCCTCACCAGCTTTGCTGCCATTCTCTGAACCTGCTCCAGCAACTTAATGTCTTTTTTTGTGGTAAGGAGCCCAAAACTGGACCACAGTACTCAAGATGGGGCCTCACTAGTGCTGACTACAGAGGGATTATGACCTCCTGATTCCTACTTGCCACACTGTTCCTGATGCAGGCCAAGATGCTGTTTGCCTTCTTGGCCACCTGGGCACACTGCTAGCTCATGATCCGCTGACAGTCGACCAACACTCCCAGGTCCTTTTCTACTAGGCAGCTCTCCAGCTACTCTTCCCCAATCCTGCATGGGGTTGTTTTGACCCAAGTACAGGATCTGGCATTTGGCCTCGTTGAATTTCATCCCATTGGCCTTTGCCCATCATTCCAGTCTGTCCAGATACCTCTGCAAAGCCTTTCAACTGTCAAGCAGATCAATACTCCCATCTTACTTGGTGTCATCTGCAAACCTACTGAGGGTGCAACAGATCCCCTTGTCCTGATCATTGATAAAGATGTTAAAGAGAAGTGGCCTCAATAACAAGCCCTGGGAGACATTAACTTTTTGAAAGTATTAAAAGTTAATGGGTTACAAGAAGTTTAAAACTCACTCTTCAGCAACTTCTGTTCCTTTTAACTCTTGGGATTCTTGTCCTGCATCTGACAGCCTGGAGATCTGTGGCATTTCTGTGTCATGTAAAGAGATGATGCTCATTGCACATCCTTCTGGGCAGACACCTGTTAAGACATACCTGGCAATCTTAGCAAAGATCTTTGAGGCAATCCATGTTATTTTCTTCAAACCTTGAATGTGTTCATGTGTTATATCTCAACGTTGGGCAGCCACAGAAACTAGTTTCTTACATTAAGATGTTTGAAAAGAAGAGGCTGGTATCCTGAGAGGCAAGTTGGTTTCTGCCCCTGAGAATCTCAGTCATGAAAAATGTACATTTTTTTGTGCTATCCAACTTCTCTAGGGTTTAGACTCACAGGTGTTTGAAGAAATATATAATGGCAAATCCTGAACTCTCTGCTATGAGCACCGAAGGAACACGTAGAGAACTTATGAATTAATTGATATATTATCTAGCAAAGCTGAGGAAAAAGTGATTGCAAATCACATTGTCAGAGAGCAGTGATGACCAGCTGCTCAGCAGGGAAGGCAAGTGTGAGCTGTCAGAGATGGCTTGCAGCTCCCAAAGTAGGAGGGCAGAGCAGGTTGAGTGACAGTTATCTGTATCAGCCATGGGCCAGCGATCAGGGAAGAGGCTGCATAGCCCATTAGCATTTCTGGGGCCCTTGCTGGTCCTGCAGGATTTTTCAAGACTTTGTAAGAAAGGGCTTGAAAAATCTTTTTGTACAAAACCTAGTTTAGCTGCTTATGAGAACTGGATTTATGAGCAAGTAGACAATGTTTTCCTGTTCCAGTGTATTTGTAAAAAATAGATCGTTAGACTGGGAAAGTCTTCTTATTTATTTGCTTGCCTTTTAGATGAAGAAGGAAATTTTCATTTGTTACAATAAAAAGCTTAATATATCTAGAACAAAAAACCCACAAAAACCCCTTGCCCCAGTATTTCTGTCCTTGAATAAACAAGCAGTGAATAAACAAAGTTCTAGAACTTTTAAGTCGCAATTGGACTGTGTGCATCTGAAAACCCATTAGTGAAGCTATCACCTGAGGTATGTTTCCAGTTGCTAAACAGCTTGGGCATTATCTGAATCTCTTATCCATAAAGTATTTAGACTTTATAATTAGATTTTAGAAAGACAGGGATTGATTAGCTCTTATCCTCATTTAGGAAATGATACCCCCTTCTGGATTTTCGTGTCTGTTTCCACTAATGTCTACAGTTTAGAATCCTCTAATGTATTCAACTCCAATCTATCTATACAATATCTACAATACAGGAAAACACCATTAAATTTTAAATGAGCAGGATTCCAATAGGGTTTCTCAGCTTTATGGATGTTTCAGATGCTAATGCTGAAAGGTTATAATATTTCATGCCTCTATTTCACACAGAATAGATTGCATTTCTATAATCTTTTGCTTTTCTGTTTGCCAGTTGCCAGTAATCCAGCCATGTCTCATTCAAAACCTGGGCTGCACGGCTGCCTAGTTTCACCAAGTTTTGTGTTCTTCGTAACAGATTTTGGAAAAAGTACAGAGACAAATATATGAAAATTGCAGGAGGAAGGGTGGGAAAGGGGTGAGAGACTATAGGCCAGAACAATGGGACAAACAATCTTGTGCTTCAGATGATGCGGTAGAAATTCTAGTAATAGATACACGCAGAGCAGAAGGCAGGATAAACTTGAAATTCCAGACCAGAATATGAGATGGGGATAAATACTGTATTTTCCTCGTTGAAATGGGCACCTTTCTCTCCAATAGCATAAAAAAAGTAGAAGCAGATAGAAGATTAATAAAGTCCTTGACTATTGAGATCCAAATGCTTACAGGAACCTTCTCTCTTACAGAAGAGAATTAGTAGTTACTAGTGGTTTTATAGCAGCAAAGAATGACTCCAGCGGTGACTGGTATTTCTGGTTGTGATGGTCACTTACTTGTATATGACAACTGGAATTGGCAATGCCAGACACGGTGATGAACATAGACTGAAAAATCATAAAGGAAAAGGGAATGTAATGAGAAAAAATAAATACTACTAATAATCTGCTAACAATAGTAGCAGAAATAGTTCACTGCTGAACTAGCCCGTATCTTGTCAATTCTCCTGAAACTGTCTGAGCAGACAGACAAAGGATACTGGACAAATTCTAGTTTTCTGAAGAGAGGCCAAGCAGTAACCTAGTCCTGGCATCCATTAACCTGACTTTGAAAGTTTTGTCATGGAAATGCACGTGGCTATGTTTGAATCACAAGCAAAATTATTTTCATATTAGCTGATGGTCTCGGACCTTTATTGTCTGGGCAAGCTAATTAATTTACCACTCTAATAAGGAGTTTGTACAATGCAAAATTTTCCTTGTTAGCATGTTAACAAGGCTGTAAACTGAGTAGTCTCTTTATATTGTAATACAAACAGGTTTATGAGAGCAGAGGGATTAAAAGAGCTTCCTCTACAGCATATATCTGATTTAAATTAATAAAAATACTAATGAAAAATTACCTTGGGAATGAGATAATAGCCTGCTATGAAACTTGCAGTACCCGGTCCCCACAGAATACAGATGTAGCAAATCACAGCCTGAATCCATTGCTGTGTATTGAAGTCTTTAGTGTCAGAGTCTGCATGCTTAAACTCAGGAATGACCAATTCAAGACCTTCAGCATGTCCCAAAAGACAAATTAACTTTCACGGTCTTTAATGACACCCTAAAACCACACTATCTTTTCTGCATTGCGTCTACATTGTTTTAGCTGTAATACCTTTTGTTCAAGTGGGAATTTAAGTTGTCTTAGCCAGCCAAACTATCTTCTACCCTTCCTTTTACTGATTATTAGTAAGCTACAAATATTACCATCATTCTTCATCTCATTCTGGAAGCTATTTGATTTTGTAGCCTGGTAGCCTGAGGCTTTGACTACACGCAGCACCAGAAAGATAAAGGTCAGACAATGGGAGAGTTTCACAATCTCCTTGTAGGAAACTGAATGGAAAATTCCATGGAGCAGGCCTGGATCTGTTAAATTATCTTTTTACTTGGCAAATCTTATGGCAGGTGTATTGAAAACAGCTATGCTCTAAACATGAAGGAATGGTGCTTTATTTTTAATACAATGCTGTAAAAAGGATGGTTTAGGTTTGGTTATATCCAGTGTGCCTGACTGACAGGAGATGCTCGCTAGTTCTTTAACTCATAAAGTTGTTGTGAAGAAGTTCTGGACAGTGCAGCCTGAATGAGTGTGACTAATCCTTGCTTGGCATCACATGTTTCCTAAGAATGAAGTTAGTGCAGTAAAATCCCATTGAGAGAGGTGACCAAATGGACCAGAGCAATATCAGGGGAAATGCAGGGAAGAACTGCCAGAAAGACATTAGCTGGCAAGGCCCAGGAGAATAGAGCAAACTGACAGCCAAGACCTGGGAGACGGTTACATTTCTGTTTTATATTTTTGACTGAATTTACACAAGATTTGAGCTGTCTACCACTGAAAGGTCACCAGTTTTCATAGAGGTGGCAGAAGGTTTGTACTGAATGCTGAAGATCCTTTTTGCATGGGAGCCCGTGGAGCACCCATAACCACCAACCACCTTGGTCCCCAGGGAATTTCTCCCACACAGCATAATGGAGAGGAGTTCTTATCGGTAGTGCCTGTATATTTTGGAGATTATTCAAGATTAGGGAAAGAAACAATATCAATGTTAATGGATCACACAGAATTATACAGAACGATATATGGTATTCACACAAAGTGATATATGATACTCATACTGAATAGCACAAAGTTTTGTGTTTTTTTGTGGTAAGCGGTTTTATATTTTATATTTGCGATTCTTTACTGACAGAAAATACTTTCCATGTAATTTCCTGGCCATGCTGTCTGGCATCTAACAGCATACTTGTAAAATAGCTCTTCTTATTTCTGTCTCTCAATTTTCTTCATTATTCGTTACCAGCTTCGATGAACTAGACTTGCTAAGCTATTCAACTTTGGCAAATACTATTTTTAGTTCAGTGGGTAATTCTATTTTACCCAACACAGCAAACTTCAGTTTAGATTTAACTGATAATTTTCTGTATTTTAGGCAGGTAGTCTTTCTAATTTTTAGAAACATACTGGGGATTAGTGACAGTAAAAGAACATTGTATTTTCTCAATTTGTTCTGATTTTCTACAGAAGATATTTGAAGTTGTTTCTTTTTCACTGTCTAATTTGGACAGCACAACTATATCATTATTCTTACAAAAAAGATGGACTTGTCCACTAGATTTATGCATACCAGTCATAGTTCTTCGTAATTTAGCCCGACTAAGATTATGATCTCATTAAACTTTATGAAATATGTATATGAACAGTAACATCTCCATCCCTTTCCCCCAAAGCAATAAATAAAACCCTTCCACATCAAGCTTCATCAGTAAACAGGCCAGGGAGAAAAAATAAAGACTAAGATATTACATTTGGTTGGTTTTATTTTTTTTCTGGATAGAGAAATCAAGGCAGAAAATTATTAAATAACTTGCCAAAATTTACAAAGTCTGTTGAAAATCAGATCTTTAAAGTTCTAGTCCAGGATTACAAAATTGTCCTTTGTATTCCTTGTTGAAAATGGTGAACTCTGTTGGGAGTAAGAAAAAATCCAGATTTTTTTTCTTCATCTTCTAACCATATTGTTGATGAGATACCTGGTTTGAATACTGATCTGCTTGGAGACAAAAAACTGAAAGAGGCAAAATAAACAGTAATTTTGGACGAAAGTGAGTGACAAACCGGTTGCTCTCAATTCATTGCTTATCATCACAACAGCAATGCAACAAGATACACATGGACTCCCTCCAGTAGCCCCTTGTCTTTCTTGAAGTGGAAGGTCCAGAACTGGACACAGTGTCCCAGATATTGTCTCACCAGGGCAGAGTAGAGGGAGAAAATAACCTCCCTTGACCTGCTGGCCACGCTCTTTTTAATGCACTCCATGATAGCACTGGCTTTCTTGGCCACAAGGCCACATTGTGGGCTCATGGTCAACCATGACATGGTCAACATGAGCTGAAACTTCCCAGAATCTGGCAAACATAAGAGGTATTGAAGAAGAAGTAATGAAACTAGAAGTATGAAGGTTAAAAAAAAAGGACTGGTAAAAGTATAAAAAAGTAGGCGGTCATGGTAAGGTTTTAACAATGGGAAGCAGAATTTGTATAACGCTGAGGGTGGGTAATTAGTAGTACTAATTGATGCTGAGCAGCTGAGCATCTGAAAGGTGCTGAGTGGAGCCAGGAAAAGTAGTTTGGTGGCAAACCACATCCTGGAGGCGGTTTTGGTAGTCTTTTTATCGTTGAAGATCTAGATGCTATAACTGGAAATAAATTCAGAATTCTGCAGGGAAATACTGATAGTTTATGGAAGCTGTTGGGAAAAGCTGGAACAGTATTCAGCACCTGTTCTGAGGAAAATAAACCTGTTTTGAGGGTACAGTCATGGTTCCTCTTCTAAAAGTTTGATTTTATTTTGATCTTCCATCTTCTGTAAGTTGCTGAAGTCCCTCAGGGGTCTCCAGAATTGGAAAAACTGGGATTCTGACAATAACCATCTTCATTAAAAGTAAGGTTTCTTGGCGATGAATTGGTTTCATCCTTTATTTTAAGCAGCCCTCCATTAAGCTCTTGTTCATCTGCTTTCCCATTATTTTGCCATATATTTCACATCCTTTTATCAGATTCTCCTTAATCCAAAAGCTGTACATACAATAACAGAAGTCAGATATTATAGGATCTGTGACAAAAAATAGAAAGAGAGAAGCAGTTTTGCTGCTGAAGTGAAAAAGGCAACTGCTAGTAGACTGTATCAAGGCAAAACTAAACCCAGAGATTTCTTCTAGCCTGGAGCACAAGCAACCAAATGGTGCAAGGTTCTACCTACATGCTCCAAAGGGCAAAAGTAAACTAGATAGATTTTTTTTTTTCTTTTCCACTTGTTATTTGTTACCTGTTTTTATTACATGATTTATTACATTCTTTAATTTTCCAAGCTTCTAAGTAGTGTAAGAATTCCTGGAAACAAGAGTTTGAATGTTTTTGAGTTAGCGTGTTTTCTTTATTGCCTCTAAATGGAAGAAAAAAATGCATGATATCTTTCTGTTAGTTTGTTTCACAGAGAGAAACCGTTTTGCACAACAAGTAACTGTGAACCTGACCAGGGAAACTGTCAGGTGAGACTGGCCCTTACACAGAAACCAGTGCAAGGGTGCAGGCAACATTGCTGCTTACTGTACTGTTAGAAAGTTAGTAGATGATGCTACTTTAGATTTAATTTGCCAACTCTATCAACTTTCCTGCCAATTTTTACCTAGAATTACCACGTATCTCAGAGAAAAGACAGCAATGCTGAGATCTGCCTTCAGGCAGCTATTCTAGTCAAGATTTCACATTGTTCTGAAGCAGACATAACCCTTCCTTCTTACAATGCCACCGAGACCTGTGGGGAAAGAGGAGAAAAAAGGAGGGAAAATGTTTAACCTAGAGATCTGGAGAAAAAGCTTCCACATGCTGTGCATGTTTTCTTGTTTTTAAGAGAGGTTTATTAAAGGTCTTATGTTAATGAAAATGATTGTACAATCAGCCATTGAATGTATTTCTGAAAGAAATGATAATATGCCCTTTACTGTGGCTCAGAAGGGATTCTTATTTTAAACTATATGTGTTAATAATGCACCTTGCTTTGAAGTCAGCGACCACTGCAAATATCAAACATATTTATAAATGCGTACAAATATGTATTTGTGAACTGTGTGTCAACTTGCTCTCTTTCAGCCTATCCTAGGGTTTAGGGAGATCACCTGTAATGTCACCCTATCAACTAAAACCACAATGAGCAATGAGAGCTAGCCGGCTTCTGGAGATAAAGCACCAAGAGGATAGTGTTTCACTTCACAGCAGTAGCTGATGCAGTCTATTAAGTTTCTTTTTCTTTCTTTCTTTTTTTTTTCTTTCTTCTTTTTTTTTCTGTGTTTGCATTTCGTTGTATTATCTTCAACCTGCAGTATTCATTACAAATCATGCAACTTGTTTTATCATTAGGTGGGAGTGAGAGAACAGAAAGCAGCTTTCCTCTAAAAATAATTTAACTCCCAAGGGCACAAAAATATAGGTTCTTATTTTTACACAGAAATTTATTGTCACAAAGAAGATATAACGGAATAAATTATAAGAAAAGAAGTGTACACCTGTCTATAACATTATTTATTTTCCACAGTTTTGGAACTTATTACATCTTCAGGAAAGCTAGCAAAATTTTTATTTTTTTTTTAATATCTTCTGATTTGTCATTTTCAGTGATGTTATTTTGAGGTTCAGTCTTAAATAGCAAACTTGGATAGAGATTTCTTCCTGGTCACTTCTCTTCCTATCTGAGAACAGAAGTGCCTGACCCACAACCTGCTGAAATCAACAGGAGTTCTTTCCTCTGTCTCCAGTTGTTGTTGGGAAAAGGTTGTTTGGATTTCATTAGATTTACATTGCTAAGAAGCTAGTGAACTGGAATCACCTCTTGCTGGGTCAAAAGGAAGGTCTGTCACTGTCTTCTTTCAAGGCAATGATTACACCTTTCTCAGCTTTTACCAGTCCTTAGTGAAATATTCATGTCTTGTGAACTCAAACATCACTGCTTGCAACAACATTTGTAATACTTGACAAAAATGAATGAGGATTTAGTTGAACACATCTGTATCTCAGAGAAAAATGAAAACAGGTCTTAGCTTGTAACCTGAAAGTCTTGATGTTTCTCTACCGATCTCTCTCTCATACACCATTTTTTTTTTTTTAATCTTTGGGTAAATTATGTGTTAAATTCAGTCAGTGCTTATCTATGTCTTATTTTCTTCTTTCTAAGACAGTCAAGTTCTTGTGCAGAAATCAGTGTAGCTCTAATACTTTGGGAGTGTGTAGAGCAACATAGCTACAGGACCAGCACTCTTATCAGGCAATGAAGGTTACACCTAAGGAATAAATCCACATCTGTTCTGTATGATAGGCCTTTCAAAATTATTACAAACATCTTTTGAAATGGCCTGAATAATTAAATATTTTTTCCCATATTCTCTTTTTCCCTAGACTCCAATATATTTTGGCACTCCTTCATTCCCCATATGTATCATGTCTGAAAAAATGCCATTGGAGTCAGAGCCTGCTTTATCATCCTCTTTTCTCCTTTTCAGAACAGCACACTGACAAACTTGAAAATACCACATAAACCCACACCTGGAGTTTTTAAAAGGAAATAACTTCTTGCAGAGGTGTAGTATCTGTCTTTGTTTCCACAGAAGTGGCAAGAGTGGGTTGAACATGTACAACAGGATTCTGAAAAATGAAATGATTTGGAAGAAACAAGTGATGACCTGTGATAATCAAAGTATTTTTTTCTCCCTGCTATGACATGTTTACATTTTTAGATGCAGAACAAGTAAGCAGGATTTTGTCTCATTGCATTTAGGTGGGAACTTTCTACATACTTCAGCTGGCATCATGATTTTTCCCTGACAATAGTTGAAAGCCAATTTCTGCTTCAAGTTAAACCAGGGTAACTCTAGAGTAACTCCATTGAAGTAATTTGCAGTGTTGTAACAGCATATTTCTTGTGTTTCACATTTTCTGATACTAGAGGAAATGTCTTTCTTTCCAATGTGACTGCCATCACATCATCTGCAGTAGCTTAGACAAATATTATCTCCCCCAGACCCTTTTTAAAGTAGATTATGAGCAAAAAAACCCTGCTTGTTTTGTAGAATATTCACTGCTGCAGTCTTCGAAAAATAAATATTAAAACCAGCCTAATTTTACCAAGTCATCATGTGGTTAGTGAATTCAGAGTCCAGAGGATGCAGAAGTTTTCAGCTCAGAAAGGCTGAAGACTGTTAACATCTTCACTGCAGAATGAGGTGTTTTCTGCCCCCTCCCACCAGCTCTGGTCTATGTAAAGAAGGAGGACCCCAGGTGCAAGTAGAACTTTACCAGTGAGACAGGAGTTTACATTTCTTTCAAATAATCCAGAAGAGAGGAAAAAGGCCTCCAGAAAACACCAGAATGTCAGAAAATATACATAGAACAAAAGCCTTTGTCAAATACAAACTGTTGCCTGAAAACCAAAACATATTAAGAACTTGTACGGTTTGTGGCTTAAAGCAAATGGAATATGACTAAATTTGAGGTTCAAGAAGGCTTGGAAATTGATTTAATGAAAATTCAGTGCAGTTATTTGCCCTGTCTCTGAGAAAAAAATACCTTTCTGAAAACAAAACATGGGAATCCAAGTTTGCATCCAGGGACTAAACCCCAAACTGTTTGTCTCTTGGGATCAATAGTTTCCTACTGAAAGCTCTGGTTTTCAGCATTATTTTACTTAGTTCTAAACAATATGGCTCAGTTCTTCCATTAAAAAAAAATTAAAACAATTATTTTTGATATTTTATATTCACTACCTTGCAATCTAGAACTGCTGTAAACAAGGCAAGTGTTCTCTGTAGAACACAAATCACCAGTGTAGTAAGATCTTGTCTTTACAAATACTCTTTACCAACACGTCAACTCCAGAGAAAAATAGCTGCTAGAAAACTATCTTTATGTAAAAGCATAAAAAAGGGGGATAAATATATGTGTGTATGCTCTCATACGAATTGCATACTTCCAGCAATGTAAACTACTCACTGTTAAAGCAAATGTCCCCTGACTTTCTATCCTGTGAGCCAAATTCCCATTACCACCCTACACTTCCAGGTGCATCCTTCTAACAGTGCAAATCCACACAAATACGGCTTGGTAAAGATCCCTGACTGGCTGCTTTTTTCAATAATTTACATTTGACTTTTCATTCCCTTCAGAAGAGCTAAGGAACAGGCACAGGTATAACCTAAGAAGAGCCCCCAAAGAAAACTAGAAGCAGAATTATAGATACAAATAATAGGTAGAGATTAGATTACTGGAGAGAGAGAAGGTGGGGAAAGAAGGGGATTGTTTTGATAAAGGTATCTTGATATTACATAATGAAAGACAGTCCCTATCCCCAAGGACTGCCAGCTTTTATGCCCAAAGGAAAAAAAGTCAGACAAGGAGTGATGACTTGCTCATGGTCATGCTGTGGTAGCAAAGCTTGGAGCTCCTGCCTCCTCATCCAACATCTGAGTGCCCCAAACTGTCTGCTGAGGCTCAGATTTGTTGTCAGATCTTTTTTGAGGAGAAAACACTATTTTAGCTAAATATTTCAAAATAGATTTCTCAGTATTTGGAGGCAGTGCTTTGTTTTAGGCTATGTTATATATGCATTACTTCTTAGCTTACGCTGATTCTTTCTGGCCTGTAGAAATAATATCATCAGTGCATCTATGGCACTTGCATACATTACTCTAGACGACAGGAAGGCAGCATCTGCCTTTTTTGCTCCATTGATTGCATTCAATTTCATTTCACTCTGTGCCGCTGCTGCTTCTATTTCTTATAGAATACACTTTACCAGGAAGGTCAGATTGGCTTCAGGTTTTAAATATCACTTATATGACCAGTAACCAGCAAGTACTTTCCTCTTCAGTTCATTTGTAACTCAGGCGTGGATTAAACCATCCACCTGCTTTTGAAAAGACAAACAATTGTGCGATTAGAAAAGTAGAAGAAAATGGACAATTACAGATAAACAGTTATGTTTCTGGCATATGCTTTAGCAATGACTGTTGCAGTATCAAAATAAAATGGTACTGTTAATAATCCCCTGTTAAGTGTTAATCACAGGTGATGTGCAGCGGACAACAGATCTGGTGGCTTGCAGCAGTTCACACACAGAGAATCTGTTCTGCTTTATGGTTAATGGGTATCTCTGAGAAGCAGAACTTCGCCTAATTAGGATACAACAGAAACCCTTCAGTTTTTACAAAAAGAAAAACTTACTCTTAACATGTATGGTTCTTGTGATCAGCCATTCAACAACTCATGAATTGTGTTTCTCAGAAGTAACTGCCTTTTACTGCTGCCGATAGATTTCTACCAGTTAGATCTATTTGTGTCCTGCAGCTTTTCCTTGTATTAACACTGCACTCCCTTAGCCAAACAGAGCTTTTGTCGTAACACAATGGTAATAATAAACATGATAAAAATGAATATATTTTATAACAGTTTATGAGAGATAATGAAACAATACATTTTATTACCATGGAGGAGTGTATTTTCAGGGTGTTGAATAAACCTTGTTAACAGCAAAAGGAATTGCAATGGGGTCACATTTGTGACAGCTTCAGATTATGCTTCTAAACTTGAAGCAGATCCTGCCGCTGTCTGTGGTGAGCTTAGCACTTCAGCTGCAGTGATTTGTGTACAAGCTGCTGCTTTGTACACAATGATCAAGAGCTTTACTAGGAGCAAAAGTCGCAAGGGAAGTGTGCGTGCCAGCAGTGGCATGGCATTTTGTTCCTCCAAATATATAACAATCTTGCTTCACATATTCATATGCAATACGCATTTTAAGGGTCAGCACTAACACGTGGAGGAATACAATTGAATTGGATTTTCTGCTTAAAGAGGCTCATTTTGCATACATGGACTCTGAAATGGCAGCTAGCTAAAATAAGTTTCACAGCGTAAACAAACCAACTGAAGAATGCTTTAGATGACTCCACTAGCAGGTGGAAGTGCCACACTCTGTGAATGCCACATGGTACTGGACTTCAGCTCCTTCCAGCATTAGGCATCACTGAGCTGTGACTCATAAACCTTGCACACTGTGCTATGACCACCGCAAATTCCTCCTTGGACTGCAGTTAGAAAGCTATCCACTTTGGTGGACAATCTGTCCAGATTGTCAATCTGTCAGAAGATTAATATCAGTACTGTCTAGCAAGCTGTACAGGTCAGTAACTGCGTCTAATAACAGAAAATAACAGTAACTGAGTCTAATAGCAGAAAGACTGTGGCACTGCTTGGAGCCTTCCTTTGCAATGGATTGTCATCAGGGAGTGGGTAGCCGAGGACTAAGAGCTAAGGTTTTTCGAGACTCTGCTCACTGCTAAACTTCCTTCTGTGCTACCTGGGTTCTGGGGCAGTTTTTGCATCTTTCAAAAGACTGATTAAGCCTTTCAGAGCTGGTGTCAGGGCAGAACTTGCAAGGTTGATGTTGGAAGAGTTGTCACTAGCAGCTGTGTAGCACTTACCTGGCTCCCAAGGACCTTTCTGACTTGCAGCGGGTGAACATGACTGAAACTACCCTGATGTACTCTTCTAATTTTAGGTTCTCAGTCTCATATTTGTTACTTCTTTCCTGCAGAAGAGTATGGCTGCTTTGCTTTTCTTCCTTAGGCTCAATTGCGTGTTTAATTCTCTGCTTCCTTTACTAATTTGTTATATAGCAAATGAAGTATAAATATAGTTTTGCAGGATAATTTCTCCTTACAGGCCTTCCTAAGCTCCTCAAATATATTAAAAGAAATTTTTCATTTGTGAAACCAATGGGCTGAGAAAGGAAGGCAAAAAAACCTGCTTGGCAGTACACCTGAATCTTGACTACATTTACTGCCTAAAACATCAAGCAAGAAACAGCACTGATGTTTCATATTGGCTTTTACTACAACATCTCCTGCTGACGTCACTGGTTCATGTTGTTTACATGAAGTAGACAGCACTCAAATTTTGTTCATTACTTAATTATTGGAGTTTCCATTTAATTTTATACAGCATGTTGTTCTCTATCCCAGCTCAAAGTAACAGTTAGCTGCAAGTGCCCCGTTTGTAATGGCAATTAATTTGTGTGCAATGGTAGCTCTGCCTTGGTTTGGATCAGGGAAGACCAGTGGTTCAGGTGCCCTAGAGACAAGAACATCAAATATCCTGCACTTTAATCTGTTAGAGCAGAAATGACTGTCATTTGCATTTGCTCTTACCCTAAAAAGAGGTTCCTAAGCCACAAAGTTGGGATTTGTAAATGATCTTCCTTAACACTGTTTTACTGTAAGGTCAGATATAGGCCTATTAATCTTTGTTGCAGAAGCTTTTTTTAGAAAAGTCTGTTTTTACATTGTATTTTCACTGAGGTAGTAGAAAACATAGTTTTTATTCTATATATAGTATGCACATATATATATTTATAGAGATACATTTAATGAGAATGAGATACTTTTGCAGGCTTTCTTTTTGAGAAATAATGGAGGAAAGATTAGAAGAGGATATTTGATCTGCAGACCTGCTCCAGGGGATGCACGAAACCTTCTCAATGATAGTATAATGAGTACTACCCCACAATTCAACACAATTATCAGAAAAGAATATTTGATTGCAGTTTCACAACCACTGTAGTTTAAGCAACATTAAAGTACAAAAGGAAGCAGTAAAAGCTGGGGTCCTCCTCCTGGGTATTCTGAGGACTAACTGTTCAGCCAGAGGTAAGTGAATTGGTCTCCCTTTCCTCATTATTTTGTTTTCCACCTCATGCAGTTTTCGAGAGCCTTAATTTATCATTTGGGAAGTGCTTTAAGATCCCTTCACAGAGCTGGCTATAAAAATGCAAAGTATTAGGAAACAAAATCCCATGAACAATTAAAAATTAATCACTTTCAAGCTAGAGCTTTCAGAGAAATGTCCAGTGGAAATAAAAAGACAACCTGGACTTGCAGGATGATTGCTCCATTTCACAGGAAAACTGAAGAAAAACAACCACTTCCAACTGGGGAATGTTGTTTTCTCACCTGTTCTGTCGCCTTGTCTTCCTCCTCTGCAGCCCCCTGAAAGTTCACACTGCTGTAAGAAGCAGAAGGATGGAGGACAAAGGACATCACCTGAAAAAAACAGCAATGTGGAGATGTCTATGCACTGCCTGCCTGCTGGTAGGTTGGGCCAGGCTCATCTCATAAGCACTGGTGTAAACCTTTTGTGGGGGGTTATTCAGCTTAAAACAGAGGCTGACACTCCCCAATGAGGAGGCATTGGGGAGCATTTAGGAGAAGATATATGAAGCTGGAAAAGAGAAAGAACAGTAAGGGACTGTCAGAGACAGAGGCTGGTGTGCCAGGGGAAAGGTGTGGATGGAAAGCTCTTGATCTGGAGAGATAAGAATGAGGAGAAGTAGGTATTTGGGGGGATCAAAGGATAATCCGGAGGCTGGTCATGGGAGGTGTAGAAGCAGGTTCTTGTCCCTTAGGAAAGGAGAAACAGCTGCAATGTGAGAGTGTCACACTTGTGTTTGTCTTCAACCTTAATCCGAGGTAACTCTCATCTCCACACTCTACTTTGTCAGCACAAACTCAAGATAGTTTTACCATAGAAAACTGCTGAACAAGAAGTGCAGTACAAGGGCCAAGAGGTTCCCGAGGGATCCACTATCCTCACAGACTCTTCTTAGTCTGTCCCTGAGCATTTTCAGTTGCAGTCTTTACAGCCGCCTTGGAAACGCTCTTCCAGGGGTTTGGTGGCCTTACCTTTATGGAGTTTTTCTTCATCCGCATATGCTGCTGTTTAAGCTCACTGCTTGTTCCACACAGCATGTTGCAGCCAAGTGCCTAGACAGTAAATTGACAGAATTACAGCACTGGCCATCAAAAGGCAGAGTGAGATTGTGAGTATGAAATGAGAGAGACTGTACACGTCCTACTGGACTGCTATGCTACATGTGCAGGACAAAGTGTTTGAGAAGATATTTTTGGTAATTGGATTTACAAACATAGCAATCAAATAATTTGAAGTAAAATAACCTGAAATCAAAGACTCAGCATGGCACCTGAACTAATATTCAATGCTATATATTAGTTAAATATGTAGATCAGTAATAAAAATCCCAAGAAAAAACTGACTTAAAACACAGGATCTAGCTGCTGTTCCAAACTAAAAGCATTTGTACATGTGATCTGGTTATCAGGCTGAACAGTGGGATACTCTTCCCAAACTCTCCAGAAGTTTTACATTCAAAAACTTTCCTTTGGCTCTTGTCACGAAATGCCTTTGTTGATCTTTTTCTATTGGGAGTAAAATCTAGTCATTTTATCAGTTCACACTTTTTTCCCAGCTTCGATTATTTTTAAAGGTTGTTTCAAGTTCTCCTTTTACAGAATGTTCTGAGATATACTCTTTGACTAGAAAAAAAATATATTTCGGTAAGCAAGTTATAGCTGCCTCATTTCTTTAATGGTTAAAATGATGAACTTTCTGAATCTTGACATCAGTAGTTTTGCAAACCACTTAATGGCATGACTTCTTGCTTTTAACAAAAGTCAAGCAGTCCACAGGCTGCCAGCCCAACAGTGTAAACAAATCTGTTTTTCCAAGTTCCCTTTGTCAAACCAGCCTCCAGCTGAACTAAAGACAGATTTATCTAGTATGAAATATACCAGGTACATAAAGCAATAATTATAGCTGCCTAGTTAAATATTGAGAATAAAGAGCCAGCCTTAGATCAGGGTCAGCAATAGAGGGTGCCTAAAATATATACAATTTTTGAACAGAAGCTGGAAGCATATTTTCTTGATAGACCTACAGGCAAAACAGTAGCAAGCCCAAGTCTAGGGAGCACTGAAATGTTAAGGGGATGTTAAGAAGAACACAGAAATCAACAAGCTGTAGAAATAACACTCAACATATCTGGAGAATTGTTTTTCTGGCTTCAGCCACACAGAATCTGTGAACTAGACAGCAGCTGAGAGCCACCCTGCCCAGCTTTCTTTCTTGGGATTCAAATACAGATCTGCAGAAGCAGGGAGAAACTTTCTCGGTGTGCTTGTGACTGAACCAGTCTCCCAGAGGACATTGAAATGCTTTGATAAAATTTCATATCTTTCAGGAAGGCTCACCCCTTTGCAATAGCTCTTCCCAAAGGACCTCTGCAGAGGAAAATCTAGTGTAGGTTTGTATTGAACAAAATCTCTTCATAAAATCCTGAGGACCAGGTATTCCTGTGATAGCCTGAGGGTGGCACTGTGAACCTCAGAGGATTTGCTCTTTTTGAATGGTTTTTGATGTGCCCTTAGCGCTGCAACTGCTGTCCAGTGCCTCCTGGAGCCTGCCCGAGTTGCATGAGAATTATGGAAATTTTTCAGCTGAGCTGTCTTTGCTTTGATCAAGGGTCAAGTTTTGGAATAGCAAGGTAAAGCTGCTTAATAGGAACCGGTCATTTCTTAAGACCTACCAGAGTAGTTATGGCTTGTCACAAAAGGCAGCACATCAGCGTCTGACTTGGCATTTAAATCCTTCTGAAGATCCCCCAGACAAAGAAACTCCCTGCAGAGTGCCTGTCAGTCTAACGTTGCTGCAAGATCAGTAGTACAGTAAAAAGTACAGAGGACCCAAAGTAACCCAGCTGGCATGACCTGGTGCACAATTCACAATTCTGTAACTGGGTAGCTTGGAAGAAAATCCAGGCAAGTCCCCTGATGAAGTCAATGCCTGCAGAAGAAATCAGATTACTTAGTGCTTTTGTGAAATAAGGCTGTTCTCTTCAATAGAAAAGGAAAGGAAGAGGAAGGATGAGGTGATACACAGTGGCCTTTCAATAGTTTTCCTGACCATTCGTTTAGAGACAGCCAATGCCAAAAGCGTGTGCATTTTCTTGCAGAAAAAAAGGTTTATGAAAACAAATGAAAACTGCTGAAGTGAAGTTTAAACCTACCCTGAAAATGTTTGGAGAAACAGGGCAAAAGCAAAGAGAAAAGAGGAGAAATGTCCACAATTTAACTCCAGATCCCCTTTGGTCACTTTGTTTCATATAGCTTTTGACTCCAGTGTCGAAGACAGTTTTCAGTCTGAATCTTTATTTAGGTTTTATTTAGAATATCTCTTATTCAGACTTTTTGTTTGTCTGTGTTTGTCTTTTTTTTTGTTTTTGGGCAACCCCCTCCCCCCAGAGAACAAACAAACAAAACCTCAAGCCCATGTTATTTTAAAGTCCTGAGTTTCCTTTTGGTAAACAGGATTTGTTTTGAGTTAATCTGAAATTTACACAGCAGCTTTTAAGTTGTCAACAGCTTCATTTTTCTACAGCATTAATGTGCAATAGCATAACTAACTGACGGCAGTACAGAACCATACTTAATTGTTGCTATAGACTCATAGAGGAAAAGGTGTGGATTCATTGGAAATAGGGGATGTCAAACTTAATGATGTAATTAAAATGATTTTTAAAAAGCATCAAGTTTAGAGTAAGCCATCATTTTCTCATTCAGTGACTGGTACACTAAGCTACAGTTTGAGATGACAATTTTAAGATCCTCAAAACATTGTTTTTCAATTTTTAGTCTGCAGTGTGTATTTCCTGTCAAGTGAAAACTAATTCCACTATTTGTTTATTTTGAAGACTGGCTGCAAAGTCAAATTTCTGCACTCTCCCACAAAGCCATGGTGATGCAGCAGCTCAGTAGGCTCCTTCCCAATAAAACCCACATACTTCATACCAAATGTGAACGCAACGCAGTAGCAAAGTGTCAGTATGGACCAATCCTTTTATTGCGGCTGCATGCCCATGCAAACTAATTCCAGATACTCTTTTGCTTCTGATTACAATTTGGCATCTTCTTCCTCATTTTCTTTTCCAATTTTTTTTTTTTTTTATTCTGTAATTTTGTTGCGGAGGGCTGGCAGAGGTGGGATTGGTTTTGAGTGGGTTAATGGATTTCTGTGAGACTATAATTCACTTGTAGACAGGAGAGGTTTCACACATAGGGAAGGATCTGAATTAAAATTACTACTTAGATCATATGAAGTAAAAAACTTATTTGAAGAGACAAACTGAGTTGTCTCGTCATCTAAAGCATTCTCAGTCAAAGGGGAAAAAACAGCTAATGTCCTTCAGCAAAAGATTTTTGCTGTTCTCTGCAAAAAAACTGTCACAATTGGACATACAATAACACTCCTCTCAGCTACAAGATTAATATTGCTGCACCTCTCATACATTATTCTCATCTACTGTGCCAAACTGAAATTTGTATCCATGTGTTCTGTGTGGAGAAGAAACGTTTTTGCCTTGTGAACATAGCAATTACATTTTCAAACTAGCCATTCTTATGCTCAGCTTTAGTTCATACTCACATCCATAGTTCCCTGGCTTATGGCTTGAGGACATTTATTTTGTACTTCATACATTTTTATTTTTATTTTTCTTCCAGTTCTTAGGTTAGGGTGTAGATTAGTGTCTGATCCATATCAAAGTAAAAGGGATCAAAATGTGAGAGGAGCTATATAGGACTGTAAGCTATTGTAGATTTGAAGTTTGTAAAATGGGAGTTGTTCCTCACTATTTATAAGTTTTGTACAGAAGGAATTTAAAAATTGATTTACTAAATACACAGGTTTGATTTTTACTACTGTACCATTAAGCTGCTAGACACAGCTGTCACTAGAGGACTGGCCTCATACTCTCTGAAATTAGATTTACTTTACAAAAATATAAAACATGAAGGGGGATAAAAATACGGTCCAAAGTATTTTAGCAGAATGCGCACTGCAGGGAAGAAGAGAGAAATGAGCGCTTGGCTTGTTTCCACAGTCCCTATTCAAGTTTGAATTCACATGTAGTGATATGCAGTAGCTATATTTCCAATGGCATTTTTCTTTGAGTGGTTGCTTTTGTTGTGTTTAATTGGAAAGACATTTTCTCCTTGATTTCCCAACACTCCACCAAAAATTTACCCGTGCTGTTAATTTTTGTCTGAAACAGTATATTTTGTCTTTCAAAACACTAAAGAGTGATGTGCTCTTCTGACTTACTTTTCTGTATCTGACTAGATGAGTCTGCATTTAAGGATGTCAGATTAATACATTTTTCTTTTCAGAAGAGAAGAACACCTCAAAAGGTATTTGATGTGAATGAGAAACATGAAAAAAACTCAGTACTGATCAGCAGGTTTGAAAATTCTGTGCACAGTCAATATTTTAAATCATAAAATGCTGTGAAGCTGTAATTTTGTTAACATTTTTTAGAGGTTTTCCTTTTTGTTAAAGTCATTGCCTTTGTTTTTTACCTTATTGCCAATTAATTTGTGATTAGCAGGTCAGGTTTTTCTTTTTTTTTCTTTTTTCCCCCAAACCAGTATAGTGCCATGGATGTACTGTCTACAGGCAGAAACTTACAACAGCTGGGTTTGTATGTAAGATCTGCTTTTTATTTCTTCATTTAAGCCAGCTAACAAACAACATCTTTAGTATTATTGATGGAAAAGGGATTCCAGATAGATTTGTTGTTACTTTTGTTTTTTATTGGCAGAATTAAGGAGTAGGGAGTGTGCAAGTTCTTGATGGCATGTATTTTTAGCTAATTAAAGAAGCAAAACAGCAGTGTACAAAATAATTTCCTAAGCCTACTAATAAATCTGTAGATGAATTTGAAGATAGATTGAAGTTTTGCTTGCATCCAAGCTTGTTGAGTATTTTTTTTAAAACTGGCTCAATAGTTGGTAAGCATTTACTTACAATTATTTTTTCCTCCAGCTGATGGCATAAATAATTGATCTGATAAAAGATTCTAGTACATCAAATCAGTAAACAACTTTCAAGATGAATTGGTACATATCCAATCCCCAACATACACAGCAAGTGTAATTTATGCCAATTAGACCCGTGAAATATGTTTATATTTTTGGCCTGCAATAGCCCTACTGTGGGGATTCAGTTATTCCTGAGCCAGTCAGAAAGATAACTCACATTTACCACCCATATTTGGGTGGTAAAAGCTAATTGAATGTAGAGGTTAGAAGACAGTTTAATTGGTCTCAGCCTTTTACTCAATAGCTAAGGGGTGGGGATATTCCCTGCAGTGCAGGGAAGCCTCAGTTCTGTCTCTCTACTCTCTGGGTGTATCTCTTCCCTCCTGTAAAATGTATCTTGAGGTTATTCTGAGAAGGAGTAAGAGCTCTCAGGTCTCCCTGTCAATCCTGTCAGACTTCAACATCTGATGAAGTGTAGTCTGAACTCAGGTGGGTGTCCTAATCACCAGTCCCACGCACCACAGGGGGGATAATTTTATCTAAGTATTATTCTCTCAGTGCTAGCTCTTTGTTCCAGTTATAGTTATTCTCACATAGCAAAACAGTGTCAAGAGAAGAGATGCAGAAGTGTCCCTCCAAATTATTCTTTTGCTCCGTGGTTAGTAGAGTCTGTCAGATATTTCAGTCTGTATTTTTTTTTTCTTTCCTTCCCATCTCCCCTCCCCAAATGTTACTCTGATTTTTTTGTTCAATTTGTTTTTATTTAAGTTTCATTTTCATTTTTGGATAAAGAAAATTTGGGTTTGCTTGGCATAAATCAACATTGTTTTATTTTTGATCTGAAAATCCCTGTTTTCTGGTTAATTGAAAATAAGTGAGGTTAAGACGGGGTTTCTAAACATTGCAGTGGATATATAACACAATATTTTGCAGAAAAGCCACTACGGCTTAAACTTTATGAGGAAGAAGTTCTCAGTTATCCCTTTAATTTCCTCTTATTATATCAAAATTATTAGTTTCACATTGCCTTCATTTAATACCTAATTGAGAATGTCGGATTTTTTTATTTATTTTTTTGTTCTTAGCAAATATTCATATTGGCAGAAGAATCCATGTATGAAATATATTACATAGGCAAGATTAATTATAATGTGAAAGTAGCAAATCAGATACTGGTGCCTTCTTTGGTAACACCTGAAATAGCTATTCTTTTGGTACATCTTTTGGAGTATGGGATTAAATTTAATCGTGACATGGGACCAAATTCTTCCAGATCTATTTTCTTAATGCACTTTGCTCCAAGAGCATGTGGAGCATCATTCACAGTTGGTAGCAAGGTCAGGTGTTTGAATTAAGACACTTGCTCAGGTACCGGCAGAGGCGGGCACAGAACTTTGCCACAGTCCAAAACCACAAGCTACCAGAATACATTCCTTATTTCCCTCTATCTGTTTTTCCCGATTCTTCAGTATCTTCTGCAGATGATTGATCCAAGGAAATGTTAGGTGACTTGTCAATTAAAAGGCTCAGAAAGCCTGTTCAGTGTTGCATGCTACTCCTTCTGAGAAGTCCTTAAAGCTCCCAGTGAGGGCCCACAAATGGCACCAGGGCTGTTTTCTCAGAGGGCCCAGCCACATTCAGGACAGAAGAAAAGAAATAATAATTATTATGACAGATGCATGGTTTTTTACCAAATAAGCTTGACGCTTGAAGACATTGTTTGTCAAGCTTGGAAGTAAAAAAAATCAATAAATAATGTTTTATTTGTTCTTTTCTCTTTCCACTAATTTTAATGGCAGTTAACACAGGTGTGTCACAGATGCAGATAGGGAAAAACTGATTTGATTTTGCATTTTATCTGAGTGGCTGACGAGGGCCTCTGACAGGGCAAGTTAAGCACAGCATTGTGGGGTGGGTCAGTGCTGCATTTCTGGGATCATCAGCTCCTGCAGCATCCATCCACTTGCCCTGTGCTTCTTCCTGCTCTGGGCAGTGCAAGAATGCCACCCTCTTGCAGAGTTGCCTTCCAAACTTGTTTTGCCACACACAAGCATTACAGTAAAGTGAGAAGACTGAAATGGTATTAATTTTTCAGCTGGCTTCTTTTTTTCTCCCTTTTTTCCTTCCTTTTCTTGAAGTGCTTACAGGAAACTACATTAGAATCCCAAAGTAATGGAACATTAAAAAACCATTTGGAGACCTAAACCAATTTTAATATAAAGAGTTAGAGTAGCACTGATGCATGACCACAAAGACAGATACGATCCATTGTAAGTGTGGCAGATAACTTGCAGTTGTGCTCAGGAACATAAAATTCTGATCTTTCAAAAAAAACTACTTAGAATGGCTAAATACTTGCAGAACGAAGATGATAAAATTTAATCTTTGGCTGCATAAATACACTAAAGCTATTTAGTAAATATTTGTCAACATGAGGAAAAGTTTTACTTTAGGGGTAACAGAGCACTGGAAAAGGCTGCCCAGAGAGGTTAAGGAGCCTCCTTCTCTGGAGATATTCAAAACCCACCTGGATGCGTTCCTGTGTAACCTGCTTTCAGTAAACTTGCTTTGGCAGGGGGGTTGGACCGAGTGATTTCCAAAGGTCCCTTCCAACCCCTATCATTCTGTGATTCTGGGAGAGTTATACACAGAAACACATATGAATGAGCTAAACAAATGGGATTGGCTTAATGTAGTGGTATGTACAAGTAAATCAAACCAAAAGTATACTTTATATTACAGGTATGCATTTTTCTAAATCATAGATCGTTCCTAGATGCCATTTTAATCTTACAAAGTAGTTCCAGGATTCATTTTTATCTTTTGATACTTCAAAAATGCTACCTTAAAGATATAAAATGTGATATAAAAATAGAAAACATTACCTCTGGAGGTAATGTGCTGGAGTTGTAGAGACTTTTTTTTACTTCAGTTTCTTCACAGAAGAGCAGCAGTCTGTTTATAGTGTTAGCAATCTCCAGTTCTTCTCATGCCCAACTGTTTTCTAGACTATGTATTGCTGGTGTATAGAAAATTGTGTGTCAGGTACCCAGGTAAGGTATGTCATGCACCCTTTGGCTCTCATCTTGTAATCCCTCAGAAGAGACCTTTTGGAAGAGATGCCTGGTTTGGCCCCATTTCAGCGTGCAGCCAGGCTGTGATCCTAGGAAACCAGATTGCACCCAACGGCTGCAAACGGATTGTACCACAAATGCAGCCAACCCACAGTGTGCACATGCTATGGTGCTGCTTTGCTGGCTTCATCCTGCAAGATTGATGTGATAAGTGTCACAACACGCAGACTTAAAATCAATAAGAAATAGTCTCCAGTGGAGCTCTTGAGACCCCATCCCCTTGGGGTAATAAGAGAATAGTTCAGCATTCTTCGATATCAAACTCCATGTCAGGAAGATTCCTGCCAAAATCAATGGAGCTGAATCAGTAACTGTTTCAGTAAGATCATCTCCCACATGACACCCATACAACTCATCCTCTCACTACACTGTCAACAGCTGACACAAACTGTACTGAGAGAATCTCAGTTTCCCTAAATCGCTTTGTATGAGCAATCCTCAGCATCTCAATAAAGCGACTCCTTAAAAGTATAGAAGTTACTGCTTTTTCATATCATACATTTATACTTTTACTTGTATGATTTCACTTTTTATGGGAAAGTCATTTCGACTGAACACTACATCTAAATGTAAATTTAAACACGTATTTTTAAAGTTTTCAATAAATGCATATATTTATTTAGGTTCAACAGCTTTTTAGTGATACACCACGCCATTGCAATTGTGAAATGGACTGAGTAATTCACCAATAATTCAGAGATCACTGAAAGTGACAGCATTTTCTTTCTTAGCTGCATAGCAGATTTTTGCTTTTCCTCAGTTTATTTGATGGAATGGGGCATTGTATTACTCACTTCGGGCTGCTGCTCCAACCCTCTGGTGCAATAAGAAGATATGAAAGTCGTAAAACTATTAATTGTAATTATGTGAATGTAGTGTAGCTTTCCTTTGTAGTTAGGCTGCCCATTATTGGGTAAAAAGAGCAGGACCCTCATCGGGTGAAAAGGCAATGAAAACAAGGTGATATTCAAGGTATTCAACTATCTACTACATGCTCAGGTGCGAAAGTGCTGCCACATTTAGTACTACTTTAATTATTGATGAACAGTTCAAATGTCTTTCCTCTGTTCTGAAAACAGTATAAATCTACTTTTCTTTATTATCAGTGATCCAATTTATAAGGGAGAAAATGTTTTCTGCTCAAGGTGTTTACTAAACAGGCATTTAAGTTCTCTTAAATAATATTTCTGAACTACCAGATATGAAAGGAGGATCTTTTTAGAAAAATGACACAGCATTGTTAGTCAAAACACTATTTGACCAATCCTGCACCCTCCAATATTTCTTAAATGCATAAACTTTTTTATTTATTTATTTTTTTTTTTTCTTTTCAAAAAGGGGCTTCTAGGAAATGAGGGAAAAAGTGAACAAACTTAAGTGTCAAGAAACAAACATTTGGAAATTCTGGTAATCTACTTTTTCCATTTTGATTATATTTGTCAGTTAAAATGAGCTTATGAGTCTATCTTATGCATTTGGAGGCAAAGAACTCTTACATTCCCAAGCTATCAAGTAGAAGGGAAGCGAGTGCCACTAGAACAAGAAAACTTTGGGGGAGTGGTGTTTTTTATGACTACCAGAATGCCTACAGGAACATTGTTTCCTGCTTGCCACTAGCAGATCTTCTGCGATGTTCAGAAGCGTTGTATAGACATGTGTGGGAATTCAGTGCCTATTAGATCTCCAGCTCTGCAGATTGTATTCCAGAAAAGAGTACTGCTCAGACAGACCCCTCTAGGCATGTGTGATCCCACCAACCTATTTCATTCATGATGAGTAAGACGTGTGCCACGACTGGCAAGTGAGGTCATCACTGTCACGTTTCTTCTTTGACAGAGTTACTCAGGAATGTGCCAGCTGCAGTGGTAGTTATTTGGAAATTAAATACACAGTTCCTGGGAAACTGTAATAAGACCATCCGTTTTGCTTCATATACATCGTTTAGAATAAATTTCATGTTAGAAACATTCAGTTATTAGTAATATATTCAGGGCTTTAACCAAAGAGTGGTATTTCTTAGATACTGTACTGTTGGTAAACATCTTACCCTACATAAAATATTCCTGTGGGAAATCTCACAATAAAAACTTTTCTACCACTTTTTTTTTTTTTTTTTTTTTTCAGCAGAAACCCAGAGCAGAAATTCATCAACGTGGAGGCAACAAAGCTGTGTTTGAGCTGGATTCATTGAATGCTCTGGCATGAGCTCAAGAGAAAGCAGAGTCCCATTCTAAACCCTTGTCAAATGACTTCACGTAGTTGGTAAGAACTACAAAGTTTGGGTGTTGCTGTTTTTCAGATTAAATAACTAAATTATGCAGAAATCAAAGCACAGAACTCATTAAGGCTGCAATTCTGTCCCTAGTACACCCTGCACTACCGTGCATAGAGTACAATTTGTGAAATCACTTGCTGTTCGGAAACCTTTCAGATCCTCACACATTATGTTCAGCTACAGAATAAATTTTAGCATGGCCTCTGAATTTTTCATGCTTCAGTTTGCATAAACTTGCTAACTAAATACAGACTGATTCCTTTTATTGTTGTAGGGTTGTGGGTTTTTTTTGACTGTTGTTCCCCCCAGCCACCCCCCTCTCCCCCCAGATAAAAATAAGCATGTACAGGGAGAAGAAAAGAAATACAGGAAGGAGTGCAAAACTATTGATATGTTTGAGACTACTCTTCGAGTCAATCAATGTAAATCATTGAGGCTGAGTGGAATGACCCATTTCTGAGGGAGGCAGGCTTGATTTCAAGCTTATGTGGCTGCAGACCAGAAGAAAGCATCATCATGAGAAAAGGCTTCCAGTTCTGCTGCCAGGGATTACCACAGAGCTGTTGCCAGAGATCCTGGATATGGGGAGGTTCTAGTTTATTATATTCTCCTCTGAAGGGAAAGTCAGTGCAGAATGCAGCCTAGAGGGGATCTGGCTAGGAAAAATCCTGGCTAAAGATGTGCTCTCAGAAGCCCACAGATCGTGGGAGTGTGAGAGAATGATAACAGAGACCATAACTGAGGTTTAAAATGTATTAAACTTTTAAAAAATAAGACCTAGTCCCTGAAGAAAAGAATCTGAAGTAAAATGGCTGTAAGGCATTGTTTGATGCCTCAGTTAGCAATTTGGTTTAGAGGCACACAAGAAGTGTTTGTCAAAGAGTTTACCGAAGTTTTTAGCCTTTTAAAGTTTCTAGAAGAAAAAACCCTAAAACTCATAATAAAAGTACCTTTGCAACCCCACATTCAACAAAGCATATCTTAAGAACTGGCAAGAACCAATAGTTTACTATGCCAAATTAACCCAAAGATTATGTAGGCAGTCACTACCACATCAGTGAGGTGACCCTTTAAACACCTCAGACTTTTCAACATTTTTAAGCATGGTGGGGAAATAGACCTTCTGAGGAAAAGGAAAATGGAAGAAAAATTTAGGGGGAAAGTATGAGATATTTGCTAAGCTTTTAAAGGTAATTTTTCAAGGGCAGAAAGAGAAGTCTTTAAGGCTAAGGCTGAGAAAAAAAAGGGTAAAATTAGGGGCAGGAAGATTAAAATATTACTCAAGGTTACTCAAGATTAGCTGTATGATGAATGTTCCACAGAACGCTGCATAAATCAAGATAACTAAGATAAATGAAGGTCTAATTTAAGGAGTGTGCTGTCTCTGGATCACAACTGGAAGGAACCAGATGCATGATTGCCAGTTTAGGAGGTACAAGAGCAGTATCGAGGCAGACCTGTACAAGACATTCTGGTTCGGGATACTGGGGGCAGTGGCTGTTCCCTAGTGTCCTTACCAAAGATGATAGAGAAAAATTATCTAGGAACTGAAATTGGGCAGTATTAGCAATTTTTAGTGTGCGTCCCTTCCCACAAAAGTAAACTCTTGGCTTTTTTACGCTGGGACATCTTTCCCCTGTGACAATGACCTGGATCTTTGCTACAACCTTCCTTTCGTGTGTCCAACTGTATATCAGTTGTTGTACTTCCTTCTTATTGCATATTCAAACCTCTTTTCATCTTTCTTTCCTTTCCTCTCCTAATCACCTTTTTGAAGAGCTAAAAGATATGATCAGAAAGGCCAGGACTCCTTTGCCTATGTTATACAAGAATCTGTGAGTTTTATTTAAAAAAACCCAACCAACAAAGACCACTAAAAAATGTGTTTTTAAAGCTAAAGTGTCTTTAACACTTGCATTCATGTTTAAAAACGCTTTAGCTGGAGAATTATTTTCATTGCACATGCAGAAGGCAGCACTCTGTGAGAGGACACAGAGTTCTGTGACACCAGAGAGGGAATAAATAGCCTGGGTAAATTCTCAGTGAAAATATTCAGCGAAGGAAATCTATAATGAACTGGCTTTATCTAACAGACCCAAAATGCTACTGGAGCTGCTGAAGTAGGTGGCCAAAAAAAATTAAAGTGCTGACGGCATTTTACAAATGTTGGGGGTAAAAGACCTTTAGACTGGGGTCGTTGGCTGTACTAGGAGGCATTTGAGTTGTGTCTAGGTACAGCTGGGATAATAAACTCTACATCCCTCAGAAGTGATAAACTTTGGCCGCCTAAAATCTGGGGTTCCTGAGCACAGACTGAAAACTGTGAGTAGGTGATAGCTGCTGGAAGAAGGTGGTGGCTAACTAACTCCAAGCATCTCTCAAAGAGAGAAAAGCTGGATTGGGTTTATAGTCAATGTACTCTGGCCCAAGGAGAGAAAGTTCCCACTGCCAGGTTCTCCAAATGAGTATTTTACTCTTTTTTCATAAATGCTCCACTGCTTTCCTCCTTACTTGTCTTGCAAAGTTTTGTTTATTTAAAATCACTGCTGGTGAGTAGGGAAGTACTACTCACTGAGCCCCCCATAGTTTAGTTTAGTTTCTTGGATTTCCTGTTGGGTGATTCAATCAGCATCACTTATTTTTTCCATGCTTTTTAATCTGGAATCAATGGAGACTGAACATGTCCCTTTTCACTCCCCAGAAACGACCAGTGATAAGCTGACATGTTAATTTACTGTTTTTTAAACCTAGGTATAGAAGCACAGTGAAATCGAAGCAACCATTCCCACTCACCTATTGTTCACAAGTGCGTATACTAGACCATTCCCTCCCATTTGTGAATTTGTAAATAAGTAATGGAGAGATGAGCTTTGCCTTACTCAATATGAATATGAAGGGGCAAAAACCATCCAGTAATGATTGTCCTTATGCTGATATTGTGTTCAATAACAAACCGAAGCTATTATAACCATATAACTGGTATTTAACTAGGCATCATGATTTCCTGGAGGCTGCTCTTTGTTCACAAGAGCCCTAAGGAACAGAGACTTCCCAAAGAGCAGTAATTCTGGCCACAACTGTCTCCTCCGAGGCCCTTTCACTTTCTGTCCCTCACCTCATCCACAGTTATGTGTCTCTTTCTCCAACTGATGTTAATTGAAAAATCAGGAAACATTCTGACATCATCAGAACAGCATGATTAGACAGATGAATAGTCTAGTTTCACAAAAGCTTTAATTAGAAATGAAAGTTGTTTGCAGGGGTTTTCAGTGTTTCTTCAGCTTAAGAACTGCCTTCCCTTTGCATTCCTTCCATTTAATATTCCTTTTCCCACAGCTTCCAGCCAGTCACTCGTATTTCTTCTCCCATCCCAGAGCCTGTGGGACTGCAGGGTGAACCGAATGGTAGACATGACTGTGATTTAAAAAAAAAAAAAAAAAAGGAAAAAAAATAGGTTGAAGAGCAGTTCTAAATTTTTACTTTTAAATCTGAATCCTTGTGGGGGTCCACAGTTGCAGAGTGTGCAACATTCCAAAGCATTCTCATATGCCTGGTAAACACTCTAGAAATAATTAAAGAATAATGATAAAGCCACTGTAAAGCCATGTCGTATTAACGGTAGTCTCATCGTAAGTGTTATGTTCACTTCATTTATCCTCCTTAAAGAAACTGTATTAGATACAGGTCCAAGGATGAACAATGAAAATTACACGTATGTGTACCTGCCTCTTCCTCTGATAGATTATTCAGTGGTTAATGCATTGTGATGGAACTGTTTATATTTGTTAGCTATAGAATATTTCACATTACATTAAAAAAATCTGTCACTGTTCATAAATCATACCTTTATTCTGCACTCCATTTAGCCAAAAATATGCACATATGTACAGACACATTTTATTACACAAAGGCACTACTGAATATAAATAGAATATTTGTCAAACTTCAGATTAATGTAAAAACAATATTGTACAAATGCCGGATTCTGCCAACCCACTGGCACGTCCTCCACATTTTAAAGTGTTCTGCCTAAAGCAGCATATCTAAGTACTATGTAAGTTGGAGTAGGTGAAAACATACTATATATTATACAAGGTGAAGTAAGAGTGACAGCAAACATCACTTAATTGAGAAAACCTTGTTTACACTCCAGGGAACCTTCCACTTAAATGATATTTAAAAATTAATAATCAAGCACTGACGAACTAAAGGTAGAATTGCCTTCTCAGAAAGGAGACAATGTCTCAGGCGTCTGCTAGAATCAGGAAAATTACAACAACTTTCCTGAATGAATTCACAGTTTAACACTGAGGATTAAGCAAGACTCACATAGCATATTTAAAAATGTACATCTCTGTTTACTGTCCTTCACATAAGCAATGAACATCAACTACCTACACATATGAATAATGTTCCAAATACTTTACAAAACCTTCACAAGCAGTGTCTAACCAAACAGAAAGCATCCATGGATACGCCAAAAGATAAGGAGAGCTGCCAGGTTCTCTTACCTGGGCATTTACAAATGTCTGAATTCTAGCAACTTTTGGGTTTAAATCTTTATTTTTTGTAAAATGGTATGGATTTAACTGCAGACTAACAACGTTTGTACTTGGACACTAACACCTTCTTAGGAAAGAACCTTGCTTGGGTATTAGGTTGGCTACTGTAATTGCAAAACAACACCAGCTCTCAAGAGAGTAGCATACAGACACTGTGTCTCCTCACTCTTTGAGAAAGAGTAGAGAACTTAAAATTTTAGCAGCTCAGCTTACAAACAGTTTTCATTTTAGATAAGATGACAGAGGAGTGACTGTATCATTTTCACAAAATTACTTAATGAAGACCATCAAATCTGTGAAAGAGCACAGAACTTCTCCATGGTATGGCAGCAGAAGGTGATAGAAATGGAAGCAAATCACTTTTTTTTCCCACACTTTTTTCAAACAATACAAAAGATTTTAACTCATAAGGTAGATGTTTAAAGTTAAAGTGGAGAGGATATTTAGCCCTTCCGTGTTCCACTAGAAGCATGTCTGCTTTCTCTGTGTTATATAGTTGTCATCTACATTTGTGAAAGGTGAAACAAAAGCATGAGGAAAGAAATTGTATATAATAGTTATTAACCAGTTATGTTTTGAAGAACTGTCAACGAGCAATTCTGGATTCAGCTCCTGACTTTGGAACAGCTTTAGTATGCAACCTTAGAGGAGATGTTGCAATTACAGATGAGTTGGTAATCTGGATATAGTATTTTATTTTCTGTCTTGCTGAAATAATCCAAGAATTAATTACAGTCTGCAAAACACGAGGAGAACCTGAGGGAAAATATCCTATGGAACTACTAATGATTCCTCTCATCTCTTGTTGACCATATGCACAATTCAATATTTTTC
>VXBW01003663.1:16695-166383 GCA_013400375.1 Thinocorus orbignyianus | reverse complement strand
TTCTTCTTTCTTTTTTTTTTTCTTTTCTTTGCTGTATCTTAAAATAATAGCATATTGTAAAGCTGAGTACCCATTAGGTGTTTGAGGCATCCCACAGCGAGTCAGTATTTACTTTAAAAGCCAACACAAGTGTCAGAAAATATAGAGATTTATACCAACCCTCAAAGTTTGTCCTGAGTTCTGGGGATAATAGATATTCATCTGATAGATATTTATTTTTTAATTTTTTTTAAATCTGCTTGTTGTAGCAGCTGAATGTAAAATTAAGTAACCTTATACAGTCTGATTGACAACTTAAGGATGAAAAAGGTGATGTTAGCACAGCCATGTGGGAACTGCAAGGCTCAGTGGCTATCTGTTAACCTTCTCCGAAGGAAAGAGTTCAGACTCAGGCAGAATCAGTATTTCGAACCTAGCAAGCCACTGTCACACATATGATTACATACAACAAATTTGTCTGGGAATTATGTCTTAGTGAACCATTTCCAGCCCATGCTAGGGTTATAGTTACAACTATTTTATCATTACACCCTCTGGTATTTTACTAGCAACAGCACACATCAGTCTGTGGAAGGCTCTGCTGTATTACAGCAATGCCAGCTTGTTTCCTTGGACCGAGACCCAAAACATTAACATTAACAAAATATTACAGTAATGTGCACTGTATTTCCCCAGCTCAAGGTTGTAGCATACACATTAATGATGCAGGAGATGACTTTTTTTTTTTTTTTTTTTTTTTTTTTTAATAGGGGGGACACGTCAAAGAACAAGCCCATTCCCCTTTCTCTCATCATAGATTAATCCTTTTTTTTTGTGTGTGTGTGTGGTTTTTTTTGTTATTGTTGTTTTGGTTTTTGTTTTTTATTCTTGGTTGGTTTTTTTTGTTGTGTGCAGCCCCACCACAAGCTTTGCTGGGGGCTGCACACAGGGCCCGGTACTGAAACCCCTTCCCTTCTGGAGCATCAGTGTGCATCCCAGGGCTGCCCATCCCAGGGGCTCGGGGAAAACCCCAGAGCATGTCACCCTGGATGCAATTATCAACTGCTCAGGCACATCCCAGCCTGGCTGGCCTCAGGTGGACATGGGGACACTCTCACAAAGGCTTAAAATCAGTCTCCACCTCTGTGCTCCTCGGTGAGGTTTACACCAGGCAGTGCCTGCTTTGCTCACCCCTGTTGCATGGTTGGGGGCCACCTTGGCATGGCTGACGAGCTGAGGACAAGTGTGGTCCAGGTGCCCAGATGTTGGCTGTTCTCCCTGAGTGTATGCGGGAGAGGCTTCTAGAAGGAGGGCCAGGTGGAGGAGGTGGGAGCCAGTAGTTGCCATGAGCTTCCCTCAGGGAGTCCCCTGTGGGGTTTGTCATTGTGTCGGGTGCCCTTCATGGGCTCCATCCTTGTGGGCAGTCCCTCATGCGTGCCATTCTTCAAGCCTTTGTTGCTGAATCCTGATTTTTGAGCATTCATATTGGGTGTCCACCTGAAGGCAGGCGGCCATGTGGGTTCAGCAGGTGCAGGGAGCCAGGAAGCAGACAGGCATGAGGAAGCCCCAGCCTGGGTGTCAGCTGGGGAGAATGCAGCTTCTGTTAGCTTCTTAATGGTTTAGGATGCCTGGCAATAGTTTACATGCATTATACATTAAAGTTAATTTTTAGTAATTACCTTCTAACTCAGAAATGAACAGGGCAAGGAGGTGAGTTTTGCAGAGGGGCTGTGCTAGGACCCTGGGTGGATTGAGAACCTGAAATGGGTCTGGTAAATGTTCTCTGAGATTTCACGTTAGTGCTTGATCTGGTCTTTTTCCACTTTTCCGATCAACGCTTGACTGCCAGCGTAAGTGACAAAACTACAAAAAATGAGGAAATAGATAGACAGTCCAGAGCAAATGAAGTGGTATTACCGATAGAGTGTGTCCTTCCAGAACTCTTGGAGTTCCTGCTGAGCTGTCTTTAATGTGAGGCCCTTATGGCTGTAGCAAAACTCATATATTTTTTATCTGTCTCCGACTTATTTAGTGAAAACATGCAAACCATTAGAGTAAATCAGTGTAAAAATACTGTATGAAAAGGAATCACCACAACTTCAGACACTTTACTGCTAGTTTATTAAAAACGACATATTGTAAGCCTTGTAGGATCTAGTGTCAGTCTTTTTTGGACACTGTATTTAAAAACTATTTTCCTCATGCTTTGTGATATCTTGAAAGTCACTCTATAATAGGGAAAATTAAGAAATTATCTGTGCTTATGCTGCAGAACTTGAACTGAATTTTAATTCACATGTTCCAATTTATGCATTCATAGAGTTGAAGAGTAACATATGTCGGTGTGTTTATATGGGAGTGGGAGGATCTGGTGCCTCCGACTTGATTGTCTATAAAGTTTAAGTGGGAAGCAATGGTAGCAGCAGCCATGGCTGTCACAGGGGAGTGACCCTTGCTGTATAAACTATGATCGCTATCCAGTATTGATGAAGGCACTAGGGGGTGAAGGCAGGTTTGCAACCAACAATCCTGTGTCTAAGCACAGTGGCACATTTCAGTGTCACATTTCTGTCTTCCAGTAAGAACTCATTACCACTGAAGTGAACAGACCAAAGGTAAATTGTCTGGTCGCTTTCTCACTGCATTCCATTGATATTAAAGGGAAAGATAACAATTAATATTTAAATATATATCACAATATTGCAAAATAATGGTTTTTTAAAGAGCCAATTTCTGAATATACGCTTTTGTACAGATAAACGGAAAAATACTGTTAGTGAAAGCATAGCAGTGTTACTGCAGCATCCAAAGCAGATGAAACTGTGCAGAAAACCCTGTTCCTCTTATGACCCTCTTTTTTTTTCTAGATTTAACACTTTTAGTATTAGAAGATCTCAGTGCCACAGGAAAGAGAGTATTCAACACTAAAAAATGGTCTTGTTTTGCCAGTGTTGACTTCAGAATTCAGAACGGGTTTAGGTGACCAGGCACGTCTGTATACAAGAGAAGCTACAAGGCATAAGAAGTGTTTCTGATAGGGATGACCTTGTGTTCAGTAACTGAACTGAGCTTCCTTTGTGCAAACAGGCACATAAAATTAAACCCAGAGTTCTTGTTCAATTTTCCTTTCTCTGATTGACTTCCCTTTGGCTGGTATCTGGCAGCTTCTCAAAAAAATTCTGCATTTTGCCTTACTGTTTTTGGCTTGGGGAGTATAAAACTGATACCTATAATCAAATTATTATCAAAAGTGACAGTGCTCTTGCTAATGCCTATAATGTTTTTGTGAAATTCTGATTGCTCAGATTTGGTTTCAAAAGGCTGCCACAATACAGGCAGGTCAAAAAAATGCCAAAAATTGTCTCTTAGGCCCTGTTTTCACTAAGCTAAATTCAAGGTGGCAGTGATTCTAGTTTGTCATTTTGTGCATATGCTGTACTATGGGCTCTTGTGGTAGAACAGCATCTCAAAGGTATGCGTTAGAGAATAGGAAAAATAAATACCAACAGGGAATTAAAAAATAAATAATGTTCCTGCTAATCTAAGATGACAGTGTTTTACAAAAGAATCTGGCATCAAAAGGAAGGAACAAGCACTGCTGGGAGCTCACTGTTTTTAGAAGTCACAGATTACAGCCCAGAACACTACATGAGAAACTTGTGAGTAACACCCGTTGTATGCTTACTGACATCTGGATGGCTGCCAACATCTTAATTTCAATAATTGTGCTTGCAGTGATTGTTGTACTATACAAGAAACAGATCCTGGGGACATTGAAAGGGAAGAATTTTTTTTTTTTTTAAATTTAATTTTTTTTTTTTTTAAAGTAGGTATAAATGACTTAGTGTTGTACCAAGAAAGATAATACAATTTAATACTTAATCCCAGGAATGTTAGTAGAATCTGGGTTAGCATTGTAGAATGAAATTAATGCAAGCAACTTTAACTGTTGACTCAAATACCTAAAATTGCTTGCTTAAACATTTAGTCATTTTGGGATTTCATGAATGGCCAGAAAATGGGAATTTTACTAGAAAGATCTGCCTTCAATATATGGTAATGTGTGTTGATTTTGGTGTAGTTAGGTTTCTATAGTAAACTTTATGGCAGTAAATTATTGGTGTGCAAGGTAGCTCTACACATGTTTATCATATCTTTTTTTTTTTGTTTGTTTGTTTTTTTTTCCCCTCACTGAATGTGTAATACAGACAGATACTGATGGAAATCAATTTTTAAATACTTGTGCATGTCTCTTCTCAGAAGTAGGTTATGTTTGTTCATCTAGTCAGGCAATGGAAAAATACCAGATTATATTTTTCTTTGAACGCAGCTCAGTAACCCTCTGAATATTGGCAGCTGAGCCCTATGTAGGGAAATGCTGCAAAGAGATTTGGATACATTTGAATAATGCAATTCCATTCACAGTATTCTAGGAACATGATGAAAAGAGAGATGCTAAGTTTGTCGAACATATTATTCGTGGCAAATTATTCATTCAACTTTAACAAGCATACAGCATCTGCTGTACTTTGCATGCTGCTAAACCTGTTCTTCAGTAACGTCCTCTAAAAGTGACATGTACTGGGGAGTCTCCATCCTTACTCAGCATGCATGTCAGAAGTGTTTTCCTGTAGCTGCAGGCTGTATCATCCTTCCCCATCTTACCCTCAGTTCAATTAAGACATTATATGGTTTTCCTCCTCGCTGCTCCCTTTTATCTCCCCTTATTATATTTCTAAGGTATTGTTTTTCTTAGAGTTGCTTCTGAATAGTGATAAGGTTAAATTTGCTGGAAATTATTGGAGAATAGGGTAGCCCTGTGGTTTCTTGTATCTTGCAGACATCAAACTTTCCATGTTCAGAACCTTCCAATAATTATGTGAGTTTTCATCCTTTATTTTTCACAAGGTTTAAACCCAAATGTTGCTTTTATTTTTTTTTTAAACTGCTTTTATACTTTGCCATTTGCAAAGTTTCCCAGTGAAGACTCAATGCAAAATAAAATAAAATTGTATTAACTCTCTTAAGGCCTGTATTAATTACGAACTTTTAGAAAACCTCGAAAGTTTGGATGTCCCAACAGAGAGGTTCCTGCTTTTTGGTAGTAGTGCAGTTCAGGTTGGTGCATTTAACGTTTGTTTTGTTTTGTTTTGTTTTGTTCCTCTAGCTTTTGATCTTTATTTTTGATCTTCAGGTTTTTCTACCCTTGTGCTAGCATTTCTACTCAGCTTCTTAGCATTCACTTTTTGTGGTTTGTTTTTCGGTTGTTGTTGGTTTGGGGGTTTTTGTTGTTGTTGTTGCTTTGCTTTTTTTTTTTTTAGTATTTTTTAATATGAAATAGAGTAAAATCGGAAGATGAACTTCTGAGTTTATAGTGATCAAGATGTTTCAACATAAAAAAAGGAAAATTGTGATTCACCTCTACTGTCAAAAGCTACCATGTTGTTAAGAAATTAATTCAAGAGATCAAGCTAAATCTTGAAGCCCGACAGGCCAGATTAAATGACTGCATCAGTCTGCATGCAGTTGTTCAGTACAAACTCTTCTTCTTTTTGAAAGCCCCATGCTTTTTCTGACTCAATAGTTGCTGGTCTTGGATAGCCAATATTTTAATGTATAGGTTTGTGCCTGAATTACGATCCAGTTGAATAATACAAATAAGGAATCTTAGAGAAACTCCCAGACACTAATATGATCAAACTAAATGTATTTTTCCCTTCTTATTTTTAATCCCTAATTTATTATTCTCTTTCTAAATACTCTTTCCAAAGGGCACATACAAAAACTTCTATTTTTTTCCAGAGGTTATTTTAATGTGCAGAATAATCTGCAGAATAACCTTCCTGATGGATAGTGAACTACATTGCGTGTTAGAGAGAAACTGCACAGAGTATTGGTAAATGCAACATGGAAAAAAAATTGCTTTGATAGACTACATGCAAAATGACATTTTTTGTCTTGGATTTTTGAGTTTGGGCTTACGTCAGTCAAAACACTTGTTTATGTATTTGTATTATAGAGCTAGTGATACTGTTTTAAAGGACTTAATTTAAAATATTTAAAAGTAATTTTAAGAATTAGTTTTTAACATCTCTGTTAATGACACCATCCTAAATTTTTTATATGATACCAACATAATAAGTTAAATTTAAGGGTTTTAAAAATATTTATAATAGAAATTTCACAAAAAGGCAAACAGATTATCTGGCTTTTTTATACTTGTCAAGGAGGCTGAGAGTAGAGATGAAATTGTTTGTCTTTGCCCTTTGAAAGAATTTTTCCAATTCATGTTTTCTGAGTGGTTCCTGCTTGTAATAGGCCCAGCCTCGAAGTTCAGATCAAAATATAAAGCTGTTTACATCTGGGTTGTTTGTTATTTGTCTGTGGATGGTTTTGGTTGTGGTTTTTTTTTGTTGTTTTTTTTTTTTTTTTTTTTTTTTTTTANTTTTTTTTTTTTTAATTCAAAAGCATTTTATGGTGGAGGAGGATTATATGATGATTGCCTTGTACTTCAGGGAAGACAGATGTATTTAGCGTGCCTGTTAATTTGATTATAAACCTGTTTGTTTTTTTGTTTTGTTTTGTTTTGTTTTGTTTTGTTTTGTTTTGTTTTGTTTTGTTTTGTTTTGATTTGGTCTGGTTTGGTTTGGTTTGGTTTGATTTGGTCTGGTTTGGTTTGGTTTGGTTTGGAAGAAACAACTCGGAGAAAACCAGGACAGCATTCAGTCTTTTCCAGCTCTAGTTTCTTTTGGTTTATTATATTTTATTATATATTTTTTTAAAAATACTTGAGCATCTAGATATTGCTTTCCAGAAGACGTTCATGACTTTTAATGCTATTGGAGTTCATGTGTACCTCTGCTTGTAAGGTGGGGAGGAGGAAAGATAAACTTGATTTCTCGGTATGGCATTCCTATAGCTCTTTCTGCAAAGCAAGCTGCATGCTCTTCTGTGGTCTGAGAAACTTCTTGTGTGTATGGCAATACATCTAAGTGTCTACATCTTCTTTTACTTTGTATGGGGTAGCTGTGGATGTTATTTGTTCACAGATATGCTTCTATTCCTACACTAGTGAAACTACTGAGAATGGCTGAACCAAGTGCTCTGAAGACTGCCACAGATTTCAGGTGCTAATTCAGACAAAAGTGGGCTTTATACGCATAGGTTTCAACTTGGTAGAAATGCTTGATTCAGGATTTTGGTTTTAACACTCCTTATCTCAATGAATAAACCAAAGCTTTTAATGTAGTTGTCCTTCAAGTTATGTTTTGGTAATTAAAGGCCAAAATTCTGCTCTGGAATAGAAAGTTTCACACTGTGTTCATCAACAGTGCCACTGTGGCCAGCAAAATTCACTTGGTGTAATGAAAAGAGCATACACTTATCCCAATTTTGTTTGTTTTGAAGGCTGAGGAAAGGGTGAACAATGGCTCCTGGTGCTTTATCTCTCTCTCCTGAAAAAACTGGCTGGAAATAGAGAAGTAAATGACACCTTATATATATGTATGGAGTGTAGTAAAATCTGTATGTGGTTGAGAGCCAATGCATGCAGCTTTATTCCTTCTTTCTGTGGCCACAAGGCATAGTAGGAATCTCATCAGTTGTCTGTATGTAGGTAACCTTGCTATATGTGAAGCAGAAAGTATAAACCATAATACTGAAAGTTAGGATAGTGCAGAAAATATTAAGCTTTACTGTTTTTGGAGTTAACTATGTAACACTCGTCACTAGCAATAATAATAGTGTTTTACAGAGCTTAAGCATAACAAGTGTTGTCTCCCATCATTAATGTCTTAATTTTAGCCCTGTGTAATTAAATTTGCAGCATTGCAATTGCTTGTCTAATTAGGAAAACAGAATTGCTAGTTGGAGTACTAGGCAGACACAGTATCTCTCATGGCTGTAACTTCCCAGCATCCTGTCACCTCTGTTTAAGTGGGAAATACATGTAAAACTGAAATCATGTCTAGGATCTGCAATGTAGTGGAAAGATATTCAATATAGTAGCATGACGGGGTCCTCTCTGCTCTACCCCTTGCTCTCCTGGTTTCTGCTTTTGTAGTAACACATTAATGAACTTGCCCATGGGTAATGAAGTCTTACAAATTCAAAAGCAGCTTTTGACAATTTTAAAACTTTTTTTAATGGTTTGGAGTAGATTCTGAGACATCCAGTTTCTAGCCTGTTTCAAGTGGAAGGTAGTTGGTTTTTAGAAACCTGATATCCTCCTCTATTTAGTTTCTTGATACAAGCCCACACAGAACAAGCAGAGAACAGCAGCTTATTGAATACCGAGAACTTTCCCATTCAGTAACAATTACAGAAGCCTCTTCTGCTAAATAACTGCTGATGCAATGCAAAAATTCAGCACCTGAGAGCCCTCAGAATTTCTCTTTTCTGTGTCTGTGACATTGTGTAGAGACTTTACATTTAGTCTAGTACAGCCAATAGTGGCATACATACCAAGATTTAACTTGGGAGGTTAGTGGGTTTTGGTTTTAAGTGGGTGTATATTCAGCTTTCCATATTAAGGAAGAATGCTTTATAGAGAGTTTCAAATCTTTCCAAAGGCCACTTTGTCTAGGTCAGAGAGGCCTGTCTGAATCAAGGTTTGTAAAGGAAACTGACTAAATTGGCAAAGAAAAATAGCTTTCAGGAATATCAATCCTTTTTCGTTTGTTCCAGCTACATTGCTTGGTCCAATAAACTGCCTTTTCCTGCAGAATTTTCTTGCTTCAGGTTCAGAACTCCACTGCCACAGTATAGAAATAATATGGGAATGTTACCGTGGTTGGACAGTTTAAACTGCTGGTATTAAAAGTACGCCACCAAAATAACATTATCATTATTAAAAATTGCCAATTGTTTGTATAATGATAAGTTATACTTAGGTGAAAAAGTTTAGAAGCAATGAAACTAAATGTTTATTCATTACTAATAAGTTCTACAGTGTTCATTAAGAGATAATAATTATTCTTAATATGGAAGTATATCTTCCTGTGTAATGTTTCTAGCTTTTTATGAGTAAAGAATTGATGTCTCTCTTGCTGCATGTTAAGACATTCCCTGAGTTAAAGCTGTGTTGGGTTTTGTTCTCCTAGTTAACTCTTACTAGTACAGAGATTTGAGTTTTGCATTTGTGTTTAAATTTAGAGTTATACAAAGTAATACTTTTTTTAACATGAGATTTAGCCCCAGCATTTTCTTTTAAACAAGCACTGTCATAATCAAGAGAGACTCTGCAAAGCAACCCTTCTAACACATTAGACTGTTCTTTTCCCATCTCCTTTTTTCCGTGACTACTGCATGAAATCTGGGCTGATGCTAATCTGGAAGGACAGTCACACCTCATGAAAGAATCATCACTGCTAATCAAATCAGAGTGAAAACCCACCACTCTGCATCACTGGAGACATTTCATGTCCTGAATATTTCATGTACTGGGGGCTGTGGCTATAGACAAAACCCTCTCAATGGCTCCTTGTTGCATGCAAATATTTACTCAAACACTCTGGTATGGTTGAACTGGTGTGCAGCAACACCAGGGAGCTTTGAATGATCCTTATAACTAATGGTAATTACATGTGACTCCACACATGCTAGGTCACAGTGGCTTGCAAACAGCCCCTTGCTCTGTCAAAGCTCCCCTTGCCCGCATGATTAAGTGGGCAGCGTGCCACAGGAAATTTGATGCATACAGGATGACAAATGTCTGTTTTGGCTGCTGAGAATTGAACTCAATCATAGATCTGCAGAAACATCAAAACACAATCAAGGGCTGACATCAAACCCGTGAGCCAAGAGAATTCCTCAGGCAAAAAGGGTTGAAGTACAAGAAAAGAGTGCTTTAGTTAGTACGCTGGTACACCAGTCTGTTTTTGCTGAAAAGGAGGAGTAAAGGAAGTAACAAACCAGAAAAATAAGCGTCTCTACCTTTTCCAGTTATTCTTTAGATTAGAGTTGTAGTAGTGGAGTGGCAAAAGAGCAACACAAAACAGTAAGTTTATTTTTGAATTTTATATTTGGCCTTTTTTTTTTTTTTTTCTCTTTCTGTACAATGAACAGTAGTAAATCTTGGATATCTCTAGTGAATAGCATGCTTACTTCTTGCTTACCCTGATAGTATCTCTTTGTGACATAAGGAAAACTCCCTGTTAAAAATAGTGGTGCAAATGCTCTACTCTTTTGCTGCTTTTGCAATTGCTTGATCTTATGTCACTATTTAAAACAGCTATTCTGTTTTGTTGTTTGCATGTTTCTCATATTTGGTACCATGGTAAGTAGTGACACGAGGTGAAACTGTAGAATCAGATTTATCTCCCAGTAGAGGTAAGGACTGACCTGTTATTTTCAGACCCTAGGTCTGTATAGCCTAAGTAATTCTGTAAGTTGATGTGTGTGATAGAATCTCCTCCCAGGTTGCTAACATGCTTTACGTTTGCAACACAAGCACATCATCTTTGAGTGGAAAATGGTAACTGTTCTTTTCTTCCATGTGAGTGATGGCAGAGGTTGGTTTTGGTTGGTCAATCCTATGTCAAATTTATTCTATGGTCTTCATTTTAA
Organism: Thinocorus orbignyianus; assembly: GCA_013400375.1. Classification (NCBI taxonomy): domain Eukaryota; kingdom Metazoa; phylum Chordata; class Aves; order Ciconiiformes; family Thinocoridae; genus Thinocorus; species Thinocorus orbignyianus. The sequence continues at coordinate 155,838 of VXBW01003663.1, read as the reverse complement.
CTAGTGCACTTCTGCATCAGTATTTCTGGTGCTTGCTTACAACCTTACAAGGTTTATAGCCCTTCCTGAATACAAAATGAACAGAGACATCTTGTAGAGCTGCAATCATGTGTCCTCTTCCCTCTGCTTTTGAAGTACTACTACACCAAAGATGGGGGAAAAATACTTGCTTGATAGGTGTGCTTGTCAAATAATAAAAATTATTCCTAAACAGGAGTTCAGGAGTTGTAAAAAGAATGTGTCGCAAGAGTTATTTGCTGAATTTGGGCAGTCTGTGGAGCTTGTCAAATAATGAACTGGTGAAAGGAATTTGAAGCAAATGTCAATATTTGTCAGATAAATTGCTTTCAATAAATAATTTTTTCCAGGCTTTAGTCATCCATCAGGAGACTTGGTGATGATGGCTCTAAAGCAAAGGCCTTCTGAAGGAGTGCAGAAGCACTGTGTATGGGGATGATTCCAGCGGCAGTCTCTGAAGGGGGGTGGAATTTCTCACGAGGCAAGCAGATTGCAGCTTCTGGTCCATCTCACTTGTTCTGCTGTCCAGCTCTGTTCTAAGGAAGGCAGGAAGGAAATTTGTAGTTGCTTCAATTTGAGTCCATTGGAGAATCCAGACTCGTTTGGAATTTGAGGCTGTATCTGTGTTAAATACAGAAGATTAAAACCAAAACTGTTTTATACTCCGTGTACCTTGTTTTACCTCCAGTGGCCAGATAGGTAATAAACACAAACATCTATAATTGCTAATAGTCACCATAACTGTTTCAGTATAGGATGGGGATTAACCATCCTGATTAACACCTGATTAACCCTTTGCAAGCAGAACTGTCACAGCCTAAAAAAGAACATCAAACTATAAAACCATAAACAAACAAAACTGAAGAATATCCCTGCAAATATACAAAGCAAGCTCTGAAAACAAATCAGCTTTCTTCCAAGAAGAATAGATTTACTTTCTGGATGTAAATGGCTAAATTTGTCACACTCCCAAGTGCTGCTTTTCGGCTTGCAATATGCTTTTGTACGTGGCACCATCACTACTACTTGCCCCAGGCTTAAGTTCTTGAGTTTTTCCTTTCAGTTTCTGGATCCACAGTGGTAGGGCGGTAGAGTAAAACTGTTGATATTGTCCTTTCTCAGGTGTGGTCAGTCTTGAGGTTTATCTTTTCACAAAGAGTCTAACTCTGGAAATCTAAATTGCATGTTACAAGCTGGAGATGCAGATAACATTTTTTTTTTTTTCCCTAGGAAAAACTGATTTTTGAAGAACCGAATCACAGTCCAATAGACGCATTTGTCTTTTCTATGATTTTTTTCTGTGCTAAGCAGAATACTTTGCAAGATGTGAGCATGCTTGTTTCTCACTGTAAGGAAAAGGGTATTTGTAAAGAAATACTTTTTCTCATTGTGTAATGTGTATACTCATGTGTCATATTTTATCAGAAGACCACAGTGTTGTTTAATGTGCCTTTATTATATGTCCCTCTGGATAGATTTACATGATGTCAACCTCTTCAAACTATATTGAATCTGAGAAGAACTGGGGATTTTATTAATTATTTTTGTCTTAGAGGTAAACCTCTGTTCTCCTTGCTTAGTTTTGATTGATATTTCTGAACAGCATTTTGAGAGTTCCATATTTTATCCTTTTGAAGAAGTTATATGTTTAAGGAAGCGTGTGAACTACTGGCTAAGCAGCCTGAGGTGCTGTTAGACTTTCTGGAGGATTTCTTACAGTTACCTTTTTCAGAAATTGCTCCTCCTCTCTGGGCTGTAGTGGGGTGACACAAATTAATTTTGCTCCTTTCAGTTGCAGCAGTTGTAATATGTGTTGTATCGAGTTTCTGTGGAAATTTACTTCTCTATTTTGGATTTCATAAAAGCAAATCCTGAGTCTTATTGCAAGCATTCACAGCATCTCGTGACATGTAAGAAATGAACATGTCACTACACTGGATGCTGAGTGGCTGCGTAGAGTCACTTATAAGGCTTTCTTTAGAATTTGGCGCCGTGCTGTCTGATTAGTACTTGGGAAGGAGCGAGTGGTGGTAAAAATGAGAGTATGACTCTACTCACAATATCATACCAAACTAGCAGTTTGATTTCCGTTCTTTTTCTCCCAGGTTTTGCAACTTCATTATGGGTCATAAAAGTATCTTAGCCTGGAGAGTGTCAGCTGAGTGTATTAGGACTTTTGCTTGAGGAAGATAGCAGGGATATGATTAAGAATTGCAGAATGTTACCAGGTACAGAAGAAGAAACCAAACTATAAATTTTTATTAAAGGTTTTTAAAATGTGAAAATGAGTGTTCTGTAGTTCTTATTGTACTGCATTTTTTCAAGTAAAAACATATGAGTTGCTAGGAACTTTAGCCCATGGTCTTCCAAACACTTTCTGGCTGCCAAAAACAGTATCGTGTGCCTGCACAGAATTTTCTGAAATAATATAGTCACAGTTTCTTGGGAAATGTATATTTATGAAATCTTATTTATGCCTAAAGTCTTATAATCAGAAAAAAACCTCACCATAATGTGTTTGCATTAGAAGTGTTTGCCCTGATCTTCCCTGCAAGGTCACTGAGATTCAAACCAGTTGTTATATTAGGAACTAGCTACATCTTGGAAAATGGTTTGTGTACATCCCATATCTAGGCTGCTTGCATTTTAAACTTGAGCTAATTTTGAGAATTGGGAATTACAATGGGAGGAAAAGTTGGGAAGCCTTGTATGTTTCTGCTCTTGCTTAACTTACTTACCTAAAGGCATCGTCACCCATTCTGATCTTAGAATTGCGGAGTAAAGAGCGAGGTTTTCTTGCTGAAAATCCAGAAAACACTGAGTTGTCAGTCCTGTTGACATATGCCTGCCCTTATGTGCTTTAAAAGTTGGATAAAGAAATAGGAATGTCTTGTGCTGCTCCTGTATTTTGTTTTGGTTTTGGTTTTTATTTTAATGGGAATAACTTAGAAAATAAATCACTTCTCCTATCCTTTTTCTATGAGGAACACAAGGATGATTCAGGCAGAGTCAGAGTTAGAAGCTTCAAGTAATTGAAGTTCTGCTTTATCTGTTTTTAATTCCCTAATGGACCTTCATCCCCAAAAGACTGAGATGAGATGGGAATGTTCTGATTAATGTGGACTATTTACCATTTCTGCTGATAAGCTGAGAGGATGCATTATATCTGCCTCAGCAAGTGGCAGTGAAGTTTCAAATGGTAACGAGGACAGCTGCATCTTTGTTTGACTCCTGAAGGTCAAGCATTTCTAAATCCTTTCCCAGTTTATAAATAAGACTGCTGATGTGATTCAGTTAGTTACGGAAACTGTAACCTCAAGGATATTTTCAGCCTTTTGTGTTGCTGGAAATACTTCTGGCTGTATTTATAATGATATTCCAGGTAGCGCTTTCCAATGTTTTTTGGACCTTAGCTCATGTCAAGCCAGAGGCATATTTTGAATGAGTAGCAAGATCACCCAGATCCTAAACTGAATGTTGGAGTTAGAGCCAGACTCAAAGGCAACAATTACATGAGGAAGACGTGGATTGAAAGCCGTCAGCTTTCTTAGGCTTGTGTGTTTCAGACACTCTGGTTCAGTGCTGCTTGTGCCGAGTCTCTGAGACAGAAAAAAAAGCAATTATTTGGAAGATTACAAAGCATTGATGTGCCTGCTTGATTTTTTGTCCTTTCTTTTCTCCCCTACCCATTTCTTTTGAAGACCTATGTAAAATTTAGATCTTAAATGCACCTGAGTATAAGTTCATATAATTCTCCATATAATGGAGAAGAGACTACAGGGAAGTGGCTGCAAAGAGCAGTGTCAACAGTTGCATGTGAACCTTGTAGTCGCCTTCCTCTGTTGTTGCCTTTGTCAGCGTCACAGCCCAGAATGCCAGTCTCTCATGCTTGCAGGACCTTGTCTGCTACAGGGTTACTCAGTGTGTGGAGCAGGGGTCACTATCCTCCTACTTTTTTCCACATAGTGAGCAGCAATCTTGTATTTTGCAGCTCTTGTCTGAACTTTTGTTTCCAGTCCTATACCCTTTCTATCCTGGTCCCAGCTACCTCTATTTCCCCAGTGGTCAATGGACATTGTCAGCCCCCTCCGACTCTTCCCCTTTTTCCGCTGCCTTTGTCAAAGCTGAGTCTTACCTTCTCAAGGACAAGTTTCCTTGGAAAGACTCCATTGTCTCTGCAGGATTGAGAAGCTTTGAGCTGATCCTGAATAATGGCTTGTTTATTCAGCCCACAGATGACGACTGTGCTTACCTTACAGAAGGATGTACTGTAATTACTGTTGCAACTTCAATAGTACCTTGCTCATAAAACACTGACGTACTTGCTCTATTGTACAGTATTTTTATGCGAACACTTCAGAGAACTTAATCTGATCAGTAAAACTTACTTCACTGCAGATTCTTTCTTTTGGGGTTTGCTCTGGTGCTATGTTCCTTTCATGAAGATACTCTAACATGTGAGGCTTTAAACGAAAGGTCAAGCACATGACTGTTGCAGAGGTGGTCGGTGCTGCCAACCTCTTTCTGAACAACTTTCTCACTTCTTATCTCACATTTATCACATTTCTGATCTGATTTGCATATTTCAAATACTTTGAGGATGTTCCAGAACTTTGGATCATGATGATTTGCATACAGAGCAACAGTCAAAGTTAGTTTAGTTTAATGCTTGCTCTCAGGTAGTGAGATTACTACATTTCTAAAGAAAGGCTTGAAAAAAAATATCACAAAAATATAAGATAAAACTACCTCTGTGATTATGTCTCACTTGGATCTCTAGGAAGTAGGTGTGGTTTTTTCATGTGATGTGGGAGGTCTTTCCTGATCCATCCACAAAATATATTTAGCATCAGTAGCAACTCTGGACAGTTTAGTTATTTCTTCTGTGTGTCATTCCCTTTCAAATAGAGGTAAGTTCTTGTATCTGAATCAGGGAGTTCAAACTACATGTTGAGTGAAAGCATGTTTCCTTTTATCATTTACAAAATGTCAGTTTATGACATGCAAGGTCTTTTCCACATGGAGGAAAGATGTTTTAAAGTGGTGTCTTTACAGAGGCACTAAATTTATCAGACTAAGGTATAGACAATTGTGTAGTTAAAATGATCTGGAGTTAGAGTGGAAATTTGCTTTGCTTTGCAGATTTTGGTATTGCTGTGGGACTCAGGAAACCGTGGCTCCTTTTACTGGAATTGTTATCACTACAAAGGTACAGAGATTACAGCTATGTAGTTATTTTTAATGCTAATGCCAAATAATGCTCTCTATCCATAGTAATGGATTCAGTCTGATATTCCAAACACTAATTTAGGTGGGGCAGGTATATTGCTGGTATTTTAAAATCAAGTTGCATAAGAAGTTAGGTTTTTGCTAATGCACTGCTACAAACAGCAAAGGCCTGGACTGAAGAGTTTAATATTCTGTGTTATCATACCTTATATACTACTACTGAAAGGTATTTCATGGGCTTAAATAGCAACTCTGTATCATGGAGATCTAGAAAGACTTCAGTAAATTTCAGGGATGTACTGACATACCGTAGGTTCTTTTCACAGTAAGGTTTTGCCTTGAGCTTTTTAACAAACTTGACAAACTCTATGTCAGAACAGCATGGATAAGTACACATCAGTAATTTGGTTCTCTGAAAGCTATTGGCACAGAAACATATGGCAGATACAGAAACATACGGCCAGTTTTCAGATATCTAATGACAGTTTTCAGTGAAGAGTTGACTGATAGGCCAGCACTCCTCTGTTTTTTCACTTGTAAAAAAGGAAGGAAAAGGGAGCAAAAGGGGTCAAACTGGTTTTCATTCACCTCATCAAAGTGGACTCAAATGACTAGACTCCTGTTGTCTTTTATTTTGTAACTGTTAATTTTTGATAGATCTCCTGAGGAAACATCTAAAATTTGAGGTACTGGGAGCTATTACTTCTGAGATCTACAAATGAGTGATGCTTTCATCTTTCAGCAAAAAATCCTGACATTCTAATATATGACCAAACTAATGTGCATCCAGCTACTGTGAAGCAAGGGGCTTTATGGAAAGCCATTCAAAGCACACTAAAAAGACACCCACTGGTCAGTGCTTAGATTTAATCAATTGGCCAAGTCATTGCTGCCGTGTTCCTGCTGTGTGCTGTGTGTACACCATCCCTGCCAAAACCAGGATTGTCTTTGCTCAGCAGGCATTTTGCCAGCAGAACTGAATGGCAAATATACCCCCAAGCAAGCCATGGGTGTCCCAGTAAATGTCAATGACTTGTAATGTATGGATACAATTAATTAATCATTTGGTGCTAATAACACAATAGACCTTCAAATGACTTATGAAAAGTGTGGTTTTGTAAGGCTGGCTGTGTGCTTCTGTGTAAGTTACATAGATGGTCAGTCAGTATGAAGTCCGTGCCCTGTAGAGCACATGTGAATTCTACAAAGCTTTTCTTTTGGTCCAAAGAAATCCGTTACTTTGAAATTAAATTCAGAGCCTATGCTACAAAGATTGCTTATGTTCCCTGGCTTACAGAGAATCAGACCAGGGCTAGAGACACCCTGCTGGTGTACCATGTTATGCTGTGGAAGAAGGAGTTTGCATGTGATAAAAGATTACTAATGATAGCTGGAGGGCAGAGGAGACTTAAGTCCCCACAAACCACTGGCTCTAAATTGTATGTAAAGAGACTAGTGCAGTATGTCCACATGTTTATAAGGAAGTCAATGCAATTTTGCAATCAAGCTTTTGTTTTAAGCAGCTATCAGTTTCACAACAAAATCTACAAGGTGCTTGTGGTCCACCAAGAAAATTAGAAATGAATCACATAGAAATATCCAGTGTAGGTACTGTAGCTAGTTGGATAAGTTAAAAAACCCAAACACCGAAGCTCATAGCACTATTGGAGAAAAGCAGACAGTTCCCTTAATTTTGTGGTAAATCTCTTATCTTGATTTTTGGATTGCTTTTTTTGTTGTTTTGTATTGTTTTGATTCTTTTGTTTGTTGGTTTATTTACACTGTGATTGACTTCTCTGGGTTGTTAGTGTTGGGTTGCAGTGTGATTGGAAATATGGCACGGCATTTGTGTGAGGCAAATGAGTTTTTAAATTATGGTATTTATATATGTATCTGGTATTATGTTTGTATCTATTTACAGTTACAGCATTACATGTCACATTATCTTTGTTTGCTGTGGACTCCCTTTATAATGATCTGCTACACTTGATTTTTAAGTAGATGAGGGCATATGTCAAGGTGCAAACCAGATGCCTTCATGATAAGGTCTTGAGACAGATTTCTTACAGTGCTGATCTAGGTGTCTGCATTACTTCAGGTAAGAGAAGCAGAAGAAGGGAAGATTAAGTTTTTTCCTCGGACAGTTTGTATGTTATCTCCTGTGTTAATCTTGCCAGAGAGGCAGGAATGTGCACAGAACAGTCCTGTGCTGGGTCACTCACATTGCTTGTGGTCACAGAGAGGCAAACAAAGAAGAACATGACAACACCCTGGTGTTGAACACTGGGCTGTGGGCTGCTACTCCTGAGCAATGGAGAGACAAAGATTGTGTTTAACTACTTTTTACCATGCTGGATTTCAGGGACTTCTTTATAGCTCAGTGATGAAGTGTATCCACATCGCTTCCAATTACCAATCCACTCATCTCACTCCTCTCTTTATTGTATCCTAAGACCAATTGCCTCTCCTTCCTAAAAATGTAGGGTGGAGATGCAACTTGTGGAGATGAAAACTGATGTACTTTTGTCACTTTCTTAGTTGTATATGATTTTAAATGTAGCATGGAAAATTGTCCTGGTTTCCAGCAGGGACAGAGTCGATTCTCCCCTCTCTCTATCCGGCACAGCTATTCTACCCCATGTGTGCCAGGCCCAGGGGGCAGCAGGGAGCTAGCTGGGGAGGGGAGGGGCCACAACCGAAAGTGGGCTTGGCGACATCACGGCGTGGGCGTATATATGGGCGGGTGGCGCCGGGGTGCATCTCAGCGGCGTCGGTGGTGGTCAGGTGAGGGCAGTGCGGCGCGACGCGTGGTACGGTCGGTATTGTACTCGTGTTTGTGTCCTCCACCTGTGTTACTGTTTCCCTGCAATAGCTGCTGCTCTGGTAAACAGTTTTTATCTCAGCCCACGAGTCTGCCTTTTCTTTCTCATCCTCTCCACACCGCTGGGGGGCGGAGCCAAGGGACTGCCACGTGGCACTTTTGTTGCCGCCGAGGCTAAACCGTGACAAAAAGACATACATCTGCCCATCATTTGCGTGAATTTTTCTGTCATTAATGTTGAGATAACTGAAAAAGAGCTGTCAGCTATTACTGCGAATAGATGTAAAAGTCATTGAGTGACCATGCGACTGTGATCTTCCCTTTAACTCACTAAAATGAAGCCTCTGATACTCTTCTGTACTAGATAATTATGGACACTGCAGCAGATCTTTTCTTCTCCTGATTGACGAGGAGGAACACGTAGGTGTCCTGGGGTTGTTAATGTGGCAGAAAAAATACAGACCAAGATGAAGCAAGACTGTCTAATGCAGACTGTGTGCATACCATGACTTTAAGATGCAAGATAGATATCATTTATGGGGAACTAAGGAGAGTTAAACTTATTAGGCCAGATGTTGATGCTCTCATACACTTTCGTACAGAGGAGTGGATTTACCTAAGGGTGAATGTAGTATGGATCAAGTTTGAGAGCTTTGTTTTCAGTATGTGTAGTTTCTGTTATTAAAACGTATTTCTTTAGCTGTCAAGTGATTTCCACATTTTGTAACTGGAGTTAGTTCCTGTCAGAACTGTCATGCTATTGTATTTTATGTATTTTACAAAGTTAGACTGTAAAACTTGAGACATACAATTATTTTGGGCCTTTTAACTTTACCTTTGCATTTTCCAGTGATCTGAGCTCTGTAAATATTGGCTGTTAAGTGCTTTATTAAAGATAGACAGTACAAAACACCAGGTGTTGCATTTTTATATAGCTATTTCTATATTACAAAATTTAAACGTTTTTTCAGATTAATACTTTTTTTTTGCAAGCCAGAGACTACATACATAGCTGATCTGTTGTATTTTTCAAATTCAAGCAAAGGTTTAGGGCTTCTTCCTGCCAATTCCAAGAATTCATGTTACTGTTTCTTTTTCCCACATTGACTTTGTAATCATGGGTAAATGCAGACATATGATTAAAATTAACTCACCCTGATCTGTGAAATTTATCTCTCAGAAGTAACTTGACTATGGAGATTGTCTTTAGGTGATGCCAGCAATGCACCTTAGAAACCTTCATAATGACAAATGAAAAGAGTAATAACCATTCCTTCAGCTGTGAATTTCCTGATGGCAGTAATGCAAGCTGAGCAATAATATTAACTCTTCTTCATCTTTATTTTTGGTGTGTAACTTCTTTTGGATTTGATACTCTATTTATAGCTTTGGCACAAAGTGGAACACGCTTATCACACCTCGTTGGTTGCACATTTTACCCTCAGAGACATTGTTACGAGTCTTTTTCTTATTGATTCCCAAGATGAGCAATTTCATTTTTTGTTTTTGTACTCTGACCTCTAACCCTGGCATCCATTAGGACACTGAGCCAGCAAGGTGTAGACACATCAACGACAGAGGGAAAGAACTAAAATGACACTGTCTCCAGCAAGGGATGCATTAATAGATCTGAATTCAAACATAGAAAAGGCAATTTTTTTCCTGCTGGGAAGCAGAATCCTCAAGAGAGTCATCTCAGCCTGAAGAACATGATATGAAAATCAATAAAGGCCCTATTGTGCTGGAGATGTGTCCGGGAAGTGTCATTTTATATCTTGTTAGTGGATATCTAAAGGAAGTTAAAGCTACTTTGCTCATAATAATTGGATAAATCCTCTTTCATCAGTGGTCTATTTTGCTGTTCAAAGTAAAAGTGAAAAACAGTGGAGAGTCCAGTTTAAAACTGGATATGATGAGACTGAATGAAGACAATGGCAGTTAAAGGTGGCTTGGTTTTTTTTTTTCATTAGGCTGATACTGTTTTTGGAACCAATTTCCAGCTCTGTTTTTCAATCAGAGATATAAAAGAATAATTAAAAATAGGAGGCTTTCTTCTGTCTGATTGGAAGGAAACTCTGCTCTTGATGTTCTTACTATATTAATGCTCAAGACAAGCTGCAAATGCATCACTTGCTTTATTACAGTGGATGAAGGAATTATGGGTCTTGGTTAAGTTTGTCTGCATTATTAATGCTATAGGTTGGACAAACTCAAATGACAGAAATGGTGACTGTACGCACAGCCCTGCATATAGCTGTGGCCTTGCAAAATTAGCAACGAATATTGCAATGTTATAGAAGTTTCAATGAAGTTATTGATTTAAAAAAACCCATGAAGCTGGCAGAAGGAAGAACTTGAGTTAGGGAACAAAAAGGAAGAGAATGATTGCCTGCACTACAGCTGAGGTTTTCAGTTTCTCCCTTTAAGTAACTGGCATTCTGCAGTTGCTGTTCCATGTAATCATTTGAAATTACGTATGTGCAACAAACTTGGGACTTCTGTGTCTTTCAAGCCACATTATTGCTCATTTAGACATAAGTAATTGCAGGGATGCTAGTTGACTGAATATTAAAAGAGATTGAGTAATTCTATGTGTATATTTTCCTGGTGGCAGAGTTTCTAAATGCACTACTCTCTTCTCTGTTTTCTCTGTTTACCACAGGGAAAAAAGTTTATGAGAGTTCTCTGTGAAATTTGGTTGGTATGTTTGTGTCATGAACTGCTTCACTTTGCAGCTTTCTGAGTTGTCACATTGACCTGTTTGGGACTGCGTGAAATTGTGCTAATTTGCAAAACATTTGTACAAAATGCATTCAGTGCATTATTTTTTTTTAAGCACTGAAGGCTTCCCAGTCAGTTTGTTTTTTGGACCACCCTCATTGTAAAACTCAGTAATTTTGTGTCTCCAGCGCATCTTTGTGATTTGCATTGTTCTTTTTATGTAATGCTTCCCTCCACTGAGATCACATCATGGCTTTTTGGTGTTTGCTTTGTATCATTCAAATGTGTGCAGAAAGATGTAAACAAAGAAGCTCCTCTTTTCTAGGCGAGAAAATTTCTAGCAATGTAGAAAGAAAGATTGTGTTCTACCTGCTGGGCTGTTGAGTGAATCAGTGGTGTAAGATGAAAGGCAGAGAAGCCGACCTCTCCCCTTACACTGTCAGCTTTGATTTTTTCCCAAATAGTGTGATAAACTGTTTATTGGGTGAATACAACAGAAGGCAAAATCAATGTTAAGAACCAGTGGTGTTTCCATGTTTACCCCCCAGCTAAATTTTTTCAGCCTTTATTAGTGGTATTGTCAGTGCGGCGTGTATGGCTTTTGCTACCTGCCTCCAATCTTGCTAGACTGTATTCTGCAAGAGCAGAATTTACACGACTACCTTTAGGCAGTGTGAAACTACCATGACCTCACCAAAAGTGTATTTACTGAGTACAGTAACTCCTGCTAATTTTGCTGTCCTTGTAAATATCCAGTCTCTTTGAGAAAAGTGTTAGGTTTGTGTCCTTTAATAGGAAGATGTTTTTCCACATGTTCCCCTTCATTACAGTTGCAGGTAAATATGTATGTATTTTTCACTCATGTCTGTGCATGCACAAAATTTCTGGTTTCTTACTGCTGCTATACAGAATAGATAAGAGGTTAGCACTATGCAACGAAATACTGTCCCCATTTTTACTCTTGCATGTCTCATCTCTTTCACATGAATTAATTTCAACAATAGAGCTGAGTTAACATCTGCTATTAAATTTCTATTATTGAATTTAAATTACTGTCTTAAATCTCATTAATTTGAATAATGCATTTTATTAAAATTGGACTCTAAATTCAGTGATATGGGTGCCATGCTAGACTCCTTATTTTTCCCTTCATCTTATTTCATGGAGTAAAATAACTGGAATGGTACTTTGGATACTGCTTTAAAGAATATTTTCCCTTATAGTCATTTGTGCTTTGTTGACTCTAGTCAGCAGCTAAGCCCCCACCCAGGTCCTTGTTCACTCCCCCTCTTGTAGCCTGAGGGAGAGAATTGGGCAAAGTTGAGAAAATATGTGGGTCAAGATAAAGATGCTTTAATAACATAAGGAAAAAGAAAGACAAACAAAAAAACCAATCCTCTAAAATGATGCAAAGGCAATCATCACATCCCAAAATTATACTGATGCCCAGCCAGTCTCTGAGCAATGGCTACCTTCCCAAAGCTACCTTTCCCTTAGTTTTTATTGTTGAGTATTAATATCTCTTTTGTTGATTGGTGTCAGCTGTCTCAGCTGTTTTCCATGCCAGCTTCTTGCCCACCCCTGGCCTTCTCACTGGAAGGGACAGAGTGGATGGAAAAGAGAAAGTCTTGGTGCTGTGCAAGTATTGCCCAGCAATAGCCAAAACACTGATGTTTTCAGCCCTGTCTTAGTCACAAACCTGAAACACAGCACCACATGTGCTGCTGTGAGGGAAATTAACTCCATCTCAGGTAGACCCGGTAAACTGATACATGATCACATTCTGACTTTCTGAACTTCTTGTTTCTTTGATGTGTGCTCCCTGCCTCTCCCTAAAGAAGGAAAAAAACTCCATAAAATAGTGACTTTCTTAGATTTTAGCTGCATTTGTCATGATGGTACTGGAAAGTCTAGAGATTCTGAGTTCAGATAAGTTTATTTTAATAAAGGGAAATGTCTTCTATCTTCTCATTCCTTTCCTCCATCACCTGGGCCTGTGAAATGTAGAATCTCCTTAAAATCCTGCTCTGACCCTGAGATCCTTTCAGTGTCTGCAAAGAGAAGGAGGTTTCCATTCCTCCCCTCCTCTTCACAAGCAAATACTATCTCCCATAGACAACGGCTGTTAAACTGGTTGGCTGAGAACAGAGCAGCATCTTTTATTACCTTTAGTCTGTCATCCCACTGATGCTGCCAGAAAGATGAATACCCTTGGAGGAGATAACCATTACAAGTCAAATCACCACCAGTTCAGCATAAAAGCAGGGCCAGGGTTTTTGCCTAGTGTGCAATAATTTTTTGTTAAGGCCTTGTTCAACATGGGCTTGTGCTGGTCAAAAGTGATTTACGTGGTGTTCTTAGGGAAAAAATATTTCTTAGCAGGGTGGATGCGCGTGTCAAACCAACCCACACAACTTTTCTTAAGACTCCTGAAAGACACAGTCTTCTGTGTGAGGAGAGAGATATATTTTTTTATGGATTTACAGTTCCTGTCTAGGATCAAATAAAACCAAAACAAAAAACCCAAACCAGACAATCCCCCCCAAAAAAAACCCTAAACACACTGACTCTTCTGGGCTTTTCAGTGTATTCATTAACAGAATGCTGTTCCTCCTAAATTACGTGTCTTGGAGCCATATTTTCATTTCAGACCTTGGAAAAGGAACAGTTAACAATAAGACCAAGTTGCACAGGGCTAGGATGATGCCTTGGTGTAATGGAAGAGTAGATAGGTTATTCAGTGCACCATGGGCTCACATCTAAAATAAATCTGTGTGAAAAATAGTAATAATTTATTTGTCATACACCTTTTTACAGGGAAAAAGTAACTGCTTTGTGTCTGTAATAGCTGGGGTTTTTGTTTGTTTGTTTTTTAAAGTGTACTAGATGGTCTATTTCAGTTGTACGTTTTCTGTGTTGTCAAACAATATGTCTTGAAATAGAAACTAGAGACAAAGTAATTTGCTGTACTGATATTAAAAATAGATAAAAACATTCTGGGTTAATTCTGCACGTCTTCATTTGTCATTGCTTTGATGTCTGTTCCGGTCATTATGAGTGAAAGTATTTAATTGCATTTTCATAAGCTCTATAAAATATAATCTTTTAGCAATCATTTAAGTATTGCTTTAGTACTAGAAATACAGAAAACGAAGTTGGACATTAATATTTTTTCAAAACTCACTCTCTAAACTGTAGTATTTCACTTGAATGGTAAAGGAGTTTTGTAACAACCAGACTGTAAAATATAGATATAAACTAGAACAGGAAAAAATGAACTCAACTATTACTGACAATAGAGGAAACATAGCCTGGTATATACAGAAGAAAACTGGGAATCAGAAAATCTCTTTGTTACCTTCCCCTTATTTCTTGTCAGTTTAGCTGTTAAAGTATTGTGTGGCTTGGTCTAGAACTTTTAAGAATGTGAATCTTGTGCTATCTGTGTTTCTGGGGCATAGCTGATCCACATCGAAAACAAGATATGAGAGAACTTCTGGGCCTTGGTCTTGTCTCTCATCAATGACTGAAGTCTAGTTGTAGGTTTTTATGCTGTGCATGAGCTGCACAAAGGTACAGAAAGAGGTTTCTGGCTTACTCTAGTAGACTCCAAGTCTGTCAGTCTCCTGATGAGTGTTGAAGAGCCTCAGGTGAATTCTGTAGAAGTAAATGGGACTGTCTGCTAGTCCTGCCTTTTCCCAGCTGCTGACATTTTGGAGAACCTCAAGCTGCCTCTGTGGCGTCCTGCTGGGAAACGTATTCTGTAGGCGATGCATAAGTCTTGAGATTAGTGGTGTTTAGTGTGGCATTGCTGCTAGTGTGTATATTGTTTTAAATGTCTCAATCTTATTCTTTATGTGCCTCTGACTTTGGTGTCGCTTGATTTTTGGTACCTTTAATTTCTGAAAAAGTTGTTGCTTTTAGAAGAAATTGTGAAGTGTTATTTAATTTAGTAATAAGGAAGTCTAATGTAAGTTGTTGGTTTCTTCAGGCTGTAATTTTTGGGCTGCGAAAATGGGTGTCTGGGATTTAATGTGAATTTAATTATTGGCAGTTATGTCTTGCTCCTAGCAATAAATGGGAATGCTAAACATACAAGGAACTTTCTGCAATAGATGTTACAATCTGGGGAAAGAATTTGGCTGTGATTCAAGTTTTTGCAACCAAACTTTTCATAATTTTTTTCATCAGTTTCATTGGAAGCACTTGAGAAATATCCCTTGACTTTCTGTGGCCAATTTACTATATTTAAAAAAATAAAGATAAGTCATTGATGGATTCTGATGCTTGTACGGCATTTGGGGACTTTTTAAAAAAATATATTGTAACGTGGAAATGTCTTTTATTGTTTTGCTATTAGTATTGCCTGCACAAGTCGTTGGAATATAAGCTGCTGTTTCTACAACTCCTTAATGTTTGAAGAGGAACACTACTTAAAAGGTGAAGAAATATAGAAGTCTGAATGTCTCTCTGTAGAGGTGTTTTATAAAGGATTTTGGAGTTAACCGTATTATCCTTAAATACAGAGATAAAATCAAAGGAAACTGCTTACTGCATGTGAAGTAGTAGGGAGACATTATTAAACAAACAATTGATTCTCTAACCCTCAAATTAAAGCTCCTACATGAGGAAGAGGTAGTGACAAGTATCACAAGCTGTACAAACAACAAAAGGTTGTTTGCCCTATTTGACTGTGTAATGGATACAATAGGATTTGTGGAAGCTTATTCCTTTTTACCCTAATTTTTTTTTTTTTTCTCTCATATGTTGAGGCAGCCAGGTTCATGCTAGATTATAATCAATTACAGTGTAAATTCTGAAAAAGCAAAATTTGTCTAGTTTGCCTATTCAAATATGTCAGAACGTGTTTTCTGTTTGTAGAACAAAGGGAGACTCCAAGAATTGAAAACGCCTTAAGGTTGTGATGAAAGAAACTGGCTGCAAACCTTAGGTTACAAAAGTGTTATATGAATATGTAAATTACATTTCCTTAGAAGCAGAAATCTCTGTGTAATAAAGAAAGGGATTCCCCCAAACAGTAGTTCAGAGTGGAAGCTTAGTGTCACGGGTACACGCTGGCCTTCCATTTGCTGCTGTAAAACTATAAAATATGATTAACTCTTCTCTCCCCAGAGTGTTGATTTGTTTTGTCAGTGAATTCTGGTTTTGATTTTTAGGTTGGATAATATGGTACTGCCTACTCTCAGTAGCTTAGAAATATGGAGGGAAGATTCCATTTCTTCAAGTACGGGCTATAATTCCAGTGGTCAGACCACAAAACGTGCCATTTTGTCAGAAACTTACAAAAGCTGAATAATTTGTTTTTGAAAGAAAACATTGTCATGTGGATACATAATGCTATAAGCAGTCTGTCAAACTGAAATATGAATGTCCCTGATAAATTCATTCTTTTAAACAACCTGTTTGGAGTTGTTTGGTTTAAAATGGAATTCACCTACATTATTAACTAGTAGTGAGATACCACTGAATCAGTTAGTGTCTTCTAAAAGCTGCATATCAACAAGCAGAATGAAACTAGAGAAACTAGGATAAAACTAGAGTAACAAGTGAAAAATGCAAGCAAAACTGAAACATACCTACTTTGTCCTTGACTGGGTCTGAGGGGTTCTGACTAGGTCAAAATAGCAACTCAGTATATTTTCATGTGTTATCACAGTACCACAACCAGGTAAACATATCGGTGGTTTGACTGTAGTTTTGGTATAAATAGACATTTCATTACTGTTAACATATTGCCTTGAATACATGTACAGTTCTAAAAGGATGAAAAGGCAGTCTTTAAAAAAAACATTAGAATTTACAAAATATAGAATCTATGTTTGTTTATTTAATCCTTGAATTTACTGTGCGTCACACAGAAGGCATTGATGGGCTAATCTCAAGAAACCAACAAAAATTCTCATTGAAGAAGGAACTGAGGTTCTGCATCAGTAAACTCGCTCCAGTATTCTGCGTGTCAGTAGACAGATCTGCAGAATTTTGAAGGACAGTAAAAAAATAGGAAGCTGGCAAAATTATACTTCAAAAAGAAATTATCCTAAATATTCCAGTGTTTTAGTTATTAAAAAAAAAATAAAAATTAAAAAAAAAATTGAGAGTTCACAGAGATTCAAATATTTATCAAGTTAGTAGTTTACATTTTCATTCTTCATTATTCAGCAAATTCTGCTAAGAAACTTTAAGATTGAGAGGAATATCCTTGGACATATTTTATTTTACTACACTTTGTCTAAATAATATTTTTAAAATCTTATATGTGGCTTAATTCAAAATATTATCATGGAATCATCAGAGTTGGAAGTGACCTCTAGAGATCATCTAGATATCTAGAGATCCTGCTAAAGTAGGATTGCCTAGAGCACATTACTCAGGACTGCATCCAAGTGGGTCTTGAAGGTCTCCAGAGAAGGGGACTCCACAACCTCCCTGGGCAGCCTGTTTCAGTGCTCTATCACCCTCACCTCCTATGTTCCAACTTGTGCCCTTTGCCCCTCATCCCGCCACTGGGAACCACTGCAAAGAGTCCAGCTCTATCCTCCTCCACTCTGTGGAGTGTTGACTGTTGGTTAGTTTTCGAGGTAAGGAAAGTTGACTGGCCTCTTCAGTTGTCAAGGAGATATTGTTTGTTTCCTGATATTTTAGTAAATTTAAACTTATGAAAGTTTTAAATTCTTTGTTCTAGGCAGCAGGAGGCAGCTAGGAAGAATGTGGAGGAGAAGTCATGCTGTGACATTTGAACTTGATCAGTGGAAATCTTGTTTGAGAGGATTTCTGTATTGTGTATTCTCATATAATTATCATAGAACGTGTAGGAGTTGTTGCTCAGTTTTTATTTCAGCCACACTCTATGTTTAGAAGGTCCTAAGTAAATACGAGAGTGTGTTTCTATGTTTCTAGCCACTTCTGCAATGTCTAACACCAACCTACTACTATTGGAAATTTATTCAAATTCCACAAGTGACCTGTGATTTGTATTATATGCCTACTGAGCCTCAACCCATAGGCACAAAAGAACCCTTCGATTTATCTGTCATTAGTTTGTATGTTCTCTGTGAATAACAAAATTAGTACTGTTGCAAATCGCTAGCTGACAGTTTAAAAAAAAAAGATAAATACATTCCAAATTAGCCCTAATCTCCTGCTCTTCCCTTTTAGCAGGCACTTGCAGACTCTGATCTAATGCGGAGTTGGTGTTGTGGAGCTGTTGGGAGCACACGTGTATGTTTACATATTTATGTACACATAAGTCCTTCTCTTGGTTCCCTCCATGGTTGAAACATGTATGTAAACACTTTGGAGTGGTGATGGGTGAGGAAAGAAATCAAAAGGGAAAACATGCGTTCTCCTGCTCCAAAGAAAACAGCACTAAATGATTGAAAATTATCCAATCTTAGTGGAGCAAATAAAGTCACCCCCCCTTCAGTATGGCATGTTTATAAAGTATGTGCTTTGTGAAAATGCACAACAATTCAGCCAGTGTTTTAAGAAATGAAAAGAAAAAACAATCCTAGGACAGTTTTATTAGTGAGATGGTTGTTGAGGTAATTCCACCTTTCTAGTCTATTTTATGTCTTTCCTGCCTACATCAGCCCTGTAACCCAGGCTAGTAGAGATGTAGAGGTCCCGGAGTCAGAACCCAGGTGCTCTGATAGAGAATCACTGACAGCTGATGGAAAAGCTGCAGAGTGAGCCCAAGACTTCCTTGGTAATAGAGAACCTGCATGAAGTTACAACTGTTGTGAATGTCCTGCCTAAGAGAGTGAAGAGTTTGACTCAGTCTCTGAGCATTATTAGGCTCCAGAAAACCCTCCTATATAGACCCACTTAGAAGCTAAGGAGAGTGAGTAGAAACAATGAACTTGTGTCCAAATTCAAACTAATTCTGAAATTCATTTTAGAAGATAGATGACGCTGTGGCTATCTTATTTTTATTTTTTTTCAGTGGCAAATATTGTACCACAAGTTAAAAAACACAGAAAGACTACTATCTGTATCTGGCCTGGCACTAGCCCAAGCAACTGAGCTAAGGTTTAAGCATGTTTTAAATGTTTCTGGGTAGTTAGCTGAAATGAAGCACAGGATCGCTAATAATGTTTTTTACCTTATGAAACCTTATGAAAGTTGGAGGATACTGTCTGTCTGTGGAGCTTAACAATGCATATTTTAAGGAAGAGTGGGTGTACAAGTTTCAGATACCAAAATGTGGTTCATTATGCTTCAATGGAACAAATTGCTGTACTAATCCCTCTTCTAATGTGAGTTCAAGTACTTTACCTTAGTTCCCAGTTGTATTAAAAACAATTTGAACATCCTTGTCAGAAAAAAAATTTCTTCTTCAACAGCACACAAAAAGGCTGACTGTGAAGAAGGACATGACCAGGAGAGATGCCTTGTTAAATATAGTATCATCCACTTTTGGAGTGTCTAATGTATATTTCTGGTGGCTTAATATTTCAGAGTTACCAGATGTGGCATTGTTATTTATGAGAAGTTAGATTGTTTTATTACAGTAAAGGACAGTCTCTCAACTGCAGTCATTATAAGGAATTTGGCTTGGTTTTATCAATGGATTTTATAATGTTTTATTTTTTCAAAATATTGATACCTATATTACAGACATAAGAATAGTTGTAGTGGTAGTTGTTCCCCTAAAATTTGGTCAGAACTCTCAACTGTAAGATGAAAAAACATTCCTTTGATTATACCTCTCTCCTGTTTGCATATTTGTGATAGCAAACACTTGGAACTATTTGTGTTGTTTAATAAAACCTAATGGATGTCTCATGGCCTTGGGTAGGAAGCATTAGTCCGGCAGATTTTCATAATACCGAAAGTGTATCATGTGTACTGCATGCAAAGTGTATCATGCACCCTACATCTTACAGCATAAAGAATCACTTGTGACTGGCAGAAGACTGTCTTTGTGATCTACACAGACCGAGTGATTTTAATTAATCTCTTAGATGGTAAAGATTTTACAGCAGTCCTCTTAAATGTGGTATTATACGCAGTTCTGAGTTGGTTTGAAAAGATGAGTAACATAAGAGCAGGTGTTTTCCTCATGTTCTGGTGTGTCTAAAAGCTGTACAGCTACTGTTCCTCATTATAAAATTTTAGTTGAGGTCAGAGTATGTCAAGGGACCAGCAATGGGATAGACAGCCTTTTGCTTTTTACCTCTAGGATTTAAATCCAGCCAAATCATTAGTAGCTGCAAGTTGTTACCACCCGGTGGCTAAGCACTCTATGCAAAATTAATTTGGTAGTCTCAACCCAGTTCTGAGTAAACTCATTTCCACTTTACAAATATGATGAAACCTGGCACTAATTGGCACCCTTGCTAGCAGCCTCATCAGAGATGCCAAAACAACTGAAATGTTTCTTTGCTTCTAGTGGTGGTCTCTCCAGGTCAGCAGTGAAATACAGTGATGGGGCAGTATGGAGAAGATGGCACAGCTGTTGCCCTCGCTGTTTTGTGGACCAAATCTGCAAAGTTGTCCGTCTGGTGCATTTCTCATGTCAATCTATGTAGAGTTATTAGGATTTTTCCACCACTGTTGGTGCTCTTTCAGCAGTCTGTTGGCAGTCAGCTTAGAAATCCTTTTTGCCATCTGTGTGGTTGATGCAGTGATAGCATAATAGCTAAGTGGTTCAAATGTGAGTTTATATGGTATATTTAGGAACTCAGAATTACAGCCTATGTAGGCAGAGTGCATTGCTGACAGGTAGCTATTAATCACTTTTAGCCATTCTTTTCATTGCCAGCTGCTTTGTAAATGAGGATTGGCACATGGAAGATGAGTATCTCCTCATTGTCCAAAAATGAAATAAGTTTGTACGTTGTTTTCAGTAGTAGCAACCATGTAAATGACAGTAATCCCAAATGGATATCATAGATTTCAAAGTGAGACATTGTTTTAATGTATGTAATGCCTAGAAGGATACAGGTTTTGGGGAAATAGTTATAAAGATGGAGGAGGAAAATCCTTTTGTGTTGTGTGTTTTGTGAGAGTAACTTGTGTGTGTTTGATGTCTTATTCAACTGAACAAGAAAATCTGTTTGTGAAGTACAGTCAGTGACTTAATCTCCACCACAAAAGACGGGAGATTTGACTGCGTTCACAAAATAATGGAGTCAGTGTTGCTAGGGAATCCCCACTTGCTCTCACTGGGAGTTAGTTATTCATCTGGTATACTTGTTGCATTGTAAAAAAAACCTCATGGAAATCTCAACATACAGATTGCTCCAAAAGTGGTGTTGGTAGTTGGAAAAGAGGCAGGTTCCCTTAGAGACTTTCCTCCTTCCTTCAGAGTGACTGATGCTCTGCTAGTTCTTTTATGTGTGGTTAATGTGACAGTACCTCCAGAAAAACTCCTGGATACTTTTCATAATTAAAGATGCCATTTATATCTGCCTCCAATTGTAAACTTCTCCACTCAGGCATGCATGTAGCACCAGATAACAATGGAAATTTTCAGCTCATGTTCGAATGGCACATGTTCAGGTTGAAGGTGCACATATAGTATGGGTATGAGGGTCTCAGTAGTCAGTTATTGCTTTTCCTTTTCTCTAGGTAGATTTCACATTTTGTAGAGCTACTTTTGCATGGAGTTGATTATGGCATTTTCCTTACTGAAGTCTTTTGTTTCACAGTTTAGTTTCTTTAAAATATAATACTTAAAATATACTCAAGTTTTCCTTCCAGAAGCTTTGTACTCTGCGACAAAACTGTGCACACTTACTGCTTTTCCATTGTACTATATTTAGGCTGAATATACTGCCATATTCACCGAAATTCTCAGTTTGTACTGTGAAGCCAAAAACTGTATATATATGCAAATACCTATCTGTACATGGATAGATAGTGTATTTTTTCTAAAGTGTATGAAGAAGGTGGTATATTCTGTCTTAAGGAAAAGATCTCCAGACATGTCCTTTGAGGATCAATGTAGTTCCATGTTTTTTATAGAGTTATGTCAGTTTGTGCTAGGTAATCAGCCAACTCAAACTAGCTGTTTCTGTTCTGATTTATTTCATTGGTACAATAAATGGACTTATGTTTGTGCTGGGGTGCCAAGCCTCAACTTCTTGGGCTTTTCTGATGGAGACTGTAAAAGCATATAGATGCTAGAAAGATCAATAAAGTTCATCCAGAAACTACTCACACCTTAGACTGTCAGAGACACGATTAATTTACTTCTGGGGAGAAATTACTCTGGGGATCAAAACCAGACTGGGCAAAGTGGCAAACTGTTGAATCCAAAGAATTGGAATCTAGCAGGGCTCTTGTGCATTACCCTTGAGATCATGATTTATGAACATGCATACAATAGTATCCAAATGCCAGTAATGTGCAAGCATGATTAAAAAACTTCCTTGATTTTTTTTTCCTTTTGTTATAAAAGGTGAACATAAATTTGCCTGTTCTCTATTAAACCTGTTTTTTCTACTTTGTGTGCTTTTGCTAAGATGATGTGTATTGGCCTCTTCTTGAAAGTAAATAAAGCTAACCTTACACAGGGAAGTTGGACTATGCCTTTTAAGCATTCTTTTATGGACTGTTTTTGAACCTTAATTATCTCTGCTGTATCCACATAACAAGATACACAGTAGCATTATAGTGCAGCACTGGCTGAAGGACAGAAGGTGGAGGGGTAGGGGTTGTTTTCAGTGCCATGAAATGTGCCCTGTCTCTCAGTTCCAGAAAAAAAAAAAAAAGAAAAAAAAAAGGTAGTAGCAGATATGTATAGACTGGCTGCAGCTCTAGCTGAACTGCTTTTAAATTAGCTACTTTGTAACCAGGCAGATTTGCACTTTTATAATTTTAAACCTATGAATCTTTTTAATCCTTATTTTCTGAGAAAAGTTGGTAGTAAGCTTCTGAGGTTTAGTGAATTAGAACACATTTTGCTAAAGAGTTTTTGGAGCCTGAAAGCTTGTTATCCTGTGATCTCACAATTTACAGACATATAATTTTAAAATCCTTTTTAGTTAATTGCAATCTGATAAAGTACTCAGCTTAAGACAGACATGCCTAAAAGTAGAATCCAAAATAAAACCATCTTTCCTGAGGAATACCTTCTTGATCAGCCTTTTTAAGAAGACTTTGTAAAAGAACATCAACGCAAACTGGAAGTGTGGTCTAGAAATAACATTCATATGGAAAAAGATACACTGTCTACCATGTTGCATTTTCAGCATACCTATTGCTCTTAAATGATAGCCACATCAGTGCCTTTTGTTGGCCTTTGCCTGCGTAGTTCAGCACAGTCTATCTTCACTTAGTTTCATAAACTTTGGCAGTCCAGTATTCTTAGCTATTTCTTAGCTTGTACAATATGCAGCCAAAATGAAAACTGAGTTGATGTATTTCATATCTTGTTAGACACAGAAAAACTAGAAAAAATACGGAATCCAGAACAAACAACAGTAGTGTTAAGTTATGTATGTTCATTCTTGCTGTGGTGCTTTTAGTTTGGCCCCATAGTTTAAGAGTTACGGTAGCTGAGTTCCTAGTAAGCTTTTAAAGTGGAGGCGTTGATTTAATTTCCTGAAGTAAAAAGATGTCTAGTAAGAGTTAGGGTTGGTCAGTATTTGAGTGGGATTGAGATTTCTGTTTTAAACTGTTCTAATATGGTGTTTGACATTACAAACTCTGCTCTGTATTTGCCCTATATATTTACAGAAGACATTACAAAATGTAATCCATCCTATAACAAAGATGCTAGTAAAGGACAGAAGTCAAGTCAGAAGTCAAGTCAGTCCTCACTGCTTAAGTAATTTTTCATGCTCTGATGATTTCCTTAGGTGTGGTACACTGGAACTATTTAACACAGCTTCTTCTAGACATTTTTAATAACAGGAATCAAAACAGATGACTTTGGCATTTGGGGTGTCTGTCATGGTATGTTTTTGTGACTTTTTTTTTTTTCTAGTTACTTGGCATTCAGTTTGTTAGGTGAAATGAGAACGTTTGAGACACATTGACATGTTTCATATTGCAAATTAATTTAGCCAGATGACCCACAGCTAATGATTTAATGTGGCAAATACCGAAGTATCTTTGAGAACTCAAAATACCCAGGCACAGTTAAATTTTGGAATGAACTTTGGAGTTACAGTGATATGCAACTAAGAAAACATTTTGTGTTTTTAATTTTAGAATCTGCTACAAAATACTATCTTGCTATTATCTGAGCTTGGTGTCTGTTCATGTCTCACACTTTTTCTCTTCCTTTGGGGATACACAGAACTTATCAAAAGAACAATGTGATATTACAGAATATGTAATATAAATTAAATGCAGAAAGTATTAGAAATGCTTTTTGAATCAAACCTTGAGTTCAGTATGTGATGGAAAGCGAAATACTGATACTGGTAGAAATGGAAACAATTAATTTAATCACTCTCTGTAGTTACCTGCTGTAATTCATTTAACCACTTCAAAAAATTTATTCATTATGAGCCATTTACTCAATATAATTCATTTATCCAACAGCATAATTCATTAGCTGCTTTCTCCATTTACTCAGTATAATTAAGTCTCCTGAATGAATGTATTTGTGAAGATTCACTATCCTTTTATCAGGGCATTAATGTGTCTCAGTTAAGTTGACAGAAAAATAAAAGTCTGTTGTCATAAAGATTAGCTTCTTTACAAGAACTTGGTTGTGTTTATTGTTCATCTTCTGCCAGAATTGATATTGATGTTGTTTGGAAAGCTCCGAGCTCCAGTACAAGTACAGCTAGGGTACTGGCTGGTCATCTAAGAACAGCAAATGCGTTTCAAGTAACCATGAAGCACCAGTATGCTTACATGTCTTTTCAAGATGTTGTAAAACAGAGCATACACATAAGAATAGAATGATCATATGGCAGCTCCAAACAGTTTACTCCTGTATGCAGAGATCACTTGTTCCCAAGCACTTTATGAATGGCACTGGCTGTGTTGAACATAATTAAATCACTAGGCGCAGTCAGCGAAGTCTGAGAGCAGAGCCAGAAGCTGCTGAGAACAGTATAACTTTCAATGAGTTTGTTTGTTTGTTTGTTTTTGTTCCGATAGTTCCTGTTTTGCTGTTGTCTGGGGTTTTGGTGGTTTGGTGGGGTTTTTTTGGTTTTAATTTTTTATTTTTTTTTATTT
Source organism: Thinocorus orbignyianus (assembly GCA_013400375.1). Lineage (NCBI taxonomy): Eukaryota > Metazoa > Chordata > Aves > Ciconiiformes > Thinocoridae > Thinocorus > Thinocorus orbignyianus. The sequence goes on along the minus strand of VXBW01003663.1, from coordinate 130,886 downwards.
TTTTATTTTTATTTTTATTTTTTAGTTCCCCTCCACAGATGGAAGTAAAGTATGGAATTCAAGTCTGCAGAATGTTAACATGCTAAAATACAGCTGTCTTGTCTGCGCTAGTTGCCTAGAGACCTAACCAAGACATGCATGCCCATGGAGGGCTTCAGGGAGGCTGGGATAAACTCCCCTTTGTAGAGGCAGAGTGAATATTCATTCATAGCAAGGCAGTCAAGGTACCATCTAAGTATAAGTTCTGTTCCTTTTGCAAAGGGTACAGCCTTGGCAAGTAGTAAGTTCATTGAGCTTGGGGGTGTCCATTTGATTGGGTATGGGCAGTGAAAGTTGGTAAAGTAACGGTACAAACACCTGTGTGTTCTTTGCTTTACCTGAAAGGCCAATAACATTTTTAAAGCAATTTCTGGTTATTTCTGCACTCTGCTGAGTCTGCAAAGGAGGATTGTCATTTGCAGAGGTTAGTACGCTCTTTATGCACATAGAGATCTACAGTGTAGGTTGATATTTGCAGTAGTAGGATGTTCTGCTCATGTCAGGGTCTTGATTCTGCCTCCTTCCATGTTATTCCATGCTTTTTAATTTAAGAGCTGTAAGGAAAGCAAAATCCATAAAATGAACCAGTATTCAGTAAGAGTACTGTTTGATCACACAGCTTTAGTGTAGACTTTCACCTGTTTCCAGGTCACTGGACTGTTCTTCCCTCTGACATAATACTTCCTGAGACTGTTTAGCTGTCAGCTGCTCTTTTCAATGCTTTTGGCCTTTTCAGTTTTTCAAGCCACTTACCCACTTGTCTTTCTGTTTTCAGTGCACTTTTTTTCCCACACACTGATTCAAGGTGCAGTTCAGGTACTAACAAAAGAAAGCAGAAGAGGCTGGGTGAATGGCTGGCATAGAGTACAAGATGCTTCAATCTTCCGCCTGCTGCTAAGATGTCTTCACTATTAAATTACACATATAAAAACCAAGATTAATGGCAACAGCACTATTCTTATAAAATGGATTTAAATGGAAAATTTGTTTTTCATCTAGATGATAACACTTTTATTTTACATCTTTTGATCCTATGCCATTAAAGTTCTTAAAGTTTTATCAGTGACAAAATATGCACACATTTAAATAGTTTTATCATAATGTTATATGTTTATGTGATTCTTTCTTTGTATTATATTAAGCAAAGGTAGAAAGCGCAGTGCTGAAAATAGCATTTGACTTTGAGAGGTCATAAGTTTTACCATAAGACTGTGTAGCTGAGTGCATTCTTTTGGAATATCTCTCTAAGACAAGCTGGGAAGCTGAAAAATTAAGTAGTTTTTTTGGCTACAGACTGAATCACAGTGTAAGCAATGCATTGCAGAGCTGTATCTGCAAAAAGATCAAGAGGTGAACAAAGAAAAAGAATTTTCAAAGGGGAAATAGTGATTGATTCTACCTTTTTTTCACCTCCTTTTCCCCATCTTAGCAGTTGCACATAGGTTTCCTCCTAGAAGCATATGCAAGAGGCAATGAGAGGCGAACAAAACTCTATTAAGTTTATTAACAAGTGTAAGGCTCAGTTGTGCAGTAGCAGGATGACAGATGACTCCATGACCGAAGAGGTGGAAAAACTACCATGCAGAGTGTACTCATTTATATTTTCATGCATTTTTGTTTCTCAGTATCTTATAAAAATAAAAAAAAGAAGAAAAGAAAAGAAAAAAAAAAAAAGCAGTGCAAGTGAATTCAGTTGAAAATCAGTTCTGGGTTTTAAGTTTTGAACTCTGATTTCTAAGCACAGTCACTATTGGGAAGGTTCTTGCAGTGAGGAGCAGTTTGATTTTTTTTGATGATTGTTTTCATGATGCCATGACCTTGTAGGACCAAATCTGCTTTCATTTTAAAAGGTAAGAGGAATCCCTTTTCATCTGAAAACTTAAGTAAATCTTTATATAAATGTATGCATCCTTGGCAGGAATGGCTAACAATGACAACAGCAACAAAGGTGTTTTGGTTTCCCTTATTCTCCCTTTCTCCATAATTTTCGCCACTCTCAGAATAAAACCACCCAAATCAGCAAGTTTGAAATATGAGAATAAAATTATGTAGATAATTTTAGATAACCACAACACTTAGACAGTGCTGAGTATTTGTTCAATAACCTGAAATCAGGGAAAGAATTTATTTTTCTGAGAATAGTTTGATTTCTTAGCTATATAATATAGGGTTTGTTGGGTTTCCATTAAATGAATTATAACACTCTTGAATTCATACAGCTCTGAGAAGTTAAAATAGTGCCAGGTATAAATAGAAGTGTATCACACTGAGTTTTCTCTTGCATTTAATTCATTCTTTTGATATGAAAAGCTGTTACAATTAATTTTCTTGGCAGATAGCATACTCTAAGGATGAAACAAGTTGTGATTTGAGGTGGGCTAAATCAGATGGAAATATTTTACTACAGTAAATCTGTAAGGAGCAAAAAAGAGTAATTCTGCTATTAAAAAGTTATTGCCAAAACCAATAACCTTTATGGAGTCATCATGCCTTTGGTTTAGCAAAGCACAGAGCAGAGGCTTTAAGTCTGAGACACCACCACAACATTTAACAAAGATAAATGATACTTTGGATGAGAAGAGGCATTTCTTATTACTTTACACATTAAGCAGCCTAAACTTTTTCCGCTTACTTTGGTTTATTAATTTTAAAGATGATGACACTTAGGGGCCACAGTTCTCACAGCTCTGGATATGTTTGCTGAATTCTGTAGACCTGGAGGATTTCAAACAAAAAGCCAGTTAATTCATATTGTTCCTGTAGAACACCCCAAATTGTTTTGAGAATGGCAGATGAATGGTGCCAACGCCGTGCCCTTACATTCTTAGTATAAAATGTAAACACAGTCTTTTAAATAATTGTAATACATACAGCTAAGTGAATTAACATTACAGTGCTATATTATTTTTTCTTGAATACAGGAAAAGGTCAGAAGAATTCTTCTTATTGTACTACTTGGTCTTTAATGAATAGATATTTTGTCCCTTTGAGGATCTTGCCTAAGGCTTTGACAAGAACAGAAATATGGTGCGCCATTTACTGTCTGAGATAAATATGAAATACTTAACATTTAATTTGTATTAATTGATCCTATGCCAAGAATTAGGAAAAGTCATACTCTTCAGAGAACTGAGAATGCTCAGTGTGCTTTGAATCTGACTCGCATCTCTATATTTAGCAAAGGCTTATAACTGTGGCAACCAAAGCAACCTTTCCTTTCCTTTCCTTTCCTTTCCTTTCCTTTCCTTTCCTTTCCTTTCCTTTCCTTTCCTTTCCTTTCCTTTCCTTTCCTTTCCTTTCCTTTCCTTTNCTTTCCCTTTCCCTTTCCCTTTCCCTTTCCCTTTCCCTTTCCCTTTCCCTCCCCTCCCCTTCCCCTTTTCTTGTAGTAGTCCTGTCCCACTGCATTGTTTTTTACTTTTCTTCATTTTTGATTGTGAATTCAGACTTGGATGAGGTTTAATTCTTTCAGGGAACTCTTTCTTTTGCACTCTGGACAGGTATAATGTGAAATTCTGAACTGTGTGCATGCAGGCCACACTTCTTTGGGATTCTAGTACCTCATTAGGTATTATGCAGGTTGTCAGAGGAGCAGCAAAAGGAGGAAAGACCTTGTGATAGGATGAATCCTGCTTCTGTGGTGGGTTTTTGCTTTGGAACAATGAGGACTCAGCATTAGAAACATAATAAATTGATAAACTTTATTTATTTTAGTCTTGAAAACTACTGTCGTCTTCTTTAATCTGCATTCCCAAGAATGAAAAACCTATTGCTCAAGTATTTCAGAAAGGAAAAATCCAGTCCTATTTTCACCTAGGAAGACATTTGCCCAAGTAATAGTGTGGCAACAATGTAAGTGACTGAAAACACCACCTTATAAGCAGAAAATAAAGACTCTGTTCCGTTGTTAAATATAATGGAAACTATGTGGAGGAATAAGTGATAGAGTTGGGATCTAAAAATCATTGCCTAGAGAATTGGGTAATACTAAACATGAGTAAATTTTTATTAGAATTACTGCTAAATCCACGATCAATGCTTCCACAACTAATTATAAGTCTGTAATGACAGAAATTTTGATACCTTTTACCTCTAAAGAAAACAGTTGCTGCCGATGAGTAGTGTTTATTCAGAGAAGTCTGGGTAATAAACAGAAGCTGCTAGCTGTGAAACAAACAAAATAAATTTCCTTTTTTTGTGTGTGTTTGGGTTTTTTTGTTGTTGTTGTTTATTTTTCCTTGTGAGAATTGTAAAACTTCTTTGTCACCCATCTTCTTACCGTAACAGAGGGCACGTGTTTTTCCCACACTTTCTTTGCTGTGTACATCTACCTGTATTTCAGACATTTTGGAAGCCCTGAGGAAAGCCACTGGCCTTTCAGTTTGGCCATAAACCTATTCAAGTTGGAAAGTGCAGGTGGTGCTCAGCTAGATCTGGCAGCTTTTGTATTGACCTCAGTTTCTCATGTCCGTAGTTTCCAATGTCTGTAATTGCCCATTGAATGTGAATTAAGACTTTTATAAAAGGTTTGCTGCTTGAACAAGCCCTCCTGGGAAGTATGTCTTTTCTGCTTTGATACTAGAGCCAATGAAGTTGCTGCATGCATTGCAGTTGATATACAGGCAGGGATTTACCCCAAGGAAACTAATGGGGCTTTATCCTCCCCTTTAGCACTGCCTGGTATGCCTTACCAACTCTGTAGTCTGGCCTCTTCTCCTGCTGCTGTTATCAACAATATGGTGGCACAGTCATCCTTCAGAGTGCAACCTGCTTGGCAGAAGCTCTCTGGCTTTCCAACATCTACTAGTTCTGCCTGCCTTTCAGATATATCAGGCGGTATAGACATAGAAACAAGCAATCATCTGAAGTATGAGTCTGTGCATGTACTTTGCCCAAAGTGCTCCAAACTATACTAGAAAATTTCCCTAGGTGTTAAAAGTGAAGTATATTTTGCAAGCCACCAGCCTCTGTAAAAGCACTCACCTCAAGTGGCATGAAGCCAACAAAATGCATTGACAGAGCTACTAAAGAGCTTGTAAACAAATTAGATGAAAGAACATACCGGGAGTGGAAGAGCCCTAGTTTGACCAAGAATTGTGTAAAATGTCTTGAATTTATGTATTTACTGTTACAGAAAAGATTTTTGTATGCAGAGTCGTAGCACATTAGCCAATGCACCATAAGATCTTGCTGTAGTTTATGTAACTTCATTTGACTGCTGGCTAGGAGAGTTCCCAATTTCAAGAGCATGTGTATGTTAAATGAAGAATTATTCTTTTTTTAATTAAAAAAAAATAAATTAAAAAAATGGACCTGAATTCCATGTGTGGACTTCAGTAAGAAGTGTGTGATGGACAGAATTTCTTTTTTTAAAGAAACGACCCCCTGGTATGTAACAGTGGCTAAAACATAGGTGAACTTTTTGGGGTCATCTTTCAGTAATTCCAGATATTTTGTAACAATTCAAAGTATTGCTTTTGGTTACAAAGTAATGCATTAAGCAATACAAGGAGCTCTGCCACTAGTCTCACCAGGTTTTAGTCCATTTCCCCAATTCCTGTGTTACTTTACTTTTTAGAACTGCTTACTTTGTTCTTTCCTGAATACTGCCTTGCAGCCTGTAAGGGTCTGTTTCAAGCAGGTAACAAAGATGATTTCATCTAGCAAACTGTTTATAAACCTGATTCATCTTTCAGGCCCACAGAGTATTGCTGAGATGATGCATTCAGGCTGTCAAAGCTATCGAAGGGCATCTGCCTCTGATGGCTAAATAGCTTTTCCATCAACTTACACGAACCATCTTGAGATAATCTCCCTGAAAAGAATGCTGTAATCTTTGTTCTCTTGGGGGCTATGAGATTTCCTGTAATAGCGTCAAATTTAGGGTAAGTTATCTGAGATAATCTCAGAGAGGGAGTTCAGGCTTTCAAATACACTTGTAGATCTCTGGGAATGATTGGTGAATGTATACAAGGATACTATCTTGTCTTGATTCAAAACTGAAATCACAGTGAAGCTGAGAGTGGTTGCCTATGGTTTTGCCTTTCCCTTTGGTATCAGGTTTATACAGTGTGACAAGACTGCTGAAGAAAATTTGTATGATATACCTTTTTAAAATTCTATTTGCCCTAATTTGTTGAGCATAACCTCCAACAGATAAGTGTGTTGGGGATCAATGATACCTATAAAACTTTGTTTAAGTAAGGTAAAATTTGCTTCCTTTAATGGCTATTAACCCATTTCTTACAAAGAACAGAGATGCCTGACCTGATCTATCATAGCACTTAACTCTAAACACATTTAACATGGCAGACTATTATTTTACCTAAAATTTCTTAGTGCCATTAACTTTAATCTTAGCTGAGAATCTCTCCCTGGTGTATTGTTTCATATTTTAGATTTTAGCACCCTAATAATACTGATAAGTAAACTTACAATCATAGTCAAATATGTCTTTAAGTCTTTTATTTTCAATATGTACATTCAGTAATAAAAAGTGTTTATGTTGCTGTTGTCTGCCTTGATCTGGAAAGTGCCCATATTTTTATTTTTTATTTTTTTAGCCAAGGCAAAATTGCTTCAAATATACACAAGTGATTATAGCTACGTTTCCAGCATGGATTATTGTTTTTAGAATTTATTTTCATAGCAGGTTGGTAATGAATACTGATCAATATAGTTATGCTGAAATAACCAAACAGCTGGAAACCTCACCATTCTATAATGCTGCTTATTTTTAATGGTTGTTTCACGCTCATTTCTTTGTGTATCTTTTCTAACAATGCTTTCTGTTGTGATTTTTTTGGGGGGTACAATTCATACTTTTGCATAATCGTATACAAGTGTAGTTTTCCTCAGATGTTAAGATCCTAGTTGAACAGGACTTGGAGATAGAAAAAAATAATAATAAAGAACCCGTGAAAAATACATAAATTAGGGGAAGGAAAATTATTTAAGGCCATATTTTGGTCACTCAGGACCTTACTGACCTGGAATTACATATGCTTTTATTATAGAATTACATATGCTTTTATTATAAAATTAAAGATGAGTGTACTTCTTTAGTTCTTTGAATCATTTAGGATTGTCTGAATACTCTGTATTCATCCTTCTGCAAAATATGAAACCATCCATTTATTTCTATTCCAACCAGCAGCAGAAAATGGAAAGTAGTCAGTAAAGAAACACTAGAAAGGAAACACAGAATGAATAAACTATTGTATTAGTCATGTCTTTTGCAATTACAACAGATGATACATGGCTCTTATGAGAACTTTGCAGTGTTGGCTAGAAATGGAATGTCATCATTTATCCCTGAACCCAATGTAAGGTAAGAGTTCTTTGGCATCATAGTATTTGCTACTTAGATTATTTAGGGAAGTGTTTATACTCTGTAGCTGAATCTTGTGTGGGACAGTCATTGTAGGACATGAGCTTAACTCCACTGGAAGTTGCAGGCCACTGTGCCAGTCTGAGCTGATTGCTGGAATTCAGCTGCTCTTGTCTTTGAGGTCTCATTCCCATTTGTAAGGCATAGTTTTCCAAATCTCACTGTTAATAGTCTGTGATTGGTGTTTTTCATTGTATTTGTAGCTCTTTCAAGATCAGCAGTGGCCATGGACCACAGTTCAAATAACTTGTATTGCATTACTCCCCTCACTCTGGGGCAAGATTTAGTTAAGCCATTACTGGTAAACATCCCATGAATCTATTTGGTTTCATGGATACCCATGAAGGACACGCAGTATCCTCCAGAGCTCTCCTGTGTGAATGTGTGAACTATCTGTACAGTTAGAACCTTCCCCAATTATGAATTTGAGCGTGTGCGTGTAAGATTGCAGCGGTGGTTTTCAGGCTTTTTCCCCTAGTAATGAGAACTGGAAAAGGCAGAAATTGACTGTCGTCTTCTTTACAATTATCTTTGAATACAGGAAAGCTGTCTTTATCTCTTGACTTAAAGGGAAAACCTGATTTTCACTGCATTTCCCAAATTTTCCATTGTTATCCTATCTCTGAATGGTACCTTGCTTCCTGAATTGTACCAATCACAGCGGTACCAAACACAGGTCCAGGGACGGTGAGTGTCCACAAATGTCGCACTATAGTAAGTCTCCTGTGAATTTGGGCTATCTGACTTAAAGTCTCTGAACTGCCACCTCACCTTTATTTTGCTCTGTATTGCTATATCAAGAACATAGGCTGCAAACCTAAGATAGTTACCTAAGGAGACCTAAAATGAAGGATTTAAAATATTCTTCACTGTATTTCACATCTCTGTAAGGGAGTATATTGTATATGTGTCATAAACATCTGTGATTATTTTTTTAATAGCAGTACTGGTATCTTCTAATAAGCAATAACTATTTGCACAAATACTTTTAGTGGAATCTTTTTCTGCTTCAAGTAGAGAAAGCCATAGAATCAAGTTACTGCTGAACCATATATGACAAATAGCCCAGCTGTTCCTTGCTAGGCAGTTTTTAATTCCCTCCTCTTAAAATGTTTCACAGCTAATTATAATTATAGTTTAAAGCTGATCACTTTCAGAGCCTGCCTGATGAGGCCTGCATGGTCTACAGTAGTTATGACCATCACTTAATCCTGCAGAAAATGGTAGAGCTAGGAGAGTGGTAATCTCTCCTACGTATTACTTTTTAAATCTAAATATGTACATATGAATCTGTTTATGAAACATCTAATAGTTTTCTGCTACATTGTTAGGTTGGAAAATATTTGGCAAGTAGATCAGTGGCCACCAATAAGGAGAGGATGTCACTTGTACCCCTGTTAGTAGTTGCTCTTGCTGGCAGTTGGTATTGGGTTATAAGCATATCTGAATACAACTGCAGAAAAATTCCTCCTCAGATCGTCTCATTGATTGTGAAAAGTTGTTCCACAAAAGCAATACTGGAGATGAGACCCAAGATTTCAAAACACAGTCCTGGTGTCTGCAATATGTACAGATGCGTTTTCAGTTTAAAAGTCAGAGGTGGCTCCTGGGGCTCAGTTATACCTTTAGGCAAATCTGGTGGGCTGTCTTTAGTTGATGAATTATTTCTTGAAACTCTCAGATAATCTTTGAGTTGTGCTTTATAGCTTGAAGTTTTACAATTCAAGCTGGCAACATTTAAGCAGGCTGAACAACAAGTTTGTAAAGACTGAGGTGCTGAAATTGGAATTGCTGGCTTATTTGCATATCAAAGGATAAAAATGAGGGCACTTCCACTAAATATGTCAGACTTTAGTGTTATTGAATATGCTGGTGAATACTTGACACTAATAATTTCCTTAGTTAAAAATAAAATTCCACTTCCCTGTTTTTTCATTACTTTTTACTGTTGTCATCTGGGAGAACCCAGTGGCAGAGCCTTTTAAACCAGAATTTTTACTTTTACTTCATGAAATCCGACAGCAGTCTGGCCTTGCCTTCTGCAAAATATTTGAATCTGCTGGCACTACTGAGAATCAGTACTGCTCCTAAATCAAGTGTTTGACCATAGACCACTAATATTTATCTTTCAAAATCTTTGCTGTCTGTTAAAATGAGATTAATGTTATGTCTGTGGGGTTTGTAGACTTGCAGATTAGAAATCTAATTAGCAATTTGGATTCCCTAAATAAAATGTTCTTATGCTATCACAGTGTTACTGCGGATTCTCAAAACCTGAAATCTGAATTGATCTTCGTTGCTCTTTTGCTGGACCTGTGTAAGATGCATGCTGTATCCGGTAGTTATTTTTTTGTGGCTGTATAAACAAAATGAAATAATATGCTTTTCCTGTCTTAATTGGCATAATACCAACATTTTTATATGAAACTTTACAAACAGAAATTAAGGACGCTTGGAAGAGTCCTTGGATCCCCAGATTAGATACATATCTAAAATCAAAACCGTTTTAAAATGCATGTTTTATAAATATGTCACTAGATTTTGTAGTTGAGTTTTCCTTTCATCAGTGATGTTTCAAGTAACAGCATGTTATTAGCTTGCATTGGTACTGTTGGAAAACATATGGGATATGCCATCAATGTTTTTGCTGTTTGCAATTTGTTTTTGATAGTACAGTTTATCATTAAGTACCTGGTAATGAACCATTGCAATCACTCTCCAGTGACAGGAGTAAATGCAAATATCTCTTCCAGGGAAAGCAAAATGCATTTTTAGCTTCTGTGAAATCTCTGTTGTCTGTGCAGGGTCCTCTTTCAATCATTGCAAAAGTACCATTAAGTAGCACTGAGGGGCAAAACTGGAAGAAGTGATACTGCAAATGCTCTTGAATGTGAAAATGGCCCTAATATTTCAGCACCCGCCATACTATCTTAATACCTGTGTTTCCACTCAGATGGGTCACTTATCATTTCATAAGTGCAAACCTTAGTATTTTAAAGAATAAAATTATTCTTCTGGAGTGTCACAGATATCCCTTTTAGGTACACTGGAAAATGTAGTATAATTGTGTGGAATATGTAGGTTGAGGGATTCAATAGCCAACCACCTTCATCTCATTAAGACCTGGTTCCTGAAAAATAAAATTGTTTGCTTGAAGTAAAGCTTTAGTCAGTCTTCAACTTAACAGTTCATTGTGTTATTTTTTCAGGAGTGAATTCTTACTTCCTGTGTCGTAGTATACACCACTTGATGCACATCTGAGGGGGGAAAATAGACTTTAAAAATTGCTGCTAGGTAGGAGGATGAAGAAAATGTTAACAGCAGCAACAGTTTAATTTTTAGGAGTATCCAGGTACTTTTATCCCCCACTGCCAGCTGTAGTATTTGTTGGTACTCAGTCATATACGGACTTCATGCCTTTTTCAGAAGAAAATACACAGCAGGGGTGTTCTTGTCTGATGCAAAGACATTGGCTAGAATGAAAAATGCATGCTTTCCACTCAATTTATGCCCAAGACAGTTCTTGGCTTCATTAGAGGTACAAAACGTAATAAAATAAATAATGTGGTCCTGGATTTCAGTTTTGTGAATTGCTGAAACAGGAGTTATGTTGGGAGTACCCTTACTAGGTATGTGACTTGAAGTAGCTGGAAAAGAGCCAAACAGGTTTTCTACAGAAAGATAAATTGAGGTGTGGAGAATAGGAAACAAACAAACAAACCAAAAACCTTAGTCACTTAGAAGGAAGTAGCTCCAGGCCTCAAATTTTAAATGGGATGATGAGAATTTAATGTCATGCTACGTCCTTAGAGGCAACAGCCGGAAAATGCTAAAGAAATACTGGTATGAGAGGTGTTTTCCTGGTGGCATCCGTAATGAGGCAGTAGTTCTACCAGAGGAAAGGGCCATAAGATCAGTTCAAAACACTGGTGTGAGTGAAAACCCAGTCTATATTGTTCCTGGGAGAGGGTCTAGAGGGCAAGCAACCAATCCTGTTCTGTACCGGGTAAGTTATGATCTTTAGCCACTGTGGAAAATTGGGTCTTAATACAGTTCTACTCATACCTGTCAATTTTGTCTAAGCACTTTCAAATGTCACCATTCTCCCCTATGTCACAAAATTGGATTTGACCTTGGCATAGCAATTGTGTATAATTCACTAAACCAACACAGGGCTGGCAAATTGCAACTCACGTTGGTGGACTAAAAATGTACATTAAAGTCTTTGGTTTTCGGAGAAATGAGAAGTTACTGCCTCCAGATAGTCCTGAACTAATGTCACACAATATTGAAAACCACGAAAGTGGAATGACTAACAAAGACAGGAATAAATCAGATGAAGCTATGACAACAAACCAAACATTTCTACAATAAAAACGTGAATTCCCCATTTGTGAGAAATCACTGCAACACTTCATGTATTCAGGCAGATTTCACTACTGCAGTTTATTATGCAACTGCTAAAGTGCTCCCATCTACACAAATACTTAGAAATAACTTTTACCAGTTCCTTAATTCTATTCAGAATTTTTACAACTGATGATTGCTTTACATAATTTCAAGCCCCATCTGTAGAAATACAAACAAGAATGTGTGTCTTCAAATATGTGTGCATCTGAAAGTCTAAATGCTTGAATAACACCTTATAGAAATCTTTCTGCTGTATCTCATTTTCAAGTCTTGTAAGACTTTTTCTATAACTAGATCTTTCAACACAGAGATTCCTACATACTTTCAGAAAATCCCATCAAAATTTGAGGCTGCTTGAATACCCTAATACCTATATTTTGTGACCTACCATCTAGATCAGTCCTGAAGATCTAATTTACTGAGCCACCTGTCAGGTTCTTGCTTGTGCAGCTCATTTAATTTTAGTAAAATTTCACCAGTGACAACAATTGATGGATTCCTTGGATCAGGATCAGGGTGATATCAGTGCACAGGGATCTTAGGTTGTGGAAATTTCTTGATAGGTACAGCTCTGAGTGTGAGGTCTTTGGTGGGTCTGGCTTCAACCTCATCCAAAGTCTGTTGAAGGTAGAGATTTTACAATAACTTCAAAGGATGTTAGATTAGATTATAAAGCATCCGTTTCAGTAAAGCATGTGCAATTGTATGAAGAATGTGAGCAGATCTGGTGAAAGCGCTAAACATTTAAGTGCCTTCCTGATGGGCACTCAAAGCTTTTTTCTTTTTTCCTTCCATGATTCAGATTGTGAATGGACTGTGATATGTGATTTGTGATTGGTGCTACTAAAACAGTTCAAGTACCTACCACCAAGCAAACTCCTGTAGTTTTCTACTGCTGTAGATACTTAGTGAGATGGAGCTTTGACCTAGATCATTGTCTGCTACGTTTGTATCGATAGATTTTCTTTATACCTACTTAGTCTGTATCCATGCATTCCTTCCAGACATAAAACATTGTTTTTTTTTTTTTTTTTTTTTCTGGATGAAACCCAAAGCCTTGATTAGTAGAAAGGGCTCTCTGAAGAGTCACACACAGTTACATTTTCAATTCCCAGTGATGGTGAAATGCAGCGTTCCCCAAAACTGAAGTGTAAATTCAATCAGAGGAGTTGATGCCTATGTTCTTGTCTTCTGTTGTATAAAAACTACACAAATGTAATGTAAACTTATATAAAAAAGTTCATTAGATATGTTAAACTCAGCTTACGAATATTGCTATGTAAAGTATTTAAGAAAATTGTTTTAGAGCAGTTGTTCTATTCAAGTTCTATTGAATTTGATTAAATAGAAATTAAGTTGCAGATAAAAAAGATACAGCTATACCACAGTTTGGCGTTAGTCTTGGACTAAAAGCATTTAGTTTACATCAAAACTGAGTTGATGACTTATTAAAAAATTTCCTTTTTGTATTGCTGATTTTTTTTAATCACAGCAGGAATTTTTCTTTCATCCAGTAGAATTTAATGAATTAGGGAACATATACTTTTAGATTACATAGAAAAAATACTGCACATAGGACACAATTCAAAAATTTACTACCTTTGGCAGAAAGTATGTATCACTTATTTTGAAATGCTTCTTTTTATTGCAATTAAATAGTAAAGAGAGCCAACACTAATGAGTGACATGAAATGTGCTTCAGTTGTAATGTGTCTGCTAATTCCTGAAGCAAAAAGTACCACAAATATGTTAATTACAGAAAGTTGGAAAGAAAGACAGAGAAAAAAAATTAAATTGAAGTCATAGACATTAATAATTAATATCTTGGAATAAATTATAATACCATTCTCTATATAAAAATCAATGAAACTATATTAGAGAAATAATTTTTGATATTCTTGGATAGAATCCGGAACACTGTGAATCATTGAAGCTTCATCTCTACTCAAAGTAAACTGCTGCCAGGCCCCAAATAAATAGTTGTGTATATTGGTTGTTAGTTTGGTCCTTGGTGTCATTTTAACCTAGGCCAATACTCCTGGAAACAATGTTCAGGTGGGGCTCCAAAGATTATGTAACCATTGCTCCAAAAACCATTGCTGTAAACAGTTTGGGCATCGTGGTTCTTGTTTGGGGAGGAGAGAGAGGAAGCGGGGGGAAAGACTTTAGCAATTCTGCAGAGTATTAATTTTCCTGGTTTATTTAATAGCATAGAAATAGCTTTAGGTAGCCAGAGCATGTATGTAACTCCAGTATTAGTTGTCTTGATTACACAAACACCGCATTGTGGTTCTGTTATGGATTCTTAAAAAGGGCACACTTGTGCTTATTCAAAGCCAGACCTGAATTGTGGTGTAGCGATGGTTTCTGTATTTCTCACTAAGCAACATTTAACAAAAGAGAAACAGCATGTAACATAAGAGCAGAACTCCAATGCCTGAGAAAGCAGGGGATGAAAAAGCAAGAAGAAAGCAGATGTAGCTAGAATTCCAGTGTGTAGAAGCTTACATGTCAACTGAATAGATCAGAGCTACGACCTTAGGGAGACCCAGCTACCCAACCTCACTTCAGATGCCTGTGCTTTCTTTTTGAGGAATTACATGTGTGGATTGGATTTTTAAATCCTGTACAATCTTCTAAGTGATAAAATTGTGAGCAGTAGTGATGTCAAAACCTGTTAGACGAAACTAGCTGGCCAGTCTGGCTTGTCAGCTAATATGAAGATGTGTCTAGTAAACCCAGACAGATAGAAGAGAGTCTCAAGGATAAATCGTGGTGCAAGAAAGGTTTATTGATGTTGTTACTCCTTGGGAAAATATTCCTTAATCAGGAGGAGTTATGCATCATCTCATAAATATCTGTCTATAAATTTTAGTGCCCTTTTTGGGACAGTCTGCATTTTCTGTTTTTGTTTTGTGTGTCTCATACTTTCTCCAAGTATTCAGTTATCATACTGTGAAAATACACAATTTTTCAGAGGTCTCTGTCCAGCTCAACTAAGACTATACTGGGAACTGGTGATCCCAGAAGTTTCCTTTTACAGGAAGAGGGGAACGTGCAGTGTTGCCCTAAGAAAAGCACTGGAGAAATTGCATATTACTTTGATGATGGAAAAAAAAATCATTAGTTGAACTAGTTTTTGGATTGTGTTCACCTTCATGATATGCTTTTATCCACTTGGTGGATATTCTATGTATTTTCATCTGGAAGGGAATATATTCTGTATGTACTTGTATTTTGGAAGTTGCATTAAGAAAGGCACTTGCGGTTTTGTTGCAGGGTATGTTGTTTCTCTTCCTAATGGTTCTCTAAAGACCTTATGTGTCTAAATGCTCTGTCAATATATATCTTTGCAAAATATCAATGGGATTAAGATTATCAATAATACTTTTATGACATGGTGACACCCCCAACCTTCAAGTGGCAACATAAATATCCCTAATGCACACCATCATGATTCAACATGGCACTACAATAATTTTGTGTCAACAGCTCTGTGGAACTTCAAGTCATCAAAAACATTCTTTTGGCAATGTTTTTCTAAATTTACTGCTGCTGCAAATTCAGTTCTTTGCATGGGATATGTGCAAAGGTATTTCTTTGTGCTAGAATAGTAAAACTTCAAACTCAAATTAAACTCTACAAATAATAAATTGCATTTGCCCCCTTTCCCTCACACTTAAATTTCTTCGTGTGCTAGATCATTCTGGACATCTGCTTGTTATTTACAAACCAGTTCTAATAACAGCACTGTCACCAAGAGAAAAGCATGGCTTCTGTGTGACATGTTTGTTTCAGCACTTGTTTTAGTTTTGGATATCTCAGTTTCTTTTCAGAAGGTGACTATTTCATATTGGAACACTCAATCTTCCTGCACTGATGCAGACAGCAAAGAGATAGTGTTAAGAATAATTTCTGGGAATAATGATTGTGGTAGTGTGTGGTTTTTTGGTGTTTGGTTTTTGTTTCACCACCACCACCACTCCCAGCCCCATTCTTGCACAAACACCTTAACAGGTGACAAGGTTTTGTGCCTGGTTTTGTCCATAGCACTAATCTACCCATCTTAGCCAGGCTTTTCCTTTCAACTCAGCTAAGTCTTTTCGGTGTTCCTGACTCAGAAAACTACATGCAAAGTGAAAAGTAGGTCAGAGAGAGACAGAGCCTTTTAAGCCCCGGTCTACTAGTAAGACTGCAGTACTATTTGGTGCACCTGAGTGCTTGGATCTTCTTGGATCAGCTTGGAAAAGGAGCTTCTTTTAACGGAACAAAAAAACAGGTCACATTAATCTTAAAAGACACGGGAACCTTATGTGGTAAAAAAATAAAATAAAATCAGCATTTTCAAGAATACTGCAAGAGGAAGCATTGGGCTTACATTCTAGGCTTAGGGAACTTTGAAGGGAAAAGGTGTATTGACAAGTTGTACATAGTTAATACTATTGAAAATGTTGATAAAATGATGTGTTGGAAGGGTGGAAGTTTGAACAGCTGATAAAACAGAACACGCTGCTATTTTTTTCTAAATTAGCAGCTTGAAGCTACTAATTGAAGGAATTTTCCTTTTTCCCCCGAACAATTTTTTGACAGTGATAAATTAATGAACCTGAAAATTAGTTGAATATAAGGATACAGTCAGCAAGAGGAAGAAGAGTGGAGATGAAGAGGTAAGTCTTCATGGAAAAGTGGGAGTTGGAAAGCAATGATACTCCTCTTCCTCCTGCATCTTAGCTAAAAATCTATAAATATGATTTCATAAGATTGTTTGAACTCAATGAACATTCTTTTCCATGCTCCCTTATTTCTGCCCGCAATGTAGTGTTTCACTTTTAATTGGAGCCATCTGTAATAGTACTTTGATTGCCATAGTAAACTAATACAGCTTATGACTATATGACAATGTTATCTTGTTGAGGTAGCATGTTTGATCAGTTTGTGAGCAGAAAAACTTGAGAGCTGGCCCTAAGGGTAACAGTAAGGGAGAAGAGGAAAAAAAATAATCATATGCCTTGGAGTAAGGGAAAGGAAGGTAAAAGGATGGCAAGGGGTTTGTAGCAGAGAGATGGTGGAAAAAGGAGTGAGAGTGAGAGCTTTTTTCTTTTAGTAGTGATCAGTTTTTAATTCAGTTCATCATATGGTTTTCTTTGGTTATTTCTCAACTGTAGGATTAAAATTTGAGGCTTTTCCATATGAGAATACTGGCAAACTGTCCTGGTTTGGGGTGGAGCAAAGCCAACTTTCTGCTCAGTAAGAGAGGCTTTTGCTTATACTTGCTGCTGTGGCAGCCAGAGCCAGCTGACTTGATTATTTTCCCTGTGGAGGGGTTGCACCTGTGGGGAGGAGTGGATAGGTTAGGTGAACTGAACTGATCAGTAAAGCACCATCTGCCATGCTCTGTATAAAAGCTGAGGGAGGGAAGGGTCTGCTTCTTCTTCAGTGGTTGATGTTTGAGGGGGGTCCTGTCAATTTGTCTGTCTTTGATCCTGGTCTGTGGCTTCCTCAATCAAGGTACAGAACGCAGTTCCCATTCCACACTGAGACCAGTCTGTAACTTCCCCAGTGCCTACCAGTGACATCCTTCTGGGGGCTTTGTATGTTTTCGTATATATTTGTGTATATTCCATCTAGTTCATTATTCCATTTTTTATTAATATTTCAGTTTATTTTTTTCCTAAAATCTAAAGTCTCTTTACCTGTTTTCTTCTTCTCCTTGGAGGAAGAGGTGGGGGAGAGCATCTGTCATCGGCCAACCCTGTCCAAACCATGACACAAAGTAAGTGTTCATGGCTATCTGTGTATCTGTTTAAGGAAAAACACCACTTAGTTTCACAGTAGAATAAATATTTAACATGCAGAAAACATATCACACAGTATATGGTAAAACATATGGAATATTAGGAAACTGTCTGTTATCTGACAGTAAATATGAAGGGACTCTTCACACAAAGTTTTTATTAATGTGTATATTTTTCAATATAAACACAGCATCATTTAAATTTCTGTACATACTGCAGATAGGATTATTCTCCCCTGCTTGAAAGTCAGCATTTCGGGCTTCATGTGAGAGCTGTGTCTGTAATTGAATGATACTTACACATTAAGCATTTGTGAAGTGCAAACCCATATCTCGTGTAGTTTTGCTTCTCAGATAAACAGTGCTACAGAGGCTGCATGTGCATTGTGCGTGCATGCAATTTGGAAGATGAATTTGATTCTTAATTTATCTTCTGTGCAGGTTATAAAACCTCTGTTACCAGTCTCTAGTGTCCTCTAGCTTGAGGTGAGAGTTTGACAGGATATGTCTGCTTACCTCTGTTGTACTGTATGAAGATGTTTTTAGGGTGTTGTTTTTCGTCACCTTTCAGTATTGAGCTGTGGTTGAGCTAAATCAGCTGATTCTCGAGGGTGTTCTAAGAAAGTGTTTCCAGGAGTATTAAGGTTGGAATTGCAAAGTTCTTTCATCTGCTTTTCTTCTGTTCTCTTGCCTGCTCTGCTGCACTTGAAACTAAGAAAAGGAGGTGGAAGAGTTGTTTTTTCCCCTTCTGGGAAAAAGTGGGAGTGGAGGAGGCGCAATTACCAACATTTCCCTTTCTTTTCCCAAGTTCTGATTTGGGGTTTATCTCAGGGAAATCTGTGAGGGAGTCAAGAGATAATGAGCATGATGTTCCCTTTATACTGCATCTGTTCTGTGATGCTGTATGTGAGATGGAATAAAAATGTTTGTTCTTCCATTTGCTCACTTACTATTCCTTGGAGTAAAAAGGTGGTTCTGCTACTATGTCAAGCCTGAGAGTGTATTAAGAGCGATTCCCCTAAATGTGAGCCCAATAAAAATGGAGCAATGACAATATACTGGAAATTAATTCCCAGCGAAGGGTGTAATAGTGTCAGAGATGAGGATGAACTATATGAATGCCTTAGAGACAGCTGTGTGGTTCCTACTAATTCAATCCCTTACTACATTTTCTCAAAATGTAGGATTTTTTTTTTATTATTTTTTTTTTTCTTCTCTGAAGCATTTATTGCAAATGCAAAGTGTATCAAACCTGCCTGGAAAAGCTGTCACTGTCTCTCAATTTGAAATATAGCTTACTTGTCTCATATCACATTCGACCATCTTCCAGTTTCGTTGTCAACTACATGATACTTCTATATTTACCATTCTCCAGTCCCCTGACATACCAAGTTATCTTTGTTTTTGATGAACAAGCATGGTGACCTGGGCATGCCTGTGCCACCTTCAGTTCATGGAGTTTCCAGATGACAGTCCTGTGAACGATAGAGCAAACTAATCAGCTTTCAATGACAGTTCTCTGACAATACACAAAGGTCACTTGTTTTTCAGCCTAGAGTGCACTGAGAGCTACTATGTGGGCAGAATTAATGCCAGGATATTAAAAGAAAAAAAAAATAAAAAGAAAAGGTGAAAAACAAAGAATACGTATCTTATAAAACAAAGCAATTTGGATCACAGCAGGGTTTGTACTATGATTAAAGGTTTCAGAAGGCTGGTAGTGTTGCAAAAACTAACTGATATTTTAATTAGACAAAACCAAATGAACTACAGGTGTTATGCTAGACATGAGAAGTTTAGGGAAGATTTCTTTTATTCTTTACCTCTTACAGATTTCAGAGATGTATGAAATCTGACAGTTGTCCCCAGGGAGACTTTCTCAATTTCAAGTTTTTTCTGGTTGTGTGTGTGTTTTTTTTTTTTGTTTGGTTTTTTTTTTTTTTTTTTTTTTTTAACCCTCTAGTCACCCTTCTTATTTTTCTTGAATATTAAACAACTGCCTCCTAGGGATTATCACTCAACAGCTTTGGCTTGATTAAAATTACTTAGACCATTACGACATACTGTGTCTGTCTTTGTAGGTTTTGTCTGGTTTATTTTTGGTTGGTTTTTTTCTGTCTTGTTTTTGCTGTTGCAGTTTTAGTACAATACCTCTTTATTCAGGTAAACTGCTTAGGAACAATGAAAAGCAATATAAAGCTGCCATAGCATTTCCCATTTGTTTGGTTTATCCCTCCGTTACAATGTTGACAAATCCAGAGAGGTAGCTCTAGTCATAACCTTTAACACAGGACTTCTCAAACATAAAAGAACAGCAGCAAAAGAGTGTTCCAAACTAGATCCATTCACTTCTTGTTGCTCTTTCTTCTGCCTTCTGACTCTACTGGTATACCACATAAATCTGGGAGTTACTGCCCTCCAGACTAAAAATGTCTAAAGACTTATCAGGACTAATACAAAGTTGAGAATAGGGCTTCTCTAAACATCCATCCCTTCTTGGGTGCTGTGTTTAGTTTGGGTAGGTTTTTAATCATGACAAATATGCAATATTTGCTGTTGAAGAATGAAAATCAGCAGTAAGATTAAAAGAAGCATATTACTACCTGGTCTTGTACCCAGAAAAACTGCCTAGTTCATAATATGTAACTCTGAATGTGTTAGCTTATGTTCTTCAATGGAGTTGTAGCAATGTGTTTGAGCAGTATTCATACTTTCCCCCAAAAGGTGTAGCCCTATGTCATGAATCTGGACAGGGATGAAGACATGCTGGTATCATGTGGATTAATCATCTTTAAAACCTGAATGTGATGCATAAATTATATTTTACGGAGCAGGCCTGTTGGCTGCCATTGCCGTCAGTGTTTTCACTGACAGTGAACGCATGAGTTGTACTTTATTGCAAATGGAGGGCTCCTTCTACATGACAGTTGTCCCTCGCATGATTTGTTTCTCTGCTTGGTATTCTGTCTTGCAAGAACCTGGCAGTGTCATCCTTTTTGTTGAGATGACTCTTAATTTTTCTGACATTGTTGGGAGTCCCTTTCCCTTCTTCAGCTGAACATGTTCTAAACAGATGAAGCAGAAAAAAGCGTGTGGTCTGAGGAAGTGCAGGTTGCATTACTAGTTGGAGCAGTGAAGCACAGTGACTAACAAGGAGAACAAATTAGATAAGATACATATATCTTGAAAGAAATAACAGTTGAGTGATATAGGTATATAGATAATTTTCATGTTGTAGTTACAGTTAGTGTGGTTTGAAACTCTGCTACTGCAGCCATGCTGGAAACATTTAGGATTCCTTTCATTGCTTATGCAATCGTAAAAACCTTTCTTGTTGCCCTACACATCCCTTGCCAGATTGAATTCCAGGTTGGCCTTGGCTTTTCTAACCATACCTCTGCAAGACTGAACAGCAACTCTGTACTCTGCCTTGGTCGCCTTACAGTCCTGAACTCCACTATCTCATGGTCTAACTCTGACAATTCCGTGATTCTCTACTTCTGTCATAACGTTATGACATTTTACATGCCTGTGCTCAAAGGGATTGAACTTCAGCTCTGCTTTGCTGATTGCTATATTCTTTCTGTTCCTGTTACCCTGAGTCCTTGTCTTGCCTTTCCCATCCACAACCTGTTTCTTCAGGAGTGGTATGTATATGGGGTGCTGTAGGTGTGTACATAGAAAGGCAGAACAGATTTCTAATGTCATCTTGACATCTCACAATTGCTAGCTCTCTGCAGCATTATAATATGCCTGAGGATCTGCTGCTTGAGCGTTGGGAACTCTCTGGAGAAAAGAAAAAGTAGAGGTGGAGACAGCTACTTTTATTTCCTGAAGTGAACATGAGTCTTGGTCTTTCACGACTGTGAAATCAAAAGATACTTAAACTATTCTCCTTTCTGTGCCTCTTTATAGCAGATTACTGTGTGAATAAGGGGAAAAAATGTGGCACTCAGAAGTCACTATGAGAAATCTCTGTTGTAAGTGTGGGTTTGCTCACTTTAATCTTCAAGGCCCAGGCCATTCCACTGCAGGGTATTTGAAAATCTTTGGTAACTTCTGGGATCTGTGTTCTTCCTGTGTCAATGAATGACTTCGGTATTCCCTTCAGTTTTTGTAAGACTGTGTAAGCTATTTATTCAGCATACTTGATTCTCTCCCTGATTGTGCATTATGTATTGTTACAACTTTTTTATTTATTTATTCATTTTTCAAAATAACATGGCAAACTAATAACATGGCATCTAATTAAGGACTAGGAACAGAATTGACCAGATGATGACTCTCTTTTTCATGCAGTTCTTTAATTTTGGACTATCAGTTTATCAGGGAAAAAATATATACATCAGGTATTTTTATAAACTTGTGTATTCTGTATCCCAGTGACCTGAGTCACAAAGGAGGAAAAGTACAGTTTCCAGAATGCTACAATATGTCCAGAATTACTAGTTTCCTTTCCCTTTTGCCTTTGACAGAGGAAAAAAAGTAAAATATATACTTCACTGCAGACCTTGAATTCTTCTTAAGGGATAAAGGTTACTCCCCTTTTCCATTCCTTTTAGTCATTAAATGCACTCTTTATTTGTACTATTTGGTACGTGGCTCCCCTTTTGAGCTCTGGCAGTAGGCAAACAAAATCAATTTGTTTGTAGGGATATTGGATGGAGAAAAGTACACTGGAAAAGGATTAGAACAGTAATAACCAGATCTTGATTTTGACGTAGCAATGTGAGATTTGATGTTACTGCATGATGCACAAAACGCTTCAGCTATGGTCTTCAGCAGGGAATTTTTAAACAAAAAATGCCCCTGTGGTTTCTTACTAGGGAAACAGCATAATTTTCTGTGGACTGATGGTGCCTTTCTTTGTAGGAGAATGTGGCTGTAATTCCAAGGATACTGAGTATGCTTTTTTGAAAGAGGAAAATGTTAAGGATCAACTTGGAAGCTGTATATACAGAAATTGGGATGTGTCTGCAGGAGTAGTCTTACAGGAAATGCATAGGAAAGTGCTAATTAAGATAAGAAAAAGTTACCACAGTTGGCTCCTTTAGTAGAGACATGTAAAGAATTCTTGTCTACTTTCCAGAACGTAGTAAACAACAGTATTTGGAGTATGTTGTGAGATTTTATAGTTGCCTGGCAGAGCTTATTTCTCTCAAGACAATTAACTAGTCTGGGTGAGTCTACTCACTTCTGTAACCATGGAGGTTTCTATGTTGTAGCTCCTTCTGAAAGAGCTTGCCTGGGACTGTTGATGAAATAGAAATACCACAGCAAAAAAAAAAAGAGAAGGGAGTGGGGAGAGTTTCAGTGCATCTGCATATATGTTGTTAATACACTGACTGAAAAAGAATGCTGTTAATCCTTGACACAGTGCTACTGATAATGGAAAGCAAGACATGGATGTTGTATTAATTCCCTGCAGTTGGATAGATTGTAAGATTTGCCTCTTGAACACCAAAGAATTGATTGAATACAATTTCTACTTCTAAGGATTAAAATTTAATTTTATTCTGCTTTATCGAAATACCTCATTTGCACATAAATCACATGTGTTCACCTTATTATGGTATGTTCTCTTTGTTTTGCATTAGACTTTTCTGATAGGTGACCATTGTACAACCATGGAGTTGTACAAAACAAGCAATGTTTTTGACATAGGAAATGACTAATTGTTGGCTTCAATCAACTTGATTATAATTGAAGTAGGATGCTTCTGTATGAAATGAAGCAGTGTAGTAAGTGCTTATTCATTACCACTGGACTGAAAATGTTAAGGCACAGTACTTAAGAGATCAAGAGGACCTTTGAAATTTTGTTAATAACTTGTTTCAATAATAAGTTACATAAAAATATGTTATATGATTTGGAATAATAAAATATACAGCCTTATACGATATCGTAGAATCATAGAGTCATCCAGGCTGGAAGGGACCTCCAAAGTTCATCTCATGCGACCTCCCTGCAGTCATAGGGACAACCCCAACTAGACCAGGTTGCCCAGGGCCTCGTCTAGCCTCACCTTGAATATCTCCACCGCCTCCCTGGGCAGCCTGTTCCAATGTTCTACCACCCTCATAGTAAAGAACTTGTTCCTAATATCAAATCTAAATCTACTCTTCTCCAATTTAAAGTCATTACCCCTCATCCTATCACTGCAGGCCTTTGTATTATGATAATAGGTTATATAATAAGATGAAACATTATACATAAGTAATATACAGGGAAGAGCATAACTTAATCCTTCACTCATTCCCACTATTTGGTCAGGATAAGCAAAGCTACAAAAAATTATCCATAAAATATAGAAATTTGAATTTAAAGGTATGTTTTCCCATTACACTGAGTTTCCCATTACTCTGGACCTATAATTAAATTGCACCCTTACATAATTAAATAACTGAAAGAAGGTAGGCTTATATTGGAAATAAGGATAATAGTTTGTGGGGATTTTTTTACTATGGGCATGGTGTAGGACACTGGAACAATTTGCCACAGGAAGTTTTCTATGCTCCTGTCCTGGTTCCAGGAGGGATAGGGTTAATTCTCCCCTGGCTCTAGCTGGAAGACAAGTATTCTGTCCCATTTGGGCCATGCCCAGGGGGCAGCTGGCTGGGATGGGGGAGGACAGGAATTTGATGGTGGTGCTGGGTCCGGGATGGTCCTGGTGGGGTCAGTATCGTAATCATGTTTATAAACTCTTCTGGCCCTTTGTCTCAACCCACCAGTTTTGTCTTTTAGTTCCCATCCTCTTCTCACAGCTGGGGGGATGTTGAGAGAGTGCAGCTGCCACCTGGGTCTTTGTTGCTGTCTGAGGCTAAACTACCGAGGCTAAACTAGGACAGCTCCATCATTGGAAGTGTTCAAACTCAGCTTGAATGGGGCTTTGCGTCAACAGATGTCCCTACCCACAACAGTGGGGTTGCAATAGAGGATCTTTAAAGGTCTCTTCCAACCCAAACTGTTATATGACTCTAATTTGAAGAGAAAAAGAGCCCTTTGAAATCTAATTCTGAACATTTTGCTCTGTAATGTTAACTATATGTTATAAATAAGTAGTTATGAAAACATCAATAGTCTATTAGGTAGAACTATAAGCATTTTTCTTCAAGAATTACGCTTAAATTTAGATGTTGCTAATAACAATCTAATGTTTTGCTGTTCAGTCACACGATTGCTTAAACAGAATTTATATACCCTACCGTTTTTGCTGATATTTTATAGAATGTACCTAAAATTTTATCAAATTGTTTCTAAGATCTTAATGCATCTTGGTGAGTATTGTGGGTGGCATTGTGGTCATTGACTACAGACAAAGCTATTCAGCACCTGCCGTAGTAAAAGTCTGCTGTCTGTTGTTTGGATCTTTCCCAGCTCTAGCTATTTGCATTTCATTCTTGCCTGCCAGACACAAGTCTCTGTTTTTTATGATGGGGGGGGGGGGCGAAGCCAGGAAGAAAAAAAGCCAGGTGGGATAAAACTGCAATGAAAACTTCTGCTGCTTGCTTTGGATGTAGAAAGCAAATGCCATGCTGAAGAAAACAAATACCCATCTGTGCATATGTGTTTGAGTGGAGATGTGTGTATATATATTTTTTCTGTTGGTTGGAAACTGTTCTGGATAGGTAAATCTGGATGGCTGTTCAGATCTGCTGTATAAATAATAGTTATTCTTAGAGCTTGGCAACTATGTTCTCTAATTTTGCCATTATTGGGGTACATTAGCTGTAGAGTTTTGGGATCTCTGCTCTCAGTGTTCCCCTGCTATATGGTGTGGTGGGGTTGGTATTTTTATTTTTTTCCCCCTCCTGTGAAGATAAATCAGGCGTAAACCTGGAAGGTTTGAGTGAAAGGTCCAATCTGCTGTAATGAGTTGTTTATGTATTAGACAACCCATGCTGTTCTAGTCTGAAGAGTTAAATTTTTACATATTGGCAAGAGTTTTTAGATAACATAATATGGTCTGGAAACGATTATGCATTTTGTGTTAGTTCTCACCATTTTTGTTCTAGTAGCCTATGAACTTTACATATAGTGCTTGAGGCCTACCAATGAGGGGAAAAATATATACAAAGGTTGTAAAAAGCCTTGTAGCTGTCAGCCTAAAAAAAAATCTTTCAGGAGCAAAAAGGTAATAAGGAGACAAATCATGAACTCATTGCTCAAGATGCCTGCAATTAGAGAAAAAGTATCCTAGTCTGGAAAGTCTGATCAATACCAAAAGATCAAGTAATATTAAAGGGCAGTGGCTAACAATCAAGATAGTATCAGAGAAGATGGAGATGGAGCATCATTGTAGAAGTTCAGAGTATGTGTGGGCTTTTAAGGCAATTTATCATCACAGGCTGAAGTGGATTTCATTGCTGCAGGCCTTCTAGGTAGCTGTTTTGTCGTGGTCAGTAGCTGAGTAATAGTATTGATGCTAAAAAGCATGTACCTACTCTCTTAACCTGTACTTCAGCAGTGGAGAGAAAATGTCATGTAAATAACAGTAAGACAGCAAGCATAAGTGTGCAGTCTACTTGTTTGGCTGCTAACAATATGGGAGGGGTAAATTTGAGGATGAGCAGCTCCTGGCAGTGAGGAAAAACAGTAAGCAGCAACAACTGGCATCTTGGTTTAAGGCTGGAGTGGATATTTGGAAAGGAAAAGGTAAGGTAAGGACTTCACAGGGCGTTCTCAACGTGAATAGGTCTAACAGGTCACCACCATTAGCTCTTGTCCTACTCTGTTTTGACACTGATCTAGGCCTCAGAGTTCTGCTGTTCCTGAATTGTCTCCAGGTATTTTTGCATAAACGCTGGTGTGGAGTGTGTGTCATCCCTTAGCTAATTCTGACCTAGAAAAGTGCATTTTGTTTGTGAGGTAATTGAATAACCAAAGCCAGAGCCCAGGATGTAAAGATTTGAAACTTTTACATGTACTGAATTTAATGCTGAAGTAGACGATGAAAAAAGCATCTTGTAGGAGGAAAAAGGACAGAAAAAGTTTTTTGGGAGAAATGAACAGCCAGAAGAAAGTAAATACAGAGAAAAAATTATTTGAAAGTCAATTCTAATTCCTTACTGAGATGTAATTTCTAATACTGTTGTTAAAATAGAATTTTATATTGCATTTTTATAAGACGCTTAGTTCACTGTGTTCCTCTCCATCGTGCAATGAATAGATTATTTTTTATTATTTTAAAGCAAAGTATTTGACAAAGGATAGCCATACTATGTATGCAAGTTTTTTAAGGACTCAAATAAGAGTTCACTATCTAATTAATTTCCTGCTCTGTGGTTGGATATTTATTTCTTTTCAGTTATTGGTATGCTGTTGTCTAAGCAGACGTTGTTCAAAAGTACAATGGATATTTATTTCTTTTCAGTTATTGGTATGCTGTTGTCTAAGCAGACATTGTTCAAAAGTACAATATTCCTCTAAGATGTTACTTCCAGACACTATTTATATGCTAAATATACAGTGTTATTTTGGAGGCTGAGGTGCAGGAAGATACTGTTAGCACATGTATTGTCATATTTTGTGCAAATGCTGTCCCAACTTGTTCTCATTAGGGATGCACAAACTCTGTGGTAGTGAGTACTCACAAGTCTGTCAGATTTTTAAAGCTTTTAAGTACTTAACAAGTTTATGGTTGTTCTTTGTTTGTTCGTTTTTCCTCTAGGAAGAAAAATTTAACAACCACGCTCATTGATGGCTGTTACTCAGAATATCTGTTGTGCTTGTCAGCATAACTGAGACTGGAGCTTTATTGCCTGTGTTTGTTTTAGATACCAGAAGCATTGTACTAACTTTCTTTTTTTGTACTCTCAGGTCAAAACTAGACAAAAGACACTCATCTGTCATTGTTCTGTTGTATTATTGTAGCTACAAGCCTTGAGATCAGTTTCTCCTGAATGTATATAGCCTCAATACTTATACACTTACATCCAAGGACCAAATGATCTATAGCTGTCTAATTTGCAGATTTAATTGTGTGACATTACATTTTTCTTCATTCACTTTATGTATATAATAGTTCCTAAACATTAGGTTCATTCTGAATTCTTTTTGTGCAATGGCTGGCTGGATGTATTTAATGGCTGTGCTTAAGAGCTCAAACTCTTTGGCGCACTGACTATAGTTAGGTGTTAAGAAGTGAAGCTCTAATACCGTTGTACAGTTAAGAAGGATATTATTGTTTTAATATAACACTGTTTTTGTAGTAATAACATAATCACCTTCATAACGTGACTAAACAAATACAGCTTCATCCTCTGTCTACATACACTGGCTGTTTTGTTTTTCCTCCTTGTAAAATTCTTTTCAAGCAGTTCTGTTTAAGGCCACTCTCTTGGCAAAATTACACATGACTCAATATCATGCACTCATCATTGTATAATTTTCTTAACCAATATTAGACCTACTTTGGAGTTTTAGATGAAGCAGGCACTTTGCATCCAAGCAATGTACTGCCGATGACATATGACTAAGTGAGGTTAATTAATTCTTATCTTAATTGGTGTTTTTTTTTAGTCCTAATGTTCTTATCTATACTAAGCATTACAAACAATCCTCATGGGGATGAAAATTAGAAAGATTTTAAAATTTTATTTGTACTGCATACTCAGTGCCAAATGACTTACTACTTAAGCTATGCTGCTTGATAAATACGTGACATTTTTCACTATTTGCAAGGAAGCAAATGACTTGAAACTTTTTCTAGCAACTCAGTGTGTTACATTGGCTAAATTGGCTTTTCACTACCTTTTGGCCCTCGGATTACTTACCCATTACTGATATTGCGAGTGGGTGGTGATGAGGCAGCTACCAGAAGACTAAAGGCAATGAAGAGAGACTTCAGGGCCCTGGGATGGCTGATTAATGGTTCAGAAGCACATTTAGTGTTCTCCTCTACACCACCAGTTGCAGAGAGTGATGAGGGGATTAACAGGAAGAGCCAGCAGATTAACTCCTGGCTCTGAGGCTGACGCAACCGGCAGGACTTTGGTTTCTTTGATCATGGGTTGGTCTAATGGGCAGCAGGCCTGCTGGCAACAGGTAGGAAAGCCCAACCTGAAGGGGAAGAAGGATCCTGGAACAAGAGTTAGCAGGGCTCATTGAAAGGGCTTTAAACTGGGTTTGAAGGGGGGTGGGGATTAAACTGGGATAAGTAAAGTGGAGCCTTGGAGCCGTGTGCCAGTGCTTGTGGGTAAAACTACTGGCATGGTTTTGCAGTCCATTACCTCAGTGGAGGCAGGGGATGGTGATCCATGCGGTCACAATGGTAGCGAAGACATGAAGGGGTAGTAACAGGCTAACAATTACAGAAGGGTCTGAGCATGGTCAGGTGGGAATTGGGGCTTGTCCCCCCCCCAAAAATGGCAGGACGATTAACTCAGCTGAAGTGCATTTACATGAATGCACACAGCACAGGCAACAAACGGGTGAAGCTAGAGGCCACTGTACAGAGGGAAAACTATGATATAGTTGCCATCACAGAAACCTGGAAGGAAGACTCGCACAACTGGAGTTCTGCAATTGATGGCTACCAACTTCTTGGAAGGGATCCACAGTTTTCCTACTGGGATTACATGCATGCACAAAGCTTTACCACATCAGATTGTATGCACACTGACGATTGCAACCAAATGGAAATAACTTGCTTGCTAAATTTACTTGCATAATTGTTTTGCACAGGAAATTGTGTGTGCAAATACCTTGATTAAATCCAAGCTTCTCATGGTAAGTTCTGAAAATCTGTTGCTGGGAAAAAGTAAATTTACATTTAAATGTACTTCTGCTGGGAGTTAAATCCCAATTTAGCCCTGTCAACAAAAATTAAGCTTATATATGCAAAGAAGTAGTCTGATAGATTTACAATCAGGTATGATGCATATGACTTTGAATGTGATGTTAGTTAATGCTGTCTGAATAGGCAGATAATTACAAGTTATAGACTGAAGCGTTAGGAACCTCGGTGATGCTGTTTAGAAGTTATTAAATAGAATTTCCCATGAAATTTGAGGTGAAAAAACCACATTTGATTAGTGTGTAGGTACATTTATAGGAGGAAAAAGTGAGACATACAATACGTGTATCAAAGGATCTGACCCCAATGATATGATAATATCTTTAGAAAACAAGGTAATAAATTAAAAACTGTTCCAAATTGTTTGGAAAATATGATTCTGGTTTTTGTTGGCTATCATCTGACTTCATTACATTTTTGCTGGATTGGCATGGTCGAATCTGAGCAACATTAATACAGCAAAAAGCAGGTGTAACTTTTTTTTTCTCCTGATTTTACTCCAACCTCCCCCCCACTGCTAGTCTTTCCCCTGTTAGATTTGGGAATTCCTGGTCAAGTTGGACAGACTGGGAAGAGTTCAGAAAAGAAAAGGAAGAAAGTAATTTATTTCACAAGTGTAGGTGAATTTAGGTGATTGGAGAAGAAATGTATTCTTCTACAGGAAAACTCAGGTCACCTAATTTATTTAGGATTTTTGGTATGAATACGTCTTTCCCAGTACCTCAACTTCCACTTTTTCTGAAGCAATCTATCAGATCATATCCCTTCAGTTAACAGAAATGCCAAAATGAAATTAAATACTACTTAGATCACTTATTAATAGAAATCATAGCAAGAGTATCAATCTATGAATGGGTCTATCTTTATTGTATCTCTTCATGGGACTTTTATAAAGTTTTCCTGCTATCACCTGGCTCTTTACTTTTGGATGTTGTAGATGGGCCACACAGGCAAACAAAACTTTTTTTTTTTTTTTTCCTCTCCTCTCTCCCTTTTCCCCTCTCCCCTCCTTTTTTGTTTAATCTGTTTGTGAATCTTTATCCTCTTTTAAATAACCACCACTGTCAGAAGAGGCAGAAGTCTGGTTGGTATTGCTGCATTGTTCATTAACAACTTGTGAGAAAGCACTACAAGAGGACCTTGCTGAGAGGAGCTTGTAGAACCAGTGTCTTGGTGTCCATCTTTAAGGGTTTGTGTCACAAGAACTTTCACAGGTTCCCAACAGAAAGTTACTGTTAAAACATCTGTAAGAACATCTGCCACACGGTCTGCAGTTTCTGCTAAACGGATGCCAGTTACTAGTCTGCTTCACAGTAACAAGTGCAAAAGCAGTTGTCTGCTTTCATATGATTCTTGGATGACTGTTGTACCTGAAATACTTGATTTCTGATGGTTGTACTTTTATACTTCTGTCGTGGCCTATATACCTAATCAAGGTAAGATTTGTTTAGGGATGTCAAATCTATTGTTAGACCAATTGACATACTCCCCCACTTCCAAAAAAAAGCCAGAAAAAAAAAAAAAAAGACATGGAAATTCTTCAAGTCTGAAATGGAATAAACCACTATGAGATAATATAATTTAGCTAAATTTAAAATTATCCAGTTTGACTACTTTGAAAGAATGTAGTAAGGATAGATGGTTTAGAAAGGACCATCTAGCATATGAGGTTGTCCCTCTCTACCTTAATATTTACAGTGGATTTGTCAGGAGTATAACACTCTTGACTCACTGTATGATGAAACCATGATAGAACTGTGTTTTTTAACACAGGTTATTTTTTTTTTTTAAAGATACCCAGACTAGACTATTCTCTTCATCATTTGATTTCCAGTTAGTAACCAAAGATGTACCTTTGGAAGCAGAATGGAGGCTGATGCTAAATGTCAATTCACCATATCAAGTGGACTCCCAAAACTCCACTAGTGTTTTCAGTCTGTCTGCACTGTGAAACCATGAACTTTCTACTAAGGCTCAGACTAATGAGAGTTGGTTCAGCCTCATATAGTGATTTCAGTTAATAAATAGAACAAACATGATATGAGCACTGCAAGCTCTCCTGCACTGTCCTGTGGCGTGCCGTGATCATGTTCTTGGTGACTACTTCCCGGGTGAAGAATTTGCTCTGTAGCAAAAGCCAGCATAGCTCAAGACTTTTTGAAGTTGCAGGCCAAAGTAGAGTTGTGATGGTTTGGGTTAGTTTTATTTTGGATTTTTTCCCATGTGTCAAAAAGGATTTTAACAGACATCACTGAATTAATTTACTTGAGTACCAGACCACTAGCACATGGTAAAAACTATTAGTCAATAACTTTTGCTGAATTCAAGTATGTTACAGTTCGAATGAAAGATTCCTTTTATGCTTCTAAAAGGTCAGGCAAGCAAACTTTAATTTGTTTTTTAGTTCTCTGTGGTTTGATTATCAGCCAAAATGAATTTCTCTTTGAAAACATGGAAGGGAAGAAATACATTGTGATTCACTTTTGTACATTGCTATTAGGAGTGTCAAAATTGTGCTATAATTACAGAAGGGAAAACTGATTCTTTTTTCCCTAGTGTTTGATTTATTTTATGTACTACCATTTTTCTTGCACTTGCATTAAGGCCATTTGTGGCAGGTTTTGTGTTCTATTTTGAGAATTTACTTGATATTTCATTTTAAAGTAGATTGCTCTGCGTATTTCCACAGTAGACAAGTAGCAGCTTGTATGTTGCTATCCCATTTGCTTAAGGCAGATAAAAACCATTAAAATGTTAGTTATGTTAATTTAAATCAGAAAATAATGGTATTCTTTTACTTTAAAATAAACATGTCAATAAAATGATTAAATCCCTTAAAAACAATAAAGGCTGAATATGGGATGATACCTTTTGATGAATGAGAAAATTAGGCAGTTGCAAATAGCATTTGTGATTTTCTAATGTAGTTTATATGCAAATTAATAACACATTTACAGATTGAAAGCACAGGCATTACATGGATAAAGATTGTCAAGATATAATTGATATAATTAATACTGAATTTGTTTTATCGTTATTGGACTTGGCAACAAACCAAATGCAAAAATGCTAATGCAGTACATTTGCCTATTAAGTCCATTCCTGTATTTTGTAAACTGTGAATATGCATGATTTTTAATTTGAAATTAACTCTTACTACAGGCGCAAACCACGTGGTATTGTTTACTTTCCTCACTTGAAGAGGCGACACAGTGTACCCTGAACAGGACAGACTATTACCAACAGATCAGTAAATATGTCTGAAGCATCTTGAGGGAAGTGTTTTGAAATGTCCTTTCTGGGCAAGAATACCTGTGAATGTTAACTGCAGCCTTATTAAGCCCTTGCTGGTACTTGTTGATCCATAGACATGTTGAATGCCCATCCTGTTACATTGAATGGGTTATCAAATGGACAAAGACTCTTGTGTTGATATCTGAATGTAAAATAAAGGATTATTAGTACTGATATCCAGATACACTAGTAGTGGACTGCACCTTCAGTCTGGTCCAATCTTCTGCTCAGCCATATGGTCAGGCCAGACTGCTTACAGCTTCATTCAATCGGATTTTGAAATTGTCCAAGGATGGTGACTGCACAACTGCTATGGGCAACTGCTCCAATGCCTTATTGTCCTCATAGATTGTGGAAAAGCTGGTATAAGGTTCCTCCTCAGGCACCTCTTTTATAAACCAAATTAACTCAGTTTGCTTCCCATCCTTGGTCAAGCGCTTCAGCTCCCTCACCATCTTTGTGGCCCTCAACTGAACTTGCTCCAGTGTATTAATGTCTGTCTTGTATTTCTTTAGACCTAATTCTGCACCTTTGTAATAGCAATAGGAAAAGGAAACATGTACAGACTCAACTTAGCTTTTGTTTGCTCGTTTGTCACCTGCATTTTAGACATGAATTTTTACAGGCTTTCTTAACCTTGAGAAAAGTGTTTGATTACGTTGTTTGTAAGATGCAGACATAGCTGCAATTTAAATGTTGAACTAATAACACAAAAGTGAAGTTCTACTTTAGCAATCATTAGGGTACGAAAATAATAATTAAAATAAACACATTTGTCATTATTTTTTTTTTTTTTCACAGCTGGCATATAACAACAGAATTTTAATTTTTTGGTTTGGTGTGGGTTTGTTGTTGGGTGGGTTGGGTGTTTTTAATTTTTTTTAATAAAAACTACATTATTTTTGAAGGCAAACCAACCTCCTGCATTAAGTTCCACTTGTTCATCTTCTGGTTTTAGATCAAAGTTCTTCAACTTTGTTAGAAGAACATTCATTGTGTTTTGTACTGACCAACAGCATAGCCCTGATGTGTTCCTTTCAGTTGAGGATATTTTCTTTTTGGCAAGAAGATGAGGTCTGTTAAGAGATGCTTTCTTAGGAATTAGAACAATACTTATGAAACTAGCAAAATTTCTTCCTCCAAAGCTGGGGGTTGTGGTGGCTCTCAGACTTCATAGATCTTGGAGACTTTCTGAGTTGCTCTGTCAGTGAGTTAAACTTGCACATACATTTGTCTTGTCTCAGCCCTTTTGTGTTTGAGTGTGTAGAAAATGCTGGAATGTTACTTTAGGGGCAGTGAGTTTTAGACTCTGGTGAATATCAGCTCTTGGCTCCCTTGGGCCAGCAATTTTGTCCCTAGTCATGCCAGAGGTGGCTAATTCCCCGAAACAGGTGTAGGTATTGAACAACTTGACGTATGACTGAGACTACTCAGTGCATGAAACAACCAGAAATGGTAGAACGGAGCAAAGATTCATGTGTGTATGTCCAAGCCAGACATACAGATGGACCTTCTATCAAAAGGCAAGGTGGAGTAGAGATTCTCCTCCCTTCTGCTCAAGTCTTTGCCCATAATGTAAGTTATGGAGCTTAAGGAGTGGAGCTATTAACAACAGGGTTAGTAACCAAGCGGCTAGTCATGGGTCACAAGATGAACCAGAGGACAAAGTTTGTTTTTTGCTCCATTTCAGGAGAAATTGGTGAAGGCAGAGTTCATTGCAGTAGGGAATTGTGTTGGGACACTTAAGTAGATGAAGGGGGAGTTGCCATATGACAAAAAAAGAAGTTGGGTTTTTTTTGGCAGACATTGCTGAAGGTGTTGGGAAAAATATTTTGAGTAAAATCTGCTTATAAGAGTATAATTTTACAGTGTGGAAATAGGAATGCTTTACAGCTCTGGCTTAAATATTATTTCATAGGTTCAGTGAACACCAATGAAAAGTGAAAAGGAATGAAAACCGATGTTTCGTTGCATTCCTGAATGTGGATCCCTAGGAATGGTGTATATGTATACGTATAAGTGCTTACTTACTATTCACATATTGCTGGAGCTGTGGCTTCAAAAGAAGGAACAGGCACTGCAATGACAAAGAGGCAATCACATAGATTTATGTGCTGGAGTTATGTATTATTCATGTATGAACAAGGAACATATATGATTAACTGCAACCAAAACAATAGCAACTTGCAAGATGATAATTTAGACTCATTTCATACTAGGCAAGCAGTACTGTTACTTACAAAACAAGGGATTTTGCAGTATGCCTTTCAAATGTCATAGTACTTGTTTATTATGTCTCTAGCTATGTGATAAGATTATGAGAAATAGTTTGTTCCTTATCCAAATTGTAGAGTCAGATAATGTTCATCTTGGAAAGTGAATGAAAATGTAAAGCAAGTTATTTTATAGAGCTTATTAAGTTACACTGATAGCTCAGTCATTCTATGTATAAAAATTAGCTGTTTTCTTAATTACACATGCTGAACTGGAATATTGCAGTTAATAGCGGTCTGAGCAGACTGTTAAACTGGCACTGAATTGTCACAGATTATGCTAACTCTTAAGAAGGTCAGTGAGAAGGCCATGTGTGACTTAAACTTTATTTTGAGGGCTTCGGCAACTCTCAGCCAATGTCTTCAAGTGGCGTTCAAGTGCAGTACATAATTAAAAGGGGGAGTAAAAGAATGCGAGATTTTCTTCATGGAATTGATTCTTTCACATTAGTCTTTCTGAGGCTCATTTCTGATATTCAGGCTCATGTAGGTATCTTTGGCTGTTAAATTTAATTGCATGTTTATTGTTTTTTCTATGATAAATTTAGCCTTTCAAAGCTTTATAAGCTATGATGATTCTAAATTTTATCAAATGTATTTCTAGGTTCTTACAGAAATGCAGAGTGTTTTTCCAGATTCAACCTCTTATGGACTAGATTTAGTGAAGAGTCTTGAAAATAAATGAACCCTGCACATATAGCATGAATTTATTTTTGCTTGAGATTTTCCTTTTAACACAATAGTTACTAACATGAAAGTGAAACAAAACAGGTCTATATAGTGTTGGATTTTTACTGACCAGATGTCTTTGCCTGTTGTGCAAAGGGAAGAAAATGTTTATTTTGGGAAGAAAAGTTAAAGTACAGATTTAGATTCAATGATCCTAAGTCCTGTTTCTGTGAAAGTACAAGGTGATGCATTGTACCTGTGTTTGTGAGTAACACTTCATGTCTGCTTAGTTTACAAGAAACAGCAAAAAATAGATAATCATGAGAACAAAATATGTCAAAGCAAAATTTTGTTCTCATTAGACAAATCCTTTTTCTGTAGCTTCATTAAAGATCATAAAAGTCTCCTGGAAGAACATAGGAGAGATTTAAGATACAATGGCTGCCATGAATAACTGTTTCTCTTCATACCAGTGGTACATATAAGTAATTTACTCTGCGCACTGTGACATTTGATTTTCTGATCAGTAAGCTACCTAACAAACACAAAAGTCAATCTTCAGGAATTCTGGAGTTGCTTGCTTACCTTAAATACCTTCTGTCTAAACTAGTTGTTTATGGTCTCCATGATAAAACAAGAGGTGGGGCAACATCAGTATCACCATTCTCTTAATATGGAACCTTAATAGTTTTTTTCAATCTGGTATCTATTGCCTCCTGTAGTGGAAAATTATGCCTCTGACATACAGTGAACATGCTAGTGAAAATGCTACAGAGGATAATACTAATGTTTACTGGTGTTACCCCAGCATGACAGTGAAAACTTGGGTGCCTTCCAGTGTCATCTGGCTTCATATACAGGTGATGATCATCTTCACTCCCTATGGCACTGTTTGAAATGAAGTGTCAGAGGCAGCTGAATCAGAATGACTGGATTTTCTGCACTTTGTGCACTTACCCTTATAAGTCTGAAGGCGAACAGCAGTTGATTTCACAGGCAGTTAGGTAACTGCTGTTACCTAGGTTAAAGGGATTTAATTAGTATACACAAAAGGACAAATGATTTCTCTTGGCAGTCAGCAGTTTTTTTGATAGTTTGAGGACTAAACAAATCAGTGCTCTTCGTTAATTCCCAGCTGAGGAGTAAGTTTCAGTTGCTCCATAAACATATTGCCTTTCTCTAAAGTTTTCACTTCATATTTCACTTTTAATCTTTAAGATCTTTCATGACCTTGGTCCTGCTGAGCTATACTTTCATTTCCTCCACGTTATCTTGTCCCATGTATTTAATAGATTATGATTTATTAATCATCTCCAAATGCAAATTGGAGATGTCAGTTGCTGGAGCCCTTGTCATCTGTTCTCTAGAGGTTGAAATTCTCTGCCCAGGGTATTGGATCAGCAGTTCTGTGGCTGGGTTGGAAAACTAGATGAGTACACAACTAGTATCTCAGGTGTTTCAGGCAGCTTGGCAGAACTATGAAGTCTCTTCTGTTGCTGGTTGATTCTTATTTTTTCCCTCTTTGTACAATGCCTTGTGATTCTCATCATGAAAGGTACTTTATAAATGTATGCTGAATAGTTAAATACTGAGCCAATTTGTAAAACATCTTGATAATATTTTAAACCTGAATTAGGTTATTACCTTGATTGCATTTGACTAATGCACCAGCTCATTAGGAAGCTGGCATACATAAAGCAAGCATGTTATGGTAAAGAATGAATGAATTTTTACTCGCATCTTTTAGAAAGACATCACGTGCAGTAAGAGGGAGGAATATAGCCAGAATCAAAGCATGCAGCTATTGTAAAAGTAAAGAATCCATCAATTAAAAAAAATAATAATTCTTATTCAATATCTTCAAAACCTTTATTTCCTCCTCTTCCCTTCTACCATACCTCTTAAAAAACCCCAAAGCTTAACTTTTAATGCTATGACCAAGATACCTAGTAGCATGACTTTACCAATCTCAAATTCCAAGTTTAACTATGAATTAGCAGATGTAGTGTATGACACTAGATTGTGGATTTTAAAGGACTAAAGGAGGTGTATAGTCTTCTGGAGAAACTATTAGAGGGGTGCTTTTGAAATAACAATGTAGGGAAAATCTTAAATTTTTTCTTCAAACTCTTTTAAAGGTAACTCTTTTGCAGATGATATTCATGTGAGGGCCAGAAGCAGCATAGTTAACACAAAAGTGAAATGAAGTAGAAGAGTGACTGACTAACAAAGAGACAATAAGCATTTTTAAACATGTCCTTAGGTCATAATATTTTGTAGTCTTGAGTCCTCCAGATTTCTTTGGGCTGTAAAGGAGGTATCTTACTGCTACCAGGCTGTTCTACTGTAGCCCTGTTTGATATAAGGGAAAACAATTTAATTCTTCTTCAAATAACTGAATTTATAAACAGTTAATGGTACCTATAGATGGTGCACACAGGTGGAGGTTTCTATCAGAGTTGAACAAGTATATGGGGAAGACCTGCTGCTTTACCTACTTCCTTTTGCTATTGGCTGAGGATAAGAGAAGGGAGGGATTCTGAGGTGTGTCATAGTTAATTTGGCGCTGTGCTAGAAAATGTCATGTTTCTCCTTTTGGTAGCTTTCAGACTTTAGTATCTCCTAGTGCAACAGAAAACAATAGAGGAATCAAGGTTTGAAAATGTTAGGAGCATAGCATGTGATGGTGGTGTTCCGTGGTAGTCCATCTGCTAAGTCTTTCCTTAATCCGCTAGTATTCCTGTTATGTCTTCAATATGGAAAGGTCTCATCTTTGTACTAGAGAATTGAGATTAACATTTGCATATGCTTTTTTGATGAACGTAACTTGATTTTTACAGTGCGGATCTATATTTCCTTACGCTGATACCCTTAACTAATGTTAAGTGATGCTGCTCCATTGACACTGAAGGGGTGTGAGTTAAGGCTCAGGTCCAGTGAATTCAGAGGTGTCTGAAAATACGTAAATCCCGGTTAAGTTTGTTCTTGCAGAGGGTGGTATTAGCAATATAACTTAATGAGTTTAATACTGCACTGCTAGTATTTAATCATGTCATGTTCTGCTGGTCATCGTTAGTTAATATATGTCACAGACTAATGAAAGTGTCAAGGTTAAAAATATTGGTAGTACATTGTACAGAATGGTTTTTGGTCCTGGAAACAAGTTCATTTTACTTTCTATAATTCTTTTTCTCTACCTCTGCCCTGCCTCCCCTCATTTCCCCCTTTTTTCTTTTTTTTTTGGGGGGGGGGAGTGGGGGGGGCAACGTGTCAGTGTAGCTTTTTTCCTCTTCCAATTATATAATGTTTTGTGACTAATTTGTTGTATTTGACAAGAGAAAGACAAGATTTTGACAAGAGAAAGACAAGACAAGTTCAGAAAAGCGAATGGGGAAGAGCTTATGCTGCCCCTACCAAATCTTCCTTGGTGTGTGAGAGAAGGAGAGAGCAAGGTGGCACAAGGCAAAAGAGTAGCTTCATGTAGGGTAAGTTTTATTTGATACTGATCTATACCAAATGTATAGGCTCTTTGGAGGATTAGTAGATAGGCCCCAAAGCTTCCATTTTGGCCAGTTAAATATGTGTGTATGTATGTATATATCGTTAACGATTACCGATATTCATTATTTCTTAAAGTATTCCAGAATTAGCCTATTAGCTGATGTAACATTTCTTGTTTAGTAACCAAATTTAATTCTATTTGGAAATGATGTATTGGCTCCTCTGAAGTCACCTGGATAGTTCTGCCCATGTGATGGCCTCACACCTTAAAGAATGGTAAATTCTGCTACTCTCCAAAGGTAGCTCTGGATATGGGGAAGTGACTGTAGAGGACTGTAGTGCAGAGTGCATAGTCCTGTGTTTTAAGTGAAACTACACCCTCAAGTACTGCTCATACTTTAAAATGTTTTAACAATCTTGCAGTTAGGTAAACAAACTTACTTGCTGCTTGCAAAGCATCACTAGGCAAAGAGATGGCAGGAGGTGACTGACCTCCTGAGTGAAAGCAAAGGTCAATCATGTGTAACTAAAATAAGGACCTAATCCAAAGATAGGTATTTTTGACTCCTCTAGGCTTTAAGCAGAGTTTACAGTGTTCAGTATACTCAGCAGACTGGATAGGATCTGAATAACCCAAGGTTTGATTGTTGTGAGAGAGGTAGGTCAAAAAGGGATTAAAATTATGTTAATTCTAATGAAAATTGTGTTTCTAGGTGCTTAAGAAAGTAATTATTTAAGATAGTCTTTTCTTCTCCTGTATTTGTAGCATTTTGCAGTGTATTGTTCACATTGAGCTTTATAGCATCCAGTTAATGCAAGTGTAGCAATAAGAGCATTATGAAATATAGAAGATCTGGATGCTGTCAATAACCGTATCAAGTCTGTAAATTATTAGATGTAGTGTTGGATCCTCAATGACTTCATTCTTTTCACCCTTATGTTAAACGAAGTATAAGCAATTACTATCAGTGTACAAGTACTCCCTATCTTGTGTCACATCAAAGAGCTTTCCTGATGAAATAAAATTATCTCCTCCTCATAGTTCTGTAGTTTTATTACACTGTTGCATAAATGTTGACAGTGATGCAGTAGGCTCCTCTTCAAGCCAACTACCTGAACTAGCAGAAATCAAAAAGCATGTTTTCACTTGCCATGACACACATGTGACCATAGCCTCGGCTGTTTTTAAGTAATATAGGAACTGTATTGGAAAAATTTGCATTGGGGGGAAAAAAAGAGAAGATAATTAGTGGTGTTGTCCTGAGTCCATCTGAAGACATATATGATATACATATGTATTCTTAATATTTCAACTAAAAAAATTCCAATGGTGACTATTGCTTGTGCATTTCTAATTCTGGAACGTGTATTTGTTTCCTTACACATTGCTTTTCATCAAGTGAAAATGGATTGTATAAGGAGTAAACATAAAACTACTCATGGAGTTCTAAATAAATGGAATGTTTAGAAATTTAAATACAATGATGGTGCTATTGAACAGATAAGTAACATGAAACTAAGAAAATGCAAAGTAGGTGAAGGACAGCTGTTGGAATTTCACAAATGCAGAATGTTTTCCTTACTAACCACTTGATAGATCCAGGATTCAGATATTTCATGCAAATGCAAACAAGTGGTGTTTAATTCTGTATCTTGAATCGTAGAACTACATTGTAAAAGAGAGATATTTACTTTATTTTTTTTCTTCTTCTTCTTTTCTTAAACCATTACTGCATACAAATTGCATACCTCTTGCAGAAGTGCCAATTATGTTCTCATTTTGGTAGCTGGGAGGCATTGCTTAAGTAAATGGAAAACTTAAAAACTTCAGGAACATGAGGAAAGTGTTCTCTGTGTTCCTCTTGGTCTTTTGCATTGTGCAATGCCAGTTTCATTTTCCTGCCAGTATTTCATATTTTATCTGTCTTAAAATTCTGCTATACTCCAACTTTCATTCTGGAATCCAGGGAATAAAAGAAATTTATTAGTTAGAAAGGAGGGGAAGGTGACATCTGGGTTGTGGTTACATGATCATTGCACTGTGTACATCACCCTACCAGTGTGTGTTTTCATGCCACATGGTGGTTTTATCCCTAATAGGCATACATGGATCTTCACCTTTCTGTCAAATGATATGGAAACTTATCTTGGGGGTTTTGCTGTTTGTTGTTTTTGACAGATTTTGGGTGACTGAACAGAGAATAATGCAAGGGCTGCTAGTACCTATGTGGATTGTAGGTATTTCTAGTGAGAGTGAAACAACAGTTGAACTTACAGCGGATGCATAGTTTGTGCTGTATAACCAGAGCTTTTCTTTTGGTACTTGGAACTCTAAAGCTGGATTTAATTTGTTGTCAAACAACAGTCTGTGACAGACAAACACTACTGCTGAAAAAATCAATTATCTGTAAATGTTTCAAATACTGGAAAGGATAACTAGGTGCATATGTTTCTTGTTTCAGTCTGGAATGATTTCCCCCCAGTACAATTAGTTGAACCAAAAAGTTTATAATGGAAGTACCAGCTCACTGTTATCTAAAGCTAAGTCCCAGTCTCTGTAAACAGTAAATGAAGTGTGAAGGATTAGTTTGAACCCCAACAGACACTTATTATGAAGAGGTGATGGAAATTAAGCATTGGGTGAAAAGGCTGAGAAAGGTTTAAGTAAAGCATTGCTTTACTCCACTATGGTTTTTAGAACAGCTTAGCAGATGCGCTTGTCACCCTCTGGATTTTTCTTCCCAGTCTCTTACAGTGTGCAAATTTAATATGTTTTCTCCTCTCATTTTCTCTAACCTGTTCTGCAAGTGGAGTAACCCGTGGAAGAGGGCTACTATGCAAATGTCATTATCGTTACAGAATTTGGCACCAAAAAGAAGCAACAGCACCTCAGTTTGCAGAGTGAGACACAGCTCTGGGCCGCTCCTATCTGGCTAGGAGATGGGAAGCATCAATCCAAACCCTCTAGTATTCAATCAATTATATTTAAAGTTGGCATACATGTGTATGTAGGCATTCTTCTAGAACAGATGCACACAAGAAAGTAAAAGTTCTTTGAGATAGTGTGCTTCTATTTTAGCAAGATAAAGATCACCTTTCATCCTTCTCTGCAGTTTTCAGGGAACAAGCGTTCTGTAAAAACTTTAAGTGTAGTGCGAGAAAGTGTGTGTATGTGTAACATCTGCTCTGAATATGCAGTAGACTCAGTGAGTACTACTAAAATCTGCTATTCTAAAAGCTGAATTGCACAGAACAAGACGGTTTGGGAATTTATTTTTTTTTAATAAGAAGAATCTTTATATTTGGTAGCTGTGTTTCTTTAAGTGTTACTTTCTCTACTTTATGTGCTATAAATGTGTGAATTTTGTATCTTTTCTGGTGCAAAAAAGCCAGAGGTACTTGGACTTCTGGCAGAATAACTTTGACCTCTTCAAAGAACTGCTTGGAGAAATTCCATGTGGCAGGGCTCTGGAAGGGTAGGTCTGGTAGCTCAAGAGAGCTGGTTGATAGTCAAATACCACTTTCTCCAAGCTCAGGATCAGTGCATCCCTAAGAGCAAGAAATCAGGCAAGGGAAGAAGGACCTGCATGGTTGAGCAAGGAGCTTCTGAAAAAGCTGAAGTGGAAGAACAAAATTTACAGTACATGTAAGAAAGGACCAGCCACTTGGTAAGATTATAGGAATGTTGTATGCGGGGATGAAATGAGGAAATCCAAAACCTCCTTGGAATTAAGTCTGTCAAGGGTTTTTAAGGTCAACAGGAAGGGTTTCTTCAAGTTTATCAGAGGCAAAACAAAAACTATAGAAAATGTGGACCCACTGTTGAGTGAGACAGAGGCCATGGTGACAAAGGATACAGAGGAGGCAGAGTTACCAAATACCTTCTTTGTTTCAGGCTTTACTGCTCAGGTTGACACTCAGAAGTCCCAGACGTTGGATGTAACAGAGTCTGGATGAAGGAAGATTTCTTCTTGGTTGAGGAAGATCAAGTTAGAGATCAGTTAAGTAAACTGAATATCCATGAGTCCCTGAGTCCTGATGCGATGCACCTGTGAGTGACCCGGGAGAAGACATTTCTGAACCACTCTCCATCATCTTTGAAAGGTTCTGAAGAACGGGCAAGATGTCTGAGGACTGGAGGATAGCTAATGTCACACCAGCCTTCAAAAAGGCAAGAAGGAGAACCCAGGAAACTACAGTCTGGTCAACCTTACCTCCATCCCTAGAAAAATGATGTAATGGCTCATTCTGGGCATCATCTCAAAGCATGTGGAGGAAAAGAAAGCTATCAGAAGTAGTTAGCACAGATTTACCAAGGGGAAATCACATTTGACTGATCTGATAGCCTTTGATAGTGGCATGACTGGATGGATAGAAGAAGGGAAGCTAGTGGATGTTTCTACCTTGACTTCACCAAGTCATTCAACACAATCTGCCACAATGTCCTCATAGGTAAGGTTAGGAAGTGTGGTTTGGTGAATGGACAGTGAGGTGGATTGAAAACTAGCTGAAAGACAGAACTCAGAGGGTTGTGATTACGAACCTCCTCTAGTTGGAGGTTTGTAACAAGTGGGGTTCCCTAGGTCCAGTCTTCTTTAATATATCCATCAATGACCTGCATGAAGAGGTGGAAAGTTTGCTGATGATACAAAACTGGGAGGGGTGGCTGACACACTAGAAGGTTGTGCTGCCATACAAAGAAACATGGGCAGGCTGGAGAGTTGGGCAGAAAGAAACCTTATGAAATTCAACAAGGGCAGGTGTCTTGCACCTGGTGGGGAACAGCCCCATACATCAGTACGGGTTAGGGGCTGACCTGACGAAGAGCAACTCTGTGGAAAAGGATCTGGACAACATGATGATCACGAGCCAGCAATGTACCCTGTTGGCCAAGAAGGTCAATAGCATCTTGGGGTGCATCAAGAAGAGTGTGACCAGCAGGTTGAGGGAGGCCATCCTCCCCCTCTGCTTTGTTCTGGTGAGGCTGCCTATGGAGTACTGTGCCCAGTTCTGGGCTCTCCAGTTCAAGAAGGACAGGGAACTCCTGGAGACGGTACAGCAGAGGACCACAAAGATGATTAGGGGTCTGGACCATCTCTCTTATGCAGAAAGGCTGAGGGACTTGGGTCTTTTTATTTTGGAGAAGAGAAGACTGAGGGGGAGTCAATGTTTCTGAATACTTAAAGGGTGGATGTCAAGAGGAAGAGGACAGTCTTTTTTCAG
Organism: Thinocorus orbignyianus; assembly: GCA_013400375.1. Classification (NCBI taxonomy): domain Eukaryota; kingdom Metazoa; phylum Chordata; class Aves; order Ciconiiformes; family Thinocoridae; genus Thinocorus; species Thinocorus orbignyianus. The sequence goes on along the minus strand of VXBW01003663.1, from coordinate 86,499 downwards.
TGGTGCTTGGTGACAGGACAAGAGATAATGGGCACAAACTTGTACATAAGAAGTTCCATCTGGACACGAGGAGGAACTTCTTCACTTCAAGGGTAGCAGAGCACTGGAACAGGCTGCCCAGAGAGGTGGGGGACTTTCTTTCTGTGGACACGTTCAAAGCCCGCCTGGACACCTTCCTATCCAGCTTGCTCTGGGTGGACCTGCTTTGGCAGGGGGGTTGGACTAGATGATTTCCAGAGGTCCCTTCCAATCCCTTACCATTCCGTTATGGTAATCTCTTTAAATTATCATGAGCAATGTTACTTTGAACGGTAGGAGTGATGGAGCATGCATTTTTAGATTTTCTCTCTTTTTGTTCTTTGTGCTTTTTTCCTGACATCTCTATATTATAATGTCATCAGATGAACTGTTTTCTGCATCAAAGGGAATGATACCCCATAGGACTGTTCTATAAAAATAACCATGTTTTCTATATGTATAAATGGCTTCCAAATGTGAGTTACTTAACAAATTTTAAAAGATACAGTTGCCTTTTATGAAGGTTCCTCAAGGTTCACTGCCCTTGAAATTGCTGTTGTGTTTAATCATATTTCTGCTTGGCCACTCATTGTTTGTACCTGAGAATGAACTTTTTTTATTTGGTTGGTTTGTTTGTTGTTTTTTTCTCCCTTCTCTAAGGACTAAGGGTAATATGCAAGTTATTAGAAACTAGTAATCCTGTAGTTTTGAGGTGTTCAGCTTGGAGGCCTAGAAGTTGCTCTGAGCAAAAGGGAGTATCCCCCTCTTTTTTTGCAATGTCAAAACTGTAGTTTTTAGCCTAGTTCAGTTGCAATTGCAGTAAGATATCTAATCAGCTGTCACTTCAGTATCTATTTGGCACACAAGATCAGATGATCTAACACTTCTCACTGTGTGCAAGGCAGTCTCAGTACTGTGTGCGTAGAAGAGCTGGCACAGTGAGGTGAACGCTGAGGCACTTCATGCCAATTCCATGACATCCTTTAAGATCTAAACATGCTGCAACAAAACCAGATGTCACTTCTGACAGTGACAGAGGTGATGTGTATTTCTTGACAGTGACAGGAAGAACAGGAGGAGGAGTCTGCTGGATTTATTCAGCCTTATGATATGTTCTTTGACATAAAAGGTCTGAAACCAATGATCAGATCAACTTTGTGTGCCACAGCCCCCGTTACATGCACCTACTCATGTGTTAGATGTAAAATTCTGAGCATTCTGGATTATTCATTTCTCGAATAACGCGTGTAAAATTCACATGTATCGGCAAAAAGTGTAAGTGAATGTGCCGCATGTAGAGTAATCAAACAGTTGCCAAAGACAGCGCATTATTCTGTGGTTTTCATTTTGTGGTAATGGTAGGAATAAATTTGATATGCTCAGGAGCAATTACATGGCCATCTTTAGTTTTCTGGAATTGATCATTAAGTTAGCAACTTACTCAGTGCCAGATGACCTGTAGGGCAGTTCTATCCTATGCAAAGAATGAAAAAGGGCCGGTAGGGAAAAAAAGGTCATCACGTGACTAGGTAGTATATGTCTTTCAATGTATCTGTATGCTGGTATGTCAGAGGTCTAAATTAAAAGCACTGAAACAACTGCAAATGAAGCAAATGATGTTTCTTAATTCATGAGCATTTGGCTTTGCAACATTGGCACAGCTTTTATTTTATTCATCACTCTATACACTGTGATTAACCCAGCAGATTTTAATGCTAGCTCTCTACTTCTGAAATATGTTGATGTTCTCTTTATATTGCCACTGTGCTTCTTAAATCAGATACATGACATAGACATTTTAGAGTTTCTTGCCTGGTTTTGATGCTCACAAATAGCGCTTTTATATTTAACCTGGTTATAATTATATTCTGTTCAGTTCTGGTAACAATCTTGTTCTCTTGTAACTGGAAACTTTCTCTCTGTGTAGAGTGTCTTCAATTCCCAGGTGACTGCAGTCAGGGAGGAGTTAAAAAGGGCAGTGGATAATGTTCCCTTTTGTGACTAACAAGATGATTAGAAACGATTGTGGGTTGGGTTCTTATTTTTTTGTTGGTGATAGTGGTTTTTTTCCTGCTTCCTTGCCTATCTGCTATAGCTTCTTAATCACCCCAGAAAATTGAAGAATAGGTAGGAAAGTTGTTCAGAAGCAATGAGAAACAAGTTTGGAGAAACTGTAGGAATTCTAACATGAGTAAAAAGCCTAATAAAGAGGAAAATCAAGGGGTAGGGGTGAGTCACAAATACTAAGTGACAGGATAGAGCAGTCTTCTGCAGCTGAAAGGTAAATGTCAGTTAGAAACTAAATGACTTTGTGCTTGGATTTCTCTTCCCTGCTGTAGGCCAGAAGATGGTACTAAAACTTAAAGGGGAAGGGTCTAATCCTTCTGGTCTCAAGAACAGGGTATCTTCAGATTCTGGGTAGGAAATAACTATTTCTCTCTTTATCCTTTAAATCTATAAGACTTTGTGAGTGGTATCTTCTGTGAGGAGAAACTCTTTTCCTCAGACTTGAGTGTAAGTTAGTTACTTTGTTAGCTGACTTTTCCCTACTGGGAAAAAGCATGAAAAAAAACAAAACACAAAACATGAAGAAAAGATAAGTAATTCTGCTTGAATTAAAAATTATTACACAACTTCTGAAGCTATTATCGCATGATGTACTTTTGGGTCTTGGTTAATCTGTGTCTGCAAAGAGGTTACTGGGATCAGGATCTAGATGTGAGAAAGCGGAAGCAATATTGTAGATCAGTGGAAAACTGTTTGTTAGTGTTTGGGTTTTTTTAAGTGTGTATTTTGGAAGTTTATTTACTTATATTCAGCTACAAAATAATTAGTATATCTCAAAATATTTTAAAAGAGGATAATAGTGGTCATATTCATGATTAATTGCAAAATATCTGGCAGTTTTATTGTGAATCAAAATGAATCTGCCAAGAATTAAATATATATACCAGAGTGTGTGAGTTGGATGATAACCACAGTATACTAATATCACAGAGGCACAGAATCATGAAGTTTGGAAGGGACCTTCTGAGTCCATCTAGTCTAAGCTTCCCCCTCAAGTAGGATCAGCTGGAGCAGATTGCTCAGTACCATGAATATCTCCTGGATGGAGATTCCACAAAGTCTCTGAGCAACTTATTCCGGTATTTGGCTAACTTCACAGCAAAAAAAGTGTGGGGTTTTGTGCTCAGGCAAAACTTCATGTGTTTTAATTTGTGCCCATTGCATCCTTGTTGTTGGGCACTACGCTTCGTCTCCCTCTTCGTTCCCTACCCTCACTTACCACATTCTCCCTAAGCCTTCTCTTCTCCAGGATGAATAGTTCCAGCCCTTTTAGCATTTCTTCATGTGACAGATACTTCAGTCCCTTTGTCTTTGTGGCCCTGCACTAGAATGGGTCTGGTAAGTCTATATCTTTCTTGTACTGGGGACATCAGAGCTGGACTCAGTAGTCCAGATGTGGCCTCAGCTAGCGGGGAACAGAAGACAAGGATTGTATCTTTTGATATACTGGCAATGCTTTTCCTAACAGAGGCTCTGGTGCCATCGGCCTTTTTTGTTGTGAATGTGTATTATTTCTCAAACTAACCGATTTTTTTTTTTTTTTTTTAAGTTTGCTTAATTTGTTGTGCAGCTCAAATTTGTTTTTGCAGTAGTTGTGCAGAGGAACTACAGATGTTTTCCCTTAAATCTGAGCAGACTGTTAAATAAAATTTATGGAGGAGCACAATAAGAGCTATTCTATATTCCAAAACCAAGATGACCAGTAAGAAAAGACAGGTATTAGAAGAAATCAAATGGTCCTGAGATCAATTCAGAAACTTCCTCTGGAACTTTCTATACGACTCTTGAGCTTTGTCACAGCCCTTGTCTTTAGATGAATACTTTACCTATTTTCTCTGTATTTGTGTGAAAGGTACAAGCTCCGTAGAGTGAAAGGTGTCTTCTGCTGTGTATATGCATAGTGCCTAGCATTGAAGTGCTTCTCATTGCAAATGACTTACAATTTTCAGAATAGGTACAAGCGTATGGTGTATCTTATGATCTACTTCAGACAGTTTTAGAACTGCCTGCATACCACTAGGACTGCAGAAAGATCTTAAGAAAGAAAACCTTCAAGGGAGTACAGCATTTTAACTTCTGAACAGTTTGTCTTTTGAGGTTTTTAATGCTCCCTCTTTAAGGGTTCTCCTCTTTTAAATCCTGAAATAACTACGTATTCTGTATGTGGCTTCCTGAACCTGTGCTTTAGTTAAGTGTAGGGAATTTAAATAAGATGAAATTACCAAGGTACTGAATAATGAAGCCTGACAACCTTTTTTACACACACACACACACGCAATTCCTTTTTCTTCCTCAGTGACACTTTAGAATATCATTTTGTTGATTAAAAAATTGTCAGTTGAATCTACTCAGTCATTAACTATTAAATGGATATAAAATCTTAATGTTGGTCCCTTAAGGTTTCTATGATGAAATGTGTTTTATTAATCCACCTTTTGGTCAACTTGATCACTAGTACAACATCAATCATGGTAGTTTTTTTAGTTTCCAGGCAATGTTTGTCACTATAGAATTTTATTAATAACTAGAGTGAGTTTGTACCTCTCCTGTGGAATGCTGATTAGGATAAAAGACATACTTTTACACTGATTGTAGCTTAGAATGGCTTTCTGTTCTTGTCTGTAACTTCAGAGACTTGTGAAGAGAAGCAGCTCCTGCTAGGACGATTGTAGAATAGATTGATTCCCCAAAAATGACTGCTAAAACCAATATTTGCTGAATTAAAATTAAATTTTAAGAGTAGAGTATTACTTTGATCTGCTGATATTTCTGTCCTTGTCCCATTTTTTCCTTTATTTTAGTTGTACAGCAGTGAGTGCTGTTGACTCAATATTTGGGAAATTATCATTCACTATCTGTTTTACATAGGACTTAGGTTTTTTTTCTTTTTCAGAGTTATGTGTCTGTTGGAAAGTTACATTTGCCTGTGTGTACGTTACTGCTGTACTTTTTATAGTACTGTAAACTTCAAATACCTTGAGGAAATGATTGATTCTTCTGCAATTCCTTAGCTTTAATATGAATGTATTATGTATTATCTTTCTCCTTCAGAACACAGTATTGTAGCTTTTCAGATTGGGAATCTCATACTTTGTGCATATTCATACTATCTTCCCATCTCTACTCTTACAGTGTATTGCACTTCCCATATAAAGAATTGGATGAATATATTTTTTATATATAAATATAGAATCATAAAACCATAGAATAGTTTGTGTTGGAAGGGACTGTTAAAGGTCATCTGGTCCAGCCCCGCTGCAATGAGCAGGGCCATCTTCGAGCAGATCAGGTTGCTTAGAGCCCTGTCCAACCTGACCTTGGAAGTTTCAAGGGATGAGACAGCTATCATCTCACTGGGCAACCCTGCCAGTGTTTCACCACCTTTATTGTAAAAAAAAACAAACAAACCAAACTTCCTTTATATCCAGCCTAAATCTACCCTCTTTTAGTTTAAAACTATCACCCTTTGTCCTATTACAACAGGCCTTGCTAAAAAATTTGTTCCCACATTTCCTTAAAGAGGGCTTTAAGTATTGAAGGACCACAATAAGATCTCCCCAGAGCCCCCTCTTTTCCAGGCTAAATAACCCCAACTGTCTTGGCCTGTCCTCATAGGAAAAGTGTTCAACCCCTCTGATGGTTTTTGTGGTTCTCCTATGGACCTGCTCCAACAGATTTGTGTCAAAACCCATAGAACTGAAGCAGGGAACTAGAATCTCTCACACAAGGCCAAATATCAGATCGTTGCTGACTTTCTCAAAGATTCACTCCCAGAATCTGTCCCTTGTCAGTGTACCTGTGATTAAGAAAACAAAAAAGTTCTGAAGCTTATTTAATGTTATAAAGCTATTGGGCAATGACAGTATGCTACAAACTACAGGGTGTGTGAGCACTTCAGTCACTTCAGAGAAACTGGGATATTTTTGTCCTTATAAAGAAATACATATAGGCTCCTCTGTTGGCCTCCTGCTTCCTCAACACTAGGCTTTGCCTGAACAAACTTGATACATTATCAAAGTATCCCCATTATTTCTTGATCCATGCAGAATCTAAAATGATGATAGCTTGCATTTTAATACCATTTTAATATGTCATAGTTAGCATGAGTGATATTGAACCTTTTTGTATGTATGAATTATGTTGTATCATATTTTTCCAAGACAAGTGAGGTGACTGAATGTTATAAGATACAGGATTGCAGCAATCTGAGCTTCAGAAATACTCAATTGTAGCACACCTGTTTGGCTGTCACAGAAGCTAAATGTGCAAAAGGGAAATTGCTTTTTCAAGATGACTGTGCACCAAGTGCAAGACTTAAATTCCATATGTGATATTACTCAGCATCTTTGAGTGCCATAAAATGGCACATATGTTTTATGACACATTTTAATAAAGGTACGTATAAATTAGTTCTGCTATATAATAAAGTTGTAGTAGAAAACAATATTACCCTTTTAATATAAATTACAAATTATCTAGTGTCCAGAGAATGAAATATCTTAAGACAAATCCAGCAAAAATATTTTCAGTTGTGGTCAGTCGTTTCCACTACTGCTGTTTTCACTTGTATTTATTATTTGAAATATAATAGTCCCCCTTCTAGCTGCAGCTTTAAAATAAGGTTGTCCTGAGATTATTAGTAAGAAACCAGGCATAATTGTTGACTACTCTGTTGTTTGCACACCCTCCTGGTTCTGCTTCTGTCAGGCCTCAAGTCTGACTTCCTTCTCTCTCATTTCCGGCTCTGTAGCACCTGTGTAGCACCTTCAATTACATAATCACAGAATTGTAAAAAGGTTAGAGTTGGAAGGGACCTTAAAGATCATCAAGTTCCAACCCCACTGCCATGGGCAGGGACACCTCCCACTAGAGCTGGTTTCTCAAAGCCCCATCCAGCCTGGCCTTAGACACTTCCAGGGATGGGGCACCCACAACTTCTCGGGGCAACCTGTTCCAGCGCCTCACCATCCTCACAGGAAAGAACTTCTTCCTAATATCTAATCTAAATCTCCCCTCTTCCTATTTAAAACCATTACCCCTCGTCCTATCACTACACTTCCTGACATAGAGTCACTCTCCAGCTCTCCTGTAGGCTCCCTTCAGATACTGGAAGGCTGCAATAAGGTGTCCCCGGAGCCTTCTCTTCTCCAGGCTGAACAGCCCCAGCTCTCTCAGCCTGTCTTTATAGGAGAGGTGCTCCATCCCTCTAATCATCTTTGTGGCCCTCCGCTGGACCTGTTCCAACAGTTCCATGTCCTTTGGCTGGGGGTTGTTGTAGTGTTGCTTTTAACTGGAACATGTGAAATTTGGTTCCCTTTATTTATAATTCTTCTCTCTACTGATCTGCATATCAAATGCACTGCATAAAACCTTTCTATTGCAGCTTCTTGGGTAGTGTACTGTGGGCCCTGATTCTCCTTTAACGTGATTTATACTGAGTTGCAGGGGCAGTTTCTCTTCTCAAATCAGAGAATCCAAGAAACTTGTCAACTTGGAAAAGTTGTTTGTCAGAACTAATTCTGAAATGCAGCACTAAGTGTCTTTTAAGTTCTTGTATTGTGATCTAAGACCTTGAAAAAGAGCAAAGAACATAAGTAATTTCTTTTTTAAAAGGTGGCAATAAAACAAGGTACCATTATTGAGATATATATTACTTTTGAGAATATCTGAGAACACATTTTCTTGGGGAAAAGATTTTCTTTTTAAAATTCTAGTAGCTGAAACATTAAACTGACGGGAATAAATAGCTTATTTGTCTCAAGTGTCCAAATGAACTATGTAGAAAATCTATTTTGGCTAAACAAAGAACAGATGGTAAATAACGTGATTGCATTAAAATGACTATGATAGTAGTCACCACATAAAAATGAGCAGTGTGCTATATTTTTCTGAAGTCTTTGTATTATAGTCTGAGGAGAAGAAATATCACAAGAGAATAAGAATAAGTCCCTTACCATTTCTTTTATTACCTTCCAGGAAATTGGCCTTATTGTAAGCATATGTGTATAAGAGAGGCTACAATAAGTCATAACGGTCAAGGATCATTTAGACAAAACATTGCTGTTGTCATTTTCTTTGAAATCTTTGAATGCAAATGAACACAAAGGTTGCTTAATAAATATTTTAAATGAAAATGCTATTGAGTTACATGAGCACAAAAGGTCTATTATTCTAATAATTAACTGAATTTTTAAAGTGATTTTGTACATTGCTGGCAACACATGGCACAGTTTTGAACTCCCGTTGATTCTGTCTGCTGCTTTGGTTCTGGTTCCTCCACCGTTTTGAGAACAGACATTCGCATAAATGCTCAAAGAGATTTGATAGAACAAATAACAAAGTATTTTGGCATAACACAATCAGAGGGAGAAGAGAAACTTAAAGGAAAGCTGAGATTAATTTTCCTAGTTTTGTTACCTGCTGGGGGTTTGAAAAAAAAAAAACAACAACCCCCCAAAAAAGATTAGGGTGTTCTTTGAATCCTTTACAGAGATCCCTAACTCCACTTGCAGGGACAAGAGAGGAAGAAAACAAACTTTTTCTGTTTAAAGAGTTACCTGTGGTCCTGGTGACTTCAGAATTTAAAGTTAGGTACCAAGCAGAACCAGATCCTAAAGACCTGAATTTTATTTGAGGGTGTCAAAGGCTTAATTGAACAAAGACAGAGACTGAGCCCAGGATTTCTTGATGAAGTTTTTCAGTCAGCTTGGGCTTTTCTCTGTGCATCTTGATGTAGCGATCTGGAACAAAAGCGTCCTGTGGGCAATGTCATTTGTCAGCGGCATGGAGGAATCAAGCCAGTGTTTTTTACCAGTGCCTTAATTGGCACTGGTTCTTAAATGGCACTGGAGATGTGTCCAGGCAATACCCAGCAACTTTGATTCTGAGAATATAAGACTAGGATGATTTTTAATAACTTTTTTTGTAGTGGTTTTTTTGTTTGTTTGTTTTTGGTTGGTTTTTTGTTTGTTTGTTTGATTGTTTTGTTTGTTTGTTTTTTCCTGTCTCCATTTGGCTTTATATAATTTCAAGTGTCTCTGTTTTGGATTGTTTCTGGAGTGCATTGTGGGAGGGAAGAGGGCAAAAGGTAATTTCATTATTCTTTGCTTTTAAACCCATTTAAATAGTGCTTCATGGAAAGCAGTGGGCTATGAAGAATTTTCCATTATGTTTGCTCCATTACACTTTTTGTCTCTTGTCTTTATATAGTGCGAAAGATGCTAGAAAAATATGCTAATTGAAATTTTAGTCATTTTATATTGATATATCTGGATGAAAATTCACTTCCTTACAGTCAGAATAATTTTTTAATATTTAGAAATTGCTGACACAGGTCAAGAATGATATTTTTTTGAGGCAAATGGTATGTCTACATCTTTTGTGAGTGGAAAAATGGAATAACACTTTAGAATTCCATTGCAGTCGGATAATGAAAGGTATCTAGAAGTATCTAGAAAGGGACAGATAGGTATTTTTGACAAAAGCTTACAGACTCTGAAGTGTTCTGCCATGCTAGTGTGCAGCTTCTCACCTCCCTGGATAGTCTAGCATATTTAGAGGGGTTTTTGTGACTCTTCCAAGATCTGTGCTGGATATTGCCAAGCACTTATCCCAACACTGTTTCCTGCAAACACTCTATTTCCTTCAGGTTGTCTTCATCTTTGGTGTGGGAAAATTCAGCATTGCATTGACAGCAGAAGGTCTTTGATGTTAACATGTCCTGTACTTTTTCTGTTTGATAATTAAGCTGTGATTTTTGGAAACCCTGACATTCCATTGCACATTGTTGGTATGGACAGGTAGGCGTCTGGGTGTCTCCAGCTCATCCAGATTCTTACCCCATTTTATGTATGTGTGTTCCCTGTTCTGTTGAAAGCTTATAGATTTCTGTCAGCTCTGAAAGAAGCTCTAAAGAAAACTTCCCTATTTATGAAGTCTCCAAAGGTGGTCTAGGTCCCTTCTGTTGGAGTAAGTCTTTTCTTTAATAATGTGCACAAAATCAAAGCTGACTGAAAGAAACTGCTGAAGGGAGAAAACGGGTTATTAGGCACACTAGTCTTGGAATTATTTTTACCTTTTTATTAGATCAGAAATACCAGATGTAGCAGGCAATTAACTCTGTAGAGGTGCAATGTACTTTATTACTTTGAACCAGATGAGATTCTGCAGTGATACAGGCCTGTATTCTGTAAGCTTAGTGTGAATAAGAGCTTTCAGTTTAAAAATAGACTTAAGAGAAATAGCAAGGGCTTACAAATATTAAAATATTACTGCTTTCTGAGCCAAAACGCGCTAACAAATCCAGAGCATCCTTCCACTCAAATGTGATTAAGTAAATTGGTGAGTAATATGCTAGGCTGCTTCTCAGAATATTTCAGATCTGTATGAATACATCCTTGGTCCATTGGGTAACATTTAAGTTGTTTCAAATGTCATTGTCTTGGGGTTTTTTTTTGTGTCTCTCAAAATGGTAGCGATGTCTTTAGAACTATTTTAAAAGAGATCTATTCAGGAAAAGTACCATGAAAACAGATGTAGTTTTTTTCTTTATTATTTATAATAATACATCTTGTTAAGTTGACATTCAAAGCCAAACATACACAATTTGTATTATTTATGAAAGATGAAAAGGCAAATTATGTCAGAGGTACAGTTGGTGCATGATGTTATAAATTTGAGTAACTTCATCAACGATGCCGAGAGAAATAATCTTAACTCTACTACAGTAATTTATTTTGCCCCTACTTCCCCCTCCCCCTAAAAGGAACGCATAGATATCGCAATATCTATGGCAATACTACGGTAATGCTGTCCCTTTCCCTCCTGCTCTCACTTTAAAGATGCGAGAAATTTACTGTTCAGTTACACCACTATTGAGAATATAAAGGATTCTTTATGATATATGATAATTAAGGGAATAGCTGCCAGAAGACAGATCTGTGTCCCTGTGTTTTGAACTGTTTTATGGCCATACAAATAATTGAAACTTTCAAGGAAAGGCACAATAATACCCTTTTAAATTACTAAATATTCTAGACTCGAATTCTACTTTCTCTTCTATGCCAATGCGTTTTGGGAATAAGTCTTTAGTAGCAAGTGAGTTTGTAGAAATGTAATATTGAGGGAAGTGAAATGACTCATTTTCAGTCTTTGTGTGTTGGTAGCATGTACAATGTCATTAAAATACTGCATTTACTTCTTTCTATCTGTTTAATTAGGAAAGTTTAAGAAAATTTGTTCCACTGGGAAAATTACTTCCTATGTGGTTGCTTATTGGAAGATCTTTACTGCACTTTTTTCTTCTCACAGTTTATAATCATAATACTGTTTAATTCAGGGAAATTAGTTTCCTTAGAGGTAATCTTTGTAACTGTAAGATACACATTGCTTTTAATCCACAGTGCTCTTTGAGTAGACATCTTCTGTGAGAAAATATTGTGTTCTTTTTAGCAAGAAGATCACAGAGCAATGTACAAAGTGGCTGCTAAAAAAAAAAATAAACCCAAAACCCCCAACCTGATATTTTTCTTTGTCTTTCTTTGTCTTTTGTTTGCCTTTTCATTAGAAAAATCGGTAGCACTTAGTTTCAAGTAAGACCTTCAATTAGTGTTTAACTGACTCTAAGTATCTAATTATATTGCAATTAATTTCTTATCTGAATCACTTAGTTCAAAGTGTAACTGAAAAACCTTGGGTTTTGGGCAAGTTTGGGATAAGTAATGAAAGTCTGATAACAATTAAAATGAAGATAGCTAGATATACCACTGTAGGTATTGACTTTTAGGACTGCATAGCATCACACACTTTCAATATGGACACCGGAGTTAATTTTTGGTGTAAACCCAGTATCTATGTGCTCTCAGTAGTGCTCAGACTCTGAAAAAATGTCTGTAACCACAGAAAACCATATTAAAACCCTTGAAGTTTAGATATGAAATAAAATTAGATCATATATGTTTGGGGTTTTTTGAGTCTATGTTAGCTTAAAAGAGGTTAATTTACTTTCCTATTTCCTCTACGCTCAGACTGAAGCAGGAACCTCCTTGAGTTGAAGTGGATCCAGAACGAAGTCCATGGGGCTCCAGATATAGCCTGTAAGCAGAGAACTCGTTCAGAATGGCTTGTTGTAAGACATTCTGCTCCTGTCCATAGGTTTGGGCACAGTCCTTCTTGAAGAAGTGTTTTCCTAATGTGTTCACTGTTGTTCTGAGAGCCATGTGGTTACAGTCCACTAGCAGGCAACATTTACGGAGTGTACTAGGTGATGTGACTTGAATCATTACTGTTGGATTTTGGAAATCTCTCCTTGATCATACAGGAGAGCAGGGAAAAGTTTGTATGATGCATTGATGTTCTGTGCAGTGTAGAGGTAAAATGAGGGTGAGTTCTGATATAGGAAAGAACATACTGATGCTTTTAGTGAATTTGAAGTCTTACTGGGTTTTGTTGCAGTCACAATCTTACCTTGTTAAGGAGAAAAATCTTGTCTTCGCAAAACAGCTTTCTCTTTAGTATGGAAAATTTCATTGTGACTGTGCGATAAAGATTAGACCAAGTTCTGATTCCAGGTTTTTAACAGCTTCAGTGTGAAGCCTGACATTCATCATTATAACAAAGACTGAATTTTATTTAATTATTGTGAGAAAGAAAGACACTTTGAATTTACTTTGGTATTTTAAGTGCACTTATCATGAAGAACAAGAAAATCGTAACATCAACTATTTGTGATTCTGAAGCAGTGCTAAGTTACACAAATGTCCAATTGATTTTTCACTTCCATACCTGAAGATAGCATTTAATCAGTGCTATATACTGCTTTACCAAATACCTCAATAGTAGTAGTGTAGACCAGTGCAGGCACTTCTTGTAAACACTATTGATACTTACAGTCTTGTTGTAAATACTTACTGTTGTATCATTTACTGTTTTAGTTTGAGTATGTGGGATAGACTAGGTAATTTTACAGCTCTAGGAAAATTTTTATAAACTACTTTAGTAATTTATAAATGAATATCAGCCAAATGATCTACTCAGTAATGGGGCCAGCTAACCATTGCACTGAATCTAGTTGTACTAGAGGGTTAATAGTGAAGAAAAAAAAAGTGATTCTATGTTCAAACTAATATTTTAATGTTGAAGTATTTGTGTGGGGAAGATAGGCTGAACAACAGCTGAGAGTTGATGATGGTAATGTACATCTCTGTGCTCCTCTTTTCCAGCCTGGATGTGAGATGGCTGTGATGAGAGCTAGCTGCCTTGTCAACTTCAGATTCTGGTTTTCAGTACACAGCCGCCCATATCAGCTGATGTGCAGCTGGTCTGTTGTTGCTGTGTGGGTGGGAGAGTGTCTGAGCCCTGTAGCAGGCACCACACCTACCCCCGGTGCTGTAGTTGTAAAATCAGCCTACTAAGGGTCCAGAAAGGAAAAATAATCTGTTTAGCAAACAAAGGTCAAGAATGACGCTTTTTGTTTTCACAAGAACAGAGTGATTTAATATGTACAGACATACTTGAAAGACTTTGTAACCTCTGGCCAATGAATTATGTTGAGTTAAAAGAAAAAAGTTACATTTAGAACAGTTTTCAGAAATTTACATTCAAGAGGCTCTTTCATACTTCCAGCTGTAATCAGTCAGAACCTAAGAATTTTTGAATACTACAATTCAAAACTTGTACCCAGTTATTTGATGATAATTAAATAGAGGTTCAGTTAATTTAATTTCTTTTATAGAACAGATTTATTTATTCCCCTTTTACACCTGTTTTTTTTTTTATTTCCCATATTAAATTTTAATTTTTGTTATTAAACAAGATCATAAAATGGTTCTGTAATTAACAAGTTGGCCAACACATCTGAAAATTCTCATTTATTTTGTACAGATTATGCCAAGGCTAACTGAGTGTGAAAATAATAGAGAATTTCTCTAGAAACAGGGCTATTTTAATTGGTTCCAAAGAGAAAGCAGATACCTAATAAAAGTTGTTATCATTAATTGTGTGTGGGGGAAAGGTATATACACTGTTAAATTGAAATGAATTTCAAACAAAACATATAAATTAGACACCTGTAAATGTATCTTTATGCAGCACATAACCTGTGGAATTCATTGCAAGAAGGTGTCAGGCAGGCCAAGAGTTTAGGAAGATTAAAAGTGTAACATTTGCTGATATGTAGATATGCATTTAATAATAAATATATAATAGCATAATGCATAAATTGTCATAAGTCAAACAGGAGATGGGATTTTATACATATTATATTAACAATAGAAAAAGGTAACTTCTGTGAAAGTCAAGATGCAGAATTAAAAGTATAGTCCGTTAGAGAAATTTTTATTTCTATGTTGTGGAATTTTTTTCAAAGTAAAATTAAGCAGTGTGGAAAGCTGCTCATACTTATCTGCAATTCAGTGGATCATTAAAAGCATAGACTCAAGTGACCAGATCCTTGTAGATCTGGCCCAAAAAGCTGATTCACACCTCTGTTGTGAATTGTTTGGTGATTGTCTATTTTCCTGTTGAAAATAACACCCTGTAGTTTGTCACTGTGTTTTGGTATTGTGTCTTTTGTCAGCAAAAGAGTGTTTAGAATTTGTACATAAAGAGGGATACTTAATATGCCACTTCTACCATATTTGTCAAAAATATAAAGTAGAAGTTTGGATTCTGTGGGTTTGTGGAGATTTTTGTTTGTTTTGATTTTAGCTTTGGAATATGTGGTTCTGTAATTAGTAACGATTACACAAACTTCCATTTTTATTAATAAAGATAGTACAGAACAGAAAAGAGGTTTACTAAGACAAGCACGTTTTTCCTTGTGATGAAACTATATATTGCAACTGTAGTTAGTGTGATGATGTGTGTTGTTGCCAGTGTCTTCAAACTCTACTGCTAGCGTGAGTCCAACCCCAAAGCCGCTGATCAAATCAGTCCTCTAGAGGAAGTTTTCCCCTGCAGGATGATCTGTCACTGGTTTACAGTTGGTGGTGGAATTTTGTGCCTGTACAAATGAGAATGGGACCTGCTCTTAGAGGGATGTGCTGTGGAATAGTCTCTCAAGAAAAGAGGTGGATGCCTGCTTGCCTGGTACTCGAGAAATAAAGTGGTCAAAGAAAGGTAGAGGAGAGTTGTCTGTTGCCCAGAGGGATTAAATATTTTCTGATTTTCTTCATGGTTTTAGGGAGATAAAAGTGCTAACTGCATTTGCCTTCCTTCATACTGCTTATTTAAAAGCATGTTTAGTCCAGTTTTAATATTTCCTGACTGTGGAACATGTTCATATATGCTAGATAAACCATCAACATTCCAGACTTGACATCAGTCGAAATAATGAATCTGTCAAACCATGCTGCTGTATAGTTTAATTTAATTGTGAAATGCTGTTGAGGGGCCAGCAGAATACACTAATGTACTTTTCCATCCTTACACAAGAAATTATCAGGTTAATATAATGAATTGCTTTGAATTTAGAGTTATTGCTGTCCTATTGTAATTTGGTGGGCAAGTATTTGGTTATTGAAGTATTAGTTGTATTATTTTGATTTAATTTTGACTGAAGACATTTTGTTAGTTAATGTTCCCATTATAAAACATCCATGTGATAATTCTGTATGTAGTGGAAAATGAACACAAGTTGCTTCTCTTATTTGGATAGCTATATTTGTGATTCTTTGCAGAAAAGCAAAATGGTAACTATACCAAAATAAAGAAAAATTAGGAGTAGCGTTTGTTGCAGACTGCTTATTTTGACTTCGGAGAATTATATAGAGTAGCCATCGGTAGACCATAAAAGTTAGGTCAGGAGAAAATATCCCTAGGTTCCTTTCTGCTATAGGTCTGTTTCTCCACTCTAGGGCTTGAGCAAAATTATTGGCAGAAGTGAATGGAATTCCTATCGGTGTACAGGATCCTTAGCAAATTCCGAGTGCTGTTATCTGATGGTGTTTTGCTCTAATACAGATGGATCCATTATCTGAATTGTCCACTCAAGTACATTCTGTTGCATTATCAGTAATTTCTTTTAGAGCACTATTTCTGTTATGTGAATGAAGTTGAGATAAACAAATGACCTGAAAGTCTCTGCAGGGAGATACTTTAGTTTTGGTTGAAATTGCAAGTACCATCTTAAAAATGTGGAATTAGTCCATAAGGATGTCTGTATAACAGAGAGTACCTTTTAGCCGGTACAGGGCATAGCAGACAATGTGAAATGAATGAAATGGGGGACTGGAAGAGATTTGCAGGAATACTTTCATTAAGTAAGAGGTAATCACTCGAAGAGTGATGAGTAAAATGGTAATTACTTGTATTCTTTCTACTACCTGACATTCAAGTGGCAAACTAAATGCAGTTTCCAAGAGTAAAGTATGTAATCATATAATTAAAGAAGCATGCCTGTAGGAATAAAATGAATACTGTGTATGTAACCTTACATTTGTTCCAGCACATGCTTGTTAATTTGTCACTTTGTCTTTCACTACTGTCACTAATCTGATGGCTTTATAACTACCAGGCAGGTATGAGCTTGTAGGACTGAATGTTCAAAGTGCATTCAGATATATATTATAGGATATATCATACAATATATGAGATATATGAAGAAAAGAAAATATTACATCTCAGTCCTTCCATTTTTTTTTACAAAGTACTTATTGTGATAATTCTGTTTTCAATTGCATATAGTATCAGACATTTTTTCTTCCTGTTTTATTCTTTGTGGAATGAAGCAAGAGAACGGAAAGCAAGGTTTTGTCCTACTGTGTGCTTCTGAAACTGTTAATCTCAGTGTTCCTAGTCAGGTTAAGCTGTAATGACCAAATAAGACTGTGTCTGAAATGAACATGTCATTTGCCCTCAGCTGTTGGAGGATGAGGCACTGATTGTAGATTGAGTGGGTTAAACACAGTAGCAAAAGAATTTGACAGAAGAGTTGAACTTGCTTTCCTAGTAAACTGAGAATTAAACCTCAGGCCTCACATTTTTCACACTGTGCAACAGAGCTGTACAAGAACCACTTCATAACAGTTACTCCATCAGTTGAAATGGCAGACCTGAGTATTTGAAACCCACAGACTGGCTGAAGCTGGAATGAGTTTGATTCTGTGTGCAGCTTTGTGTATGTTATAGCATTATAAAGATGAAAAGTATTTATGTTATAGATTTAGAGATAAAGTTAGGAAATTCCAGAAGAAGGAATGAGGTGAACATGTTACACTTTCCTCCCGACAAAATTATGATACCCTTATCTGTGAATTAGAACGGGTCTTCTCTCAGGCTAGAGCAGAACTCTGTCTGAGAAAAGCAGATGCTTATGGAATTTCTGTTGTTACTCATATTTTGAAAATACTGAATAGTGTGTCAAAATACAGACTTGAATTGTAAAATGAGATTTTTTCTGGCTTTAAAAAAGTTGCATGCAATTTTAAAGCACTGAGTTCTATATTCTTATGCCACTAAACTATATATTAAAGTAAGATGTTTCCATCTTGTCATAGAATGTATTGTACAGCATTAGACACCTCTGGCTAGACTTGCGTTGAGACAGTGATGGAAATCATCTTTCACGGCTGAACTTTAGCAGAGTGAGTTCTTGTGGCTTGAATTTTTTTTATGCCTGATATTTGTGTCTAAACTTAGTAGTTTCGTTCTTGTCTCTCTACCTCACTTTTGTGCATGAAAAGAAAACAGAGGTGTCTGCTCAAATTAGAGTGCCTTTGTGAAGATGAGCTGGTATCTAAATGACTGGAATAGTACAGAACTCTCTTAAGGAAAAATTTTTCGTGAGTGTTGTGTTTTATAGAGTATAGTACTTATGTCCTTGTTGTACAGGAAATGTGAAAACTAATGTATAAACATTTATCAGGTAAAATAAGTTGTGCAGGGATTGTATTACTATATATGGGTGAGTTTATGGGAGCACATGTGAAAGATGTAGATTTAAAATACAAATAAATTCAGTTTTAGCACCCTCTCTTAGAGAGATTTGCAATATGACTAATTTGAAATAATTTTTATACAAATTAATAATGTCAACTCCATAGCACAGAATCATTTTTCTTAGAAATTGTTTGAGCAGCACAAACTACATGACTACTTCTACTGTAGCCATGTAGTTATGTGTTTTGTAGGAACTTTTGCCCTCATGTCATGGTTTATAGAAATATGACTATTAAATTAAGCACTGAAAAACCTGCTGTCCTCTTAGTGCAGACATTTATCAAGTAGTTTAGTGGTATTTTTTTTCACTTTTTAAAAAAAGTTACTCTTTTTTGAAGTATAGCAGCTGCATACAGCCGTCCAACAGGGTCTGCACTGGAAGTAAAGCTTTTTCATGTTTGGTTGACAGTATACAGCTGAACTACTGAAGCCTAGTTTCTACACTGCTGTGGCTCTGGCACTTTCCCTGCCCTTTTAAATGTCTTGCTTCCATTTCTATGTCATCCACTCCTTCCCCTAACCACTAGCAGGACAGGAGTCAGTCAGTGCCTTGCCTGCCACAGCCTGTTGTATGCAGTGGGCGAGCAGCTCGGTTAGTGAGTGCATGTGCCAGCTGCATGGATGGACAGAGCACGAGCTCGTGATTGACACCTAACTCCTGTTTAGGACAGGTAATCGGGGGGGACACACACACATTAAGCCAGCAATGTGCCCTTGTCCCCAAGTGAGCCAATGGAATCCTGGACTGCATAGAGAAGAGTGTGGCCAGTAGGTTGAGGGGTCATTCTTACCCTCTACTCTGCCCTGGTGAGGCCACAACTGGAATACTGCATCCAGTTCTGGGCTCCCCAGTTCAAGAGAGACAGGGAACTACTGGAGAAAGTCCAGCACAGGGCAACAAAGCCAGTTAAGGGATTGGAGCATCTCCTTTGTGAGGAAAGGCTGAAAGAACTGGGACCCTTTAGCCTTCAAGGGGAGACCTTATTAATGCATACAAGTATTTAAAGGATGGGTTGAAGGAGAATGGAGCTGGACTCTTTTCAGTGGTTCCCAGTGACAGGACGAGGTGCAATGGGCACACTCTGGAACACAGGAAGTTCCATTCAAATATCAGAAAAATATCCTTTATGGTGAGGGTGCCAGAGAGCTGGAACAGGCTGCCCAGGGAGGTTGTGGAGTCCCTTTCTCTGGAGACCTTAAAGACCTGCCTGGATGCAGTCCTGGGTGATGTGTTCTGGACAATCCTTCTTTAGCAGGGGAGTTGGACTAGATGATCTCTAGAGATCCCTTCCAACTCTGACAATTCCATGATTCTGTGACACTCTTTCCTACCCAGCTTGCATTAAATTCATAGAGCTTCAATATCTTGGAGATTTACTCAACCAACAGGGTAAAGGCTTAGGGACAACATATAGCTCAATTCCTTGTTATTCTTTTCCTTAGAGTGAAAAATAGAAAGGCACACATACATGTGAAGCTAGCTTTCCTTTGAGAAATTCTTGAACTTGAAAATGAAAGGTGTTGGAAGTCCTTATTTCAGATATTTTGGAAACACCATTTTAACCCTGCCCCCTTCTCCTTCATGTATTGATTTAATTTAAAGCTGCCATAAAGCAAGTTTTAGACACCATACTAGGTGCTAAGAAATATAGAGATGGCAGTGGAGGGTGGTTGGAGAACTGACGGTGAGAAAGTTTCTGTTCTTTCAGAAAGCTTCTCAATAGAGAAGTTGTTTTTAGTTGTAGCAAACTATTCTATGTTTGTATATTAGCATTAATTGAAGGTACCTAGGTTATTTTCTAATCATGCTTTGGAAGCACTATCCTGCTGATGTTCTCTTTTTAGTCTTGTCAGAATATGTACAGGCTGATCTTCTAAGCAATCAGTTACTCAGAGCAAACCAAGCAACAGGAAAATTATAGAAGAACAGAACAACTGCTACAGCATTTGAGTGAGACAATCAGTATGGCTGCCTTTAATAATTTTTGCATCCCTGGTGAGTTTATTGTAAAATATAGCTATTAACTTTGTCTAGATGATAGAGTGGACTCTATGTGGCATCCACTGAGCAAGATTAGATCTCTAAGAATGGTTAAATGAAAAAATTCACAAGTGAATAATGCCTGTTCTGGAAACCTGGTGTTCTTCACCCCGAACATAACACCCCTGCATCTGAATAATGTTATTTGCTCATAGGAAATACAAATTCTGTGACTCTGTCTATCATAGAGAAACTACATTTCCAAACAAGCCTGATAATTCTGGCAGTGCTTTCACCAAGTGCTTACAGTGTAAGTTATTAATTCAGAGAATGGTAGAGCCAAGACTGACGGGCATTTCTGGAAAACTTACCCCTCTGATCTGGAATAAATGGATTGGTTATGTGCAGTGTCCCAGCCAGTCTTAAATGGCCAGCTGTTTGATGATATTTCCTGATCTTCCTCTCAGAAAGCAACAGCGTACTGCTCTACATTTTTTGGTAAATGGATGTAACCGTATGACAGATCTGGACATTCTCAGCTTCCTTACCACTAAACACATTTTTGAGTCTGGTAACAGTAACAAGGCTTTGCCTTGTTGGTTGATGGGGTTATCTTCTTAACCGGCAAATTTCTAGACAAGCTAAGGACTGACTTTTTAAGGGGGAAGAGTTCTTGTCACTGAATTTCAAGAACTCCGCTTTGGTGTGTGTACAGTGTGCTGAGTGCTTTGAATATTTGGCCACTTGTTTCAGCATTAAAATAGAAGCTGAACACTTGAAAGTTTTGGTGTGTTTCATCCGGTTACAATAAGATACATCCACAAAGCACTGCATTTCACTGATCTTAATGCTGAAGTCCTTTATATAGTCAATAAAATAAAATAACAGAGACAAATTGTATTATGCAATGATAATAGTATTTTCTTCAACACTGTTTTTTGTGAGAGGAAATCAGGGGGAGAATGGTTTGAGTTCCCCACAGATGGCTGGTTGCCTTTGATTTTTGTATTTGTTGCATCTAGAGCATGAGCTGTTTAGGTCATCTGTGGAAGACAGGCAACCCAAAACTGATTTATATGTAATATTGTATTCTTTTTCTGCAAAGTAAACAAAAAAGAACCAGGGATTATTTTTTTTTTTTTTTTAAATCAAAAGTAGTCTTAAAAGACAACTGAAATGTTTTACAATATTGGTAATGGCAGAGCAGATTAACACATTACTCATCTGCCCACCATGCTTTTCCAAGCCAATGTTTGTCTTCACAAAATGGAAGCTGACAATGGCAAAATATTTGAGTTTACTGCCCATTTCTTTCATCACGCTAAAGTTTTTCAGGTGTGGAAATGTGGTGATGACTTCTCTGAATGGTGTAGAATGTAAATGATAATGCTCAAATCCTTCCATGCAGGGATCCCAATGAAAAACTGCTGTTCAAATGTTGTAAAGAAATTGCTGCCATATGCTGTGAATAACAAATATCTTTGCCAGATGTAAATTAGTAAACACCCTGTGTTCTGTTACATTAATTGCAGATATTCCTTCTTAAGGACAGCATTTTAAAATATATTTATATTGTATTTGTTTTACTAAATGCTAACTTCAGTTTTTGTCTGAACAGCCAGACTTGAACGAGTTATAAATTTGCTATGTTCTTCCCTTCTAAATTGCACATTGTAACTGTCAAACTTGTGTTAGTATTGTTTAAGAAAACAAGACGAGGTTGTGGTTTTTTTTCCTCACTCTTAAAATTCAGTTGTATTTCTCTAAGCTGAGATAATTTGAGAGGGATGTATGTAAATATATATATATAATTTTTGGTTTTAATGCTGAATAAGGAATGTTTGCATTTATTAACTATATTCCACCTCCACTAAGCCATTCTGTCTGCCCTCTTCCAATATGTTCTAATAGGTTCTTTTAGGAACCCATAAATCTGAGAGAACTAATTTACTGCCTGGATTTGCTGTATGTCCTGTTATCACTGCTGTGGCTGCTGCAATGTGACGTTTCCCTTTCATTCAATAAAGAGCAACAGTTTTGTTGTTACTATTTATTTAATCAGAAACATTACTTTCAAAATCTCATGGGCTATTTTGTATGAACATTCAGTCTCCTTTCTTGTTTCACTTGCCCGTTTTCTAGCAGTGCATTTTTTTCCCCACTGAAGGATAATCATATTCTTATGTTTTTAACTGTTAAATTACACAAATTGACATCAAGGGCCAGTCACTGTAACTGTAGGATGAAAACAACCTCTCCAGAGAAGGTAAGGGATTAATATCTGTGTGGATATTGCTGCTCGTAGCACAGACTATGTTTCTGAAATTGGAAAAATTACTGCCATGTGGAAGATATTTACAGAGTTCCTGGTAGATGCAGAGTTCTGGTTTCAAGCAGCCAGGCTTAATAAGCTGTACAACCTAAAATGAGGCTGATCGTTATGAATCATAAATCAGAAATGGTTGCTGAAGTTAGCTTTTGAAAACTAAAACTCATGTAAATAGCTGATAACCAAATTTTGCTATGGTGGGCTGAAAACCTGTGGTAGTCAAGGATTTGAAGAACTGAACCCTATCACAGCACTAGAGGAGAGACTATGGTTCCTGGAGCCTACCCAAGTAGTTGAAGCTGTAAATCCTTAATGATGTATTTCTCTCCTTAAAGCTCTCTTCGGTACATGAGCTGTCCTGCTGAGAGCAATCAAATCGAAAAACAATTTTCAGTTTGTGATCATATTGTGTTTTTTATGTTGCTTTGTGCCAAGTAGCACCTGTGAACATTAGACAAGCTTCAAAATGCTTAAAAATAATGACTAATGTTACAGATAGGCAATTAATGGCTCTAAGAAAGTCACTGAAAATAAATTGTCCAGGGAAGCACCAAATTTAAAAGGAAAAACATAGGCAATTGTTTGGACTTGAAGCTTGATATCCAAATCAGTCATTAACTAGGACTGCCATAGACTTCCGTGATAGTTTCTTGGCTTTGTGGAATGACCTGTATTTCCTTTGTTTCATATACAGCTTCTGGTTCTTCCGATGTGTAGCTAGAAGTGGGGTTCAGTTTCCATAAATTAGGTAGCAAGGCTTATACTCTAGACATTTAAGTTATTTTTAAAATTTTATTTAGCTAGACACCGTGAAACATGCTTTAAAATCTACACCCTTTCTTAATATCAGTCTGTCTCTGTATGCAACCTCTTTGTAACAGAGAGCATTCATCTGAACAACACCTAATACCTTGAGCATTATCTTAAAAAATTTTAGAGTAAATCAATCAACTTTTTAATTAGCTTATCACAGATACAGTGGTCTATATGTGTTTTTATCTGTTATTTGCTGATCAGTAACATTTTTTGTTTTCAGTCTTCAGACTAAGCTGGTTTTTCTTTACATATTTTACAGTTACATATTTATTAACCGGCTCATAGTCACTGCAGGATTTACTGTACATGAAGGATAGGCTTCTGTTGGAAACATTCAACATTTGCATTACTCTTCTCCCATTTCAGCCAATTGGCAATTCTGCAAAGCAAAATAAAGGTGAAATTGTAGGCATACTTTGCTGCTAACGCTACCTCTGCTAGTTTAAACTTCAGGGTTTTGTTCATAACCATACTACTACACTGAGACCTAGCGTGTACTGAAGTTTTTCTACTACATTTGCACTATTTGTGCCATTATGCTTAAGGCTGTTCCTCCCATTTTACAAGCAAGGTTTTGCTTTGGAGGGATAGCAAAAACTTCCTCACAGGAAGAGTGGCCAAACACTGTAATAGGCTGCCCAGGGAGGTGATTGAGTCACCATCCCGGAATGTGTTTAAGAGTCATTTAGATGTGGTAGTGGGGAGAACTTCGTAGAGTGGCGCTGATTGTTGGACTTGATCGCAAGGGTCTTTTCCAACCTGAATTTGTGTGATACGAGCAGAAAATAGCATCATGTGCATGTATTCTAACCTACTTTTGCTGTATTAAATTTGTATCTTAGTTTCTGATAAATCACCTTCTTGCACATTCATGTTCTTTAAGTACCATAGAGTGGTTTAATAATCTTTCTGCATAAGAAAGTATAATACATTATTAGATTTATCTACACTATATCTTACTTAAGATTCTGCATTGATCTAATTGGAATGCAAAGTTACAGCTGCAGAAAACTTGAACTGTGGAAATGCTTCCATCTGCGTTTCTTACCTAGAAGAATTGGTACCTTGTTACTCACAGATGATAAATACTATAATTAATAATTTTAAGCCAGTTGACTTCAAAACTCTTGACTCGTATTTGAAACTTCATCACAGGGCTGTGTCTGTGAAATGCTTATTTAGTTAGCAGTATCCTTTCTGTGTCAGATATGCTTTCCGATTGTTTGGGTGTTTGTTTTTTTTTTTTTTTTACTTTTTTGACTTTGTTTTGTTTTGTTTTGTTTTTTGGGGTGGGGGGAATAATTTGTTGGTTTTTTTTTTTTTCCCATTTTTAGAAGGGAGAAGTGAGTATGGAGGTAATAAGAGACGTCTTGGACTGTGCTCAGGTTTATGGCATGAGCATGGACTGGACATCAGTGCTTTTACAGGAATGCATGTCACTCTCATACCTCTAAGGGATCTCTAGCCTTAGCATACAGGCTCACTCTCAGGATCTGCATATATTCTGGCCCTGGTTGCTTTACCAGTTGACCCTTGCATAGAGGTGTAGCTGGCTAAATGAACTAGTTACAGTTCTCATATTTCTGCACTCGTAGAGATTTCCATGGAGAACCTGTAAGAGAAATGAATGTTGTTTTGCAGAGTGTTCCATGGAATATCTTTATGGTAGATTATCTCAGACAAATATGGTCATGTGCTGATAAGGAGATTTACTTACTCATTTCCCATTGTTTTTAAAACTGTACTTATATCCAGAGATATGGTAAATATTTTACATGTTTTCCCTAAATATTAGTGGATTGGTTTTGCTTTTGCTTTGAAATTAAACAAAGGAGGACTTGGTTTAGTTCTTCTAGATAGCCATATTACTAGGAGATCCTGTGAAAGATCATTAAAAGTAATATTGCAGCTTCCTTGGTTATGTTTTTAGGCTTGAAAATGCACCATTTTCTGGAAAACAAAATGTTCTAACTTTCAGTATTTTTTTTTCCAAATTGTTTTTTAGGGGAATGGAGTATGGAGAAGGTGATATGATTTAATGAGACTTACAAGATACATCAGGAAGGGTAATAGATGTTTGGCAGATCTTTGATGTCTGAGCCAGTAGGTTGGTTGTTGAGCTCTACTGGTCTCCCTCCTAAACTGCAAAATTGCAGCAGGGTGTCATGAAGGCTTTTTGTCTTCTATGCAGTGGTAGGAAAACAGCAGATGAATATACAGACGTATATTTGGGCATGTATCTTATTTGCAGTGAGTGTGTACGTGCATGCATCCATTTGACTAATTCCTTGTCTCATCTTTCCATTCTTGTTTTCTGTACTGAAGGAAAAGAGAGGAGAAGGCTTATGGCATACAAAAATAAAAGCAAATTCTAAAGTATTCTTAATTCTGAAGTTAAATCTGCCCTGTTATTTTACAGTAGAGTACAAAAATACTGAAAGAAATGCTAGTGTATCTTAATGGAGATATGAACAATTCTTTTTTTCTGTAAGGTTTACAGAAGGAAAAATATTCCTTACTACTTCTGGTACAATGAAAAAATGTATAATATGGAGAAAATCTGTGCAAACACATGTTACTCTGCTTCCTGGTATTTTTAGAAAGTCTCCTGCTCAGATAAGCAACCATCATTTCATGTTAAGTTGATAAGTAAATTTAATGGAGGTTAAAGAGGCTGAGAGGTAATAATTAAAATGTGGTCAGTGCTGCCTCCATTACATAGATGAATAGCAATATTAGTTTAAAACCTCAAATTCCTGAAGAAGATAATGATTTTTTTTTTTCAAGTGTCATATTTTCTTGGATCACTTGATTACTAGTGTCTCAGACTCCTTACTAATTGTCTCAGACTTCTTAAAAATTTGAATTAATGTGTTGAAGAACATGGAGCTCAATAAAAAGAAAACAGTTACTTCCACGAGCAAATTCCTCCTACGTGAGGTTTCTCTGACAGCAGAAAATGATATGTTTCCAATTAAGGATGTCCAAAGCATCAGGCCTAGGTGATAGGATCTCTTGTGTGTGCCAATTAGTAGGAGTTTTCCATGGAAAGCAAGTATTAATGGAAAAATATGCCCTGAAGATAAGTTAGGGATGGCATTTGTAAGAGTAGCTCTGTAAAGGAAATGACTTCTACCTCTTAAAATCATAGAATTCTTTAGGTTGAAAAAGACCTTTCAGATCACCAAGGTCAAGCTATTAACCTGGCACTGCCAAGTCCACTGTCCCCCTAAGCACTACATCTACACATCTTTTAAATACATCAGGGATGGTGACTCAATCACTTCCCTGGGAACCACTGTTCCTGTGCTTGACAATGTTTTCAGGGAAGAAATTTCTCCTAATACCCCATCTAAACCTCCCCTGGTGCAACTTGAAGCTGTTTCCTCTTGTCCTGTTGCTTGTTACTTGGGAGAAGAGACTGATCCCCACCACGCTACAACCTTCTTTCGGGTAGTTGTAGAAAGAGATAACATCTCCCTTGAGCCTCCTTTTCTCTATTCTTTGCTGGAAAAACGTTACTGACTTTTGATCTGGTATTACTGGATTGAAACACCATCTCTGTTGCATGTTGATGAGTAAATGAATAGAAGTCATTTGGGATTTAGTTTTTTGCTGAAATGTCACTGAAATGAATATACACTGTTCTCATTTGTATCAATCTGCTTTGTCTGATAAAGGAGAAGTGGGACTATTTAAATGTTAAAGTTCTGGTATGAGTATTGACATTGTATGTGTACAGACAAAACTGAAGACCTTTATGTCAGAGGTGAGTTGAAAGTATTATTTGGCACATTAAAGAGCTTGAAGATCTAATACTTGTATTGCACTGTATGCCCTTGTTGTTTCCAAATTGTCGTCGTGAATGCAGTAATCCGTTGAAATTACTTAGATCAAACATTGGTTGTTCCAACGGTTTTCTAAACATCCTTCATACTGTTATAACAAAGGCCATTTTGTCATCAGCTTTTCAATTCTGGAGCCAGTGCCCCTCATTTATAACTGAAACCAATGGTAAGCAAATTTCTGCCAGAGTGAGACTGATAATAGTTTCTCTTAATCTTTTTAGTGGTTCAATTTGAAGCAGTGATTTCCAGAGGAAAGAAATTCCATTTTTTTAGGAGTCTTTTACTTTAGTTCTTTTTATGAAAAAAGTACTAGAGAATAAAAATTAATTTCTGTTTGTTTGTTTTGGTTTGGTTTGGTTTTTTGTTTTTTTTTTTAATTTCTCAGGCTTGCAAAATAGCTGCATATAGAGGAGCAATGTGTTGTTATTCTCCACTTTCAAAAAGAAAAGCTTTGTTTGCTGAGGAAAGTGGTGTAACTGCAGATACTATGGCCTTTTTTGTGTTATAAGAAAATTCTGTGTTTCTAGATACTGCATAAATTAACTGATATTCCTTGCATGGTTTTAATCATGTTAGCAGATCAACTTTACCTCAACGTGGAGAGCAGTGGCTTAGCTGACTCTTTTCATGTAAGCCTTTACTACCCTACTGCTACAGAAATTATACCTGCACAGGAATAAACATCATGATTTGTGTCTAAAGCATTTACTGTCCATTTGATTTCATACAGGTAACAAAAAGATTTTTCAGGTCCAGTGGAGGGCCACAAAAATGATCAGAGTGCTGGAGCACCTCTCCTATGAAGACAGGCTGAGAGAGTTGGGGTTTTTCAGCCTGGAGAAAAGAGGGCTCTGAGGACACCTTATAGTGGCCTTCCAATACCTGAAGAGGGCCTAAAGGAGAGATGAGGAAGGGACTCTTTATCCGGGAGTGTAGTGATAGGACTAAGGGGTAATGGTTTTAAACTGAAAGAGGGGAGATTTAGATTACGTATTAGGAAGAAATTCCCTCTTGTGATGGTGGTGAGGCACTGGAACAAGTTGCCCAGAGAAGTTGTGGATGCCCCATCCCCGGAAGCATTCAAGAGCAGGCTGGATGGGGCTTTGAGCAACCTGGTCTAGTAGGAGGTGTCCCTGTCTTAGTAAAATGAGTTAAGTAATTTAATCTTGATTTTGCATCGTATATACAAGAAGAGCAAAGTCTTCCCCTTCCTATGGGGCTGGACTCTTAATAGTTGTAATGCAAGTTGCCATGCTTTGAAGTGACTGAGAGCAACCTGTCTTAAGATGTGTCATGATTTGCCTTTTCAAATTTATTTTAATATTTGCAGGTATCTCCAGAAGTTCATTGTTTTCCATTAGTGACAGTCATAACTACGTGTAAAATGGTGTGTGAAAAACTTACTGGATTTTTGAGACACATTACTCAGCAGAGTGGATAATGTAATTCTAGTGGTCCCTTTTAGTGTGAAATGCTATAGCTCACTCTCAACGGATCACCTGTGAAGTTAAAATCATGTCTCTCTTCAGCGGGCACATTTTGCCTTGCCCTTTGAGATGCAAAGCCTTTAGGTCAGGGACTCAGTTGACTACACAGTTGAGACAGTCACTGATCATCAAGACTGGTCACTACTGCAATACAAATTGGTTGTTTCTAGAGCTCCTTGAAAAGGGAAGAAAGGAAAGTGATTGAGATGAAGAAGTACTTCTTACCTGATTTCAAGTGTGTATGAGGGAACAGACCAATATCTTTTGTGTCTGACTATTATTCACTGCATTTTTGTATTTATGGCATTCACAGAAAATTCTTAAAATTTTTTAGTCTTGATTTCTCTTTTTAAAGAACCCCTAAGAGGATTCCTAGGCTGGATTAGCATTCAGTACTTTGTGATGGGTAATATGACTTTACTGGTAAATAATCTTGTTTACANTTTCCCTGTTGTCAGAATGTGGGCAAAGGGAATTTTGTAATTAAGAGAAGGAAGTTTTTTTATGTCTCACCTACTGTAAGTGAGAGTTGTGTCATTAGGGAAAGAAAAAAAAAGCCAAGGGAAAGACTACCAAAAGAGAGCAAACTTGTTTCTATATTGTCCTACTTTTTGCATTTTGTGACTTAAAATTATAAATTAGCTAGTTCCCTGCATTGCTCTAAACATTATAAAAAGGCAAGTTTTGTGTGGAAACTTCCCAAAATCTGCATGTCATGAATGTTTGAAAAATGAACAAAAATACAGTCTTCTCCAGTCCCTCATCCTCTAGTATTTTGTTCCAGGTTCAAAAATCACAAATTCCTGCACTTCCTTTTTCTCTGTTGAACAATTGCTTCTCAGACTGCTCATTGTATCTCACATCTTCTTTCAGGCTTGCAGATATCTCTGAAGTAAAACTAGTACCTTCACTGTTTTTCATTTGTGGCAGTGTGACGGCGCATTCTCACTTCTGATCATGTCTTGTTCTACACTGGATATTTCTTGCTGGTTCTCTATCAGATTCAGCTTTCTGCTGGTCATAGTAACTTCTTGCAGTTCATTTCCTTTGGGTTTTGTCGTTCTTCATTTGGTGGCTGTTCTCTGAACTCTGACCTCTTTTTCTTCCTGCTGAATTTGGCGCTGTTAGGATCCTCAGTGCTTCCCCATACCTCACCAGTGCCTGTTCGCATCCAATTAGACTAAGTGACACAGCACTTTACCTCTTTTCTACTTTCCTGTTCATGCATCCTGTGACATTACCTTTTGGATAAAAGGCTATTTAATGGTAGAACCATTCACAATGCAGATGAACCATGAAACCTTCATCTTTAATGACACAGTATTGAGGTTTTGTAGGTGTTAATGGTAAATCACCCAAAAAACAACAGGGAATGAAATTACCTGCACCTTGCTTGAATGTATCACATGAGGTCAACTGTCTTTTGGCTCTTTCCTATTTGAAATAGATTCTTCTGTTTCTGCATAAATATGGTACTATCTTTGGCTTTCCTTCTGTATTGCTCTCTTTGTGGATTAAATGCTTTTTTTCTGCCACTTCAGGGGTTCTGGGTTGCTTTCCTATGTTTAATGCAGCAGATTCTTTTGCCCTTAGTTTGGCATTTCTCTCAATTGCGTGTCAAGAGGATTTACGTGTGCATGAGCGTATATATCTGTACTTACAAGCAAATTTGATATGAAAAAAACATTCATATGTTTTGTGAAACAAATTACTATTCTCCCATATTTCAGTAGACTGTCTTTCTTACCATACTGTGTTAATTAATACATAAGACAGGACAAGGCATGAATTGTGTTGAATTAATTTATACCTGGTAGGTTGTTAGCTATGAATCCGAGGTCTGAATGCAGTCAGCAGAGCCATGCATACATTAACAAGGTACTTGTGGAAGCCCAGTAGTCTAAGATTATAAAATATACACACGTATACATGTTTTTATACTTATTTTCTTTAAAATACATATCTACACAAACATGTACACACATGTCCTCCTGAACTGGAAGTAACTGGGTAGTCGCTGATGAGACATCCATGGTCTATTTTCTCTGCTTGTTCTACGGGAGGTTTGTGGGGTCTCATCTAGTCAATTTTCATCTGTGTAATGAAATGAGAAATTTATAGCCACAGCTGAGAATTATTACCAGAGTCATGCCTCTAGATTTCTTTTACCTGTTTTATAATAAATATTTTGGTGGCCTGCAATATTGCTGACGGCTTTCTTGTGAGCTTTCTAGCAGTGATAAAAAAGCCCCTCCAGTACAGCAGCTAATTCACGATTTATGAAGCATGTGGAATTCTTCCTGCTTGAAGGCTAGGCATGTACATAATCAGGAAGAAGAGTCTCAATACAAGGAAATTGAGGACCGCATTGCCCATCATTCTGCTCAGTGGACCATAAACCACCTGCTTTTATGAGACCCATGTCACCAAAGAAGTCAGAGCTTTTCCAATCTAGTAAGTAATCTTCAATCATATATATAAACACTGAAAAGGAATAAAGATGAAAAATATATATCTTGCCTAAAATTTTTTCTGTCAGTGTCTTTCTCCCACCCTGTTGCAGGTCTTGTACGTTTTCTCTTCTATCTCTTCTTGCAACTACTTCATAACATACTTCCTAATATGTTTTTTGTATTTTCTTTGGGCCTTTAAATCATCTATTAGTATTGAGATTGGTTTGTGAACAATTGGACCTTTTAAAAGCTTTTGAACAAAGTTAAGATTGGCACTCACATTTTTAAGGATCCCACTCTTGTGAGCTCTAAAAGTTTCCCTTTAAAATCTTTATCAAGACTGATTCTTAGCAATTAGTTTTGTGTACAGCAAAACTAGTGATGTCTGGCTTCGTAAGCATTTGTTCTCTATACCCCTGACTCTTCCTCCTTAGATTGCTTTGGCAAATTCCAGTGAATGCAAAATATGCACTGGATGAACCAGAACATAAAAACAGTTTGACCAGATGGCTGCTGTGTCTTGCAGCAGTTAGAGGGTTGAGCTACAATTGCCTGAAGCAAGCACCTGACCTGGAGACAACTTCAAGTTCATCATTGGAAGTTTGTCAAAAGTATGAAACTAGAAAGGTAGCTGGAACCACTTAATAATGTGAAAAGTAGTTCATTGTTATATCACCTTCATCTCAATAAACAGTTTTATTTTTGGTTTCATCCTGTTCTCTCCCAGAGAAGTGTTTTATTCCTGTGCAAGGCTTTTGGAGGATTTTGGTGTCTTCTTTCTCTAGTGTTAATCTTACAGTAGAAGTTGGGGGAAAATGTTTTACCCTGTGGAGATGGCAAAAATGTGTAATCCAATTGCTATTCTTGCTTACTTTATTGGAGTCAACGTCTGTTACAGGTAGATTTGGATTTTGGATGTTGATCTCAATGACCTGAAGTGGTTCTGTCCCATATTATTTTGTCATATTGTAGTAACACCAAAGCAGATGAAGATGTAGACAGGGTTTTCCAGGCTGCATAGACTTGAAATTGCTATTAAGATTATCCCAAATTCTTTTCTCAGTATTGCATTTTCATTTCCTTCAGTTTTGCTTCCAGTATGTCCCACTTCTCCCTCAGTCTGCCATGGCGTCTCTCTTAATTTTTTTGTGACAATGACTAAAAGGGTGCATTACTTGATAGAATGAACAATTTTGTTATAAGAACTGTGTATCTGTTGCACAAGCTTATGGTGTGAATCTGATGGTCTGAATCCTCCATAAACTCTTTCATAACTAGCAGACATCAGAGATCTATGTCAGTTTCTCAGCATTTGATGCCTATGTTCCCTGACTACCAAAAAGTTGGGTTTTTATGTAAGCCCAGAGAACCTCAGCACTGACAAAGGCTCAGTGGTATTATATCCAGCTTACATCTCAGTGTTCCTCTGCAATGGGTGTAATACATTTTGGGGCATGTGTAACAGTGAGAGTACTTCATGCTTCAATCTTGTGTGGCTGAATAAACAGCATGGATATGTTTTGTTTTTCTTGCAAGCTAGAGGTTAGGGTTTCTTCCCAGGTGAGGAAGGCCCAAGATGATCCTCTGTCCTCTTGACTCAGAAATTCAAATTTACCCACCTTTGGTAAGGACAATCTAAGTACCTTGTATTGCGTCTTGAGAAGCTTGCTGTCTTTCTTCTTTAAGACAGCATATGCTTTTTATAAAAAGTTCCCCCAGATCCTACAAGAAACTGCAGTGGGTGTGATGCTGAATCCCAGGTCACAGAATCTTAGAACAGTTAGAGTTAGAAGGGACTTCAAAGATCATCTAGTTCCAATCCCCCTACCCTAGGTGGGGACACCTCCCACTAGACCAGGTTATTTAAAGCCCCATCCTACCTGGGCTTGAGCACCTCCAGTTATGAGGCATCCACAGCTTCTCTGGGCAGCCTATTCCACTGTCTCAATACAGTAAAAAAATTCTGCCTAATATCTAATCTAAATCTAGCCCCTCTGATAAAGAGTCCTTTCTCATCTTTCCTGTAGGTCCCCTTTAGGTACTAGAGGGCCACTATAAGGTCTCCATGGAACCTTCTCCAGGCTGCACAACCTCAGCTCTCTCAGCCTGTCTTTGTAGGAGAAGTGCTCCAGCCTTTTCATCTGAGGGATGAGATGGAACACTAGTTGTAATCAGTGTCCTGGGTTTGCATTGGGTTATGAAATAGACAAAACTTACTGAGTCTAAGCAATGAACTTCTGAAAGTTAAAAAAAACACCAACAGACCACTAACAGAAGCAGCAATGCAGCTAACACTAGCTGTGTTTGAAAATGCAACCAGCACCTTTTCACTGATTTATATTTTTAAGTATGTGTTATCCATCTTTAGGGCAAGGTCCAGCCTGTGCACCTCTTTATTTCTTTATGGCTTAGTAATTTAAGGTGTAATACTTGGATATGAAGACTATTTTTAGTATTTCTCTGCAAGTTAGCTCAGGCAACCAACTGCTTAGAGTCCTTCTATGATTCCCATTTGAGATGCCCAGCCATGCCATGAATTAGGTACAACCCTAAAGTATAATGCTTTTGGTTCAATAAGTCAGATACTGAAGCAGTGTTCTGTCTTATAAATTTATTTGTCAGATCGGAGCCTCTGAATGAACAGTTGTATTGCTGGGAGTAGCGTATGTCTAGGAACACATGTTCCTGAATGTGGGTGATGACTCTTACCGTGGGCCATGTGTGGGAAGACCCAAATGAATTGTTGCTAGCCACTAGCATGGAACATTTAGTATCATTTCATTGTAAGACAAAATCAGAAGGCAAAAACACTTTATGGTGCTTGAATTGCTAGGATGGTAAGGGAGAACAGACATCACGTATTCATTAGTTAAGGGAGTATATTCCACGGAGAGCTCGGTCATCAGACAAACTTTAATTTTACCCCTGTATTCTGCATCTTTTCACTTTCAACCATGAGAATATACAATCACAACAAATAACCAAACCAACAACCAAACATAATGTAGATCAACACAAGGATTTTCTGGTGTTGTGTCAGGATGAAAAATTGAAATTTTGTAAATAGTGAACTTAAAGTATTTCGTTACTACTTCCAAGTGGGACTCACTAGCATTCTGTTACAGACTTAAGGAAAATTTCTAAGATATCTTACAAGCATCTGAATTTGGAATACAAGTAACTTTAATGATGCTAGATTTGTGTTGTTGACTGTGGCTTTGAGTTTTAATTTTATAAATACTTAAACATTTCAAAACTTACTAAAACTTCTTTTCACTTCTGTTTTGAGAGAATATGTATAAAAAGACACTGAAAAAGATTTCTTTATGTGCACAGCTAAGCAATCAACTTAATATTAAAATATGAAAGCAAAAGCGATATTGGCTATTAAATATGAGTGTAATGGATGGGATTGAAGGTAATTCTGTAAGCTATGTACATGAATATGCAGATAATTCATATTTTAATATTGATGGCAAACATTTTCACACTAAAATATGCATAGAAAAAAGGAAATTGACTATTAAAGATATATGCAAAGAGAATAATGTAGATGATATTTGGAATGTGACATGTCAACTATGATCTACCCTGACAGCTTTCCTCTTAAACTTTGCAAATTGGAAAGAATATAATCAGATTTCAAGAAAAACTATATGTACTATAGTAATATACAAAATTTTACTCAGATCATCGGAAAGCCTTTGTTGCTAATACATGCCAAGTTAAATAATAAATGAAAATATATTGAGCAGTCATGTTGCAGAGAATAAGAGATTGAAGTCTGAATTTAAATTTAAAATAGTCCTCCTTATTCTTGCAGAAATTGCTATGGAGAAACACTTCCAGGAAGAGTGCTTTGTGTTTTTTCCCTCCTGCATTCCTCTCTGGTTTGTCTGGGGTCCACTAATGTAACTACACAGAAGAAAATATTTGCCAGTGTTTGTTCATAGAATCATAGACTGGTTAGAGTTGGAAAGGACCTTAAAGATCATCAAGTTCCAACCCCCCTGCCATGGGCAGGGACACCTCTCACTAGAGCAGGTTTCTCAAAGCCACATCCAGCCTGGCCTTAAGATCTTATACTTTAAGATGTTTATTTTGAATAAACATGAGCTTTTGGTGCTGTGTGTGAAGAAGACGACTTTAGCACCAGCCCATGCATGGGCTCAAGTGCAGGATACTTTATGGTGCTGCATTTTCTTTCCTTCCTTCTTCCTTTTCCTCATTCACTGTGGGTTGCACCATTACCTATTATTGTGCTTTGCATGTGCAAGATATTTCGGTGGGCGTACTGGCAAAATCAAATGCACCATGTAACTGCGTATGTGCTTTCATAGAGTTTTATATGAGCCTTTGTAGAAGAATGTTCTTCTACACATTACTTGTATATGCACAAGTTTTCAGATGAACAAATGGAAGTACGGGTTAAGAAAAATTTTGAAAATGTATTTGCAGCATAGCTTGTGCTGTGCAAGCAGTAGAACAATTTTCTACCAGCTCCCAATTCTCAAGCCTGTCTATGCAGTCAAGAGTCCCAGATAAATTTTCATGGTAGGTATAGGACTAGAAATCCAGAAATATTGTAAAAGTGGGTGTGGTTGAGAAAATTAGACCACCTGAGCATACAGTTTTCATTTATGTGGAAATTGTAAATATTTTGCAGTTTTTAATTGTTGCTAGTTTAAGAAAAATAGATTCTCACGTTATTATGTTATTATTAAATCATGTTGTTGTTTTTCGCTACTTTAATCTTTTCCTCTATTGTTCATTAAAGAAGTGGATGAAACCTATTTCTCTGTTAGGAATTTTTGTCAAGCAATAAAACCAGGTCTGATAAGCAGTGGTTCATTCTGTTCTTCGGGGTGGTAGGCATCTTACCAGATGTTTAATGTTTGGTCATTGCCTAGCTTTAGGATATGCAAGCAGTAGAGGAATGCATCGGTACTGCAGGAGGTAGTAGTGGATGTGATGAAGTGTTTTTCTGTGGCTAACATTTGCCAGGAGATGCCTGGCAGGCGCAGGGCAGCAGAACAAGTTCACATCCCCATGAGGTTCCTGTAGCTCCTTCAAACAGATAAATTTTGAGGTTTAGGTAGAAGTTCAACTCCATTGCTAAGCTGGTATCCCAAACCCTGCCATCCATTATATTTCTTCCCTCAGCTTTACTCTACATGGAGAAACTGAGTGACTTTTAGGAGGTCAATGCCTCCCTCCAGGCTGGCTCATTTTCTCTGAGGCCTCTTTTTCCACATGCTCTTTGAATTGACTTTATTTGAATTGTCCGTATCTTCAGTCTGTGTGATATCTTGCTAAAAAACTTGGAGAAGATTCCCTGCTCCATACCTTTGACTGATTTGTAACTATTTGACGGCCTTGCTATCTTCTCTTTTCCTCTCAGGGGACTCGACTGGATGTAGGAAAGAGGTGGAGCAGAAAAGTGGTGGATGACTCTATGCCTGGACAGTTTGTGGTCTCTGCATTAATTTTTCTGGTTTAGACGTTCTCTGCTTGAAGAAGGTCTAACAGTGGCCCAAGTGCTAAGTCAGCACAGCAAATCATGCTACTGACAGTTGCTGAATTTCCTTAAACTTGGTGTTCACAAAGGTTGTGATTAGGTTGATGTCAGCGTTTTCCAAGAGCTGCATGAACTTTCTGTTTAAAGCTCTGATTCACAAATTTACTGCTAATGCACAGTTAAGATTACTTTGGTCTAGTAAAGCATCAGTGTGTCACACTTTGGGCTCCCAGGTCCCATGTTTATACTTACTTGCTTTTCTAAATTAGGATGAGGATGGTGTATGATCAGTGAAGTGAAAAGGCAGATGAAATTTGAAAGCTTTTACTTATGTGTTACAGAGAGAAAGTAATAAGGTGTTCTGCCTGAAACCAGGTTAATTTAAATGTGTCAAATTGTTCTACAGAAATTTCTTGTCAAAATACCAGTCAGGTGAATTTTACAATATCTCTGATCCATACAAGTTACTCTTACCAAAGTTTTTGATGTCTTTTTCTTCCTTTCCATTCCAGATTGAAAGCTCTTTGTCACTACTACAGGATTATTTGTTATTAAGTAGTGTAGTTGTGTCTATAGAACACATAAATTTTGTGTCATACAGAAAATGTTTGAGTACACATATTTAATCATCATGGTTCATGTGTTAAGATGCGTGCATTTTAGTGCTGTAATGCAAGCTATGTTTAGCGGAAGTGATCATGATACATACTTTAATTTCTAAAGTGCTTGATACAAACTACCAGCTCAACATGAAGAGCAGAACATTATATCACTCCTGGCTGGGTAGGAATGCATTTTTAAGGTATCTGATTGTCTGATGACCAGGAGCAACCTGGCCAACTTTTATCAAAAGTGTTCAGAGAGGTTTCTTATCTGGGACTAATGCTCTGATTTTTCAAAAGCTGGAGAAAACTCAAGCAGAAAGAGGAAGCTGCAAATACAAGGAACATGTTTGTCCAGGAGATCTTAATTCAAAAGGACAGAGGCAGTGAAGTAGCTGTGTTCTTGTTCCTAATTGATACAGCATACAATGCATTGAAAAGGATGTTAATACTATTCGGGGAACAAAGAGAGATGCATCCCAGGATAGAGGGCAATGGTGTATTCAAATACATGTGTAAAAGGGAGGACGTTTTCTGACTACATCTGTCTTGTCCAATATGATTTATTTTTTTACTTGTTTTTAGGCAGGGGAAAATAGGTGATAATTTTTGCTTTGTGTCATTTCTACAAGGTGTCACTGTGTTTGAAACATGCAGATAAAGGAAAGTGAGGAGACTGGTAATTTAATTGGCATAGAAGATGAAAAAATGCTAATCATAAGGGTGGTGAAAGACAGCTCATTTTTTAGAACAAAAGTGGTAACTAATATGAGGAATAGGCAAGGTATGAGCAATGATTGTATATTTTTGTTTATAACGTAAAATCTGTTGAGGTAAGGACTGGCTTGCTTTTGCAAAATATCCAAAGTAATGTCTTGGGAGTCTGATGAGAGATTCTGCTTTTAGAAGCCTTTTGCAGTTTCATCATTCCTGAAATGATGTTCTTGCGTTTCAAATACGAGTGGCATTGATCTTGTGCTTAGTCTGAAAGTTGGTTTACAATATGCAATCTAAAACAGAACAAAAAAAATTTAAATTGCTGCAATTATAAAGGTATTGTGTTTTTTACACTGCAGTAAAAAAAAAATATAATAATGGTTTTGGTTTTGTTCTTTCAGAACAGGAACAAAAGGATTTCAGAATGCTGAATTTTGATAGAAAACACTGAGCCTCACTTATGTGTGAGTAATTGTATGTATTTTGATGAAATCTTTCATTGCTCTGATTTTGCCAGTGCATTTGTTTTTTTATTCTTTTCTTTTTTTTTTTAACTTCTCTCCAATTCGGAACTTTTTGGTAAGATTTTCAACAGATATAAATAGGCAAAGATCTTTGAAAATGGTGAAGTTATTTATTCATTTAAATTTGCAAGGAAATAAATGTCCTCACTTTTAGTTAACCAGTAGCTGTTTTTCTCATTTTGAGCAAGAGCGTTCTGCTTTTTAAATTAAATAATTGCTTTCTAGAACTTGAAAAGCATGTATCCTGGTTTAAGGTGAAACAGAACCTTTTTTCAGTGCAGTTACTATTCAGTCAAATCTCTTCTAACTAACTGAAGTGTCTGAAATTAACAGCATGTTCTCTGGACACTGTTCCCAAATCCAGATCCAGAATCCAGTTCCCATCCATTGCTGAGTCTAGTCTGAGTCTTCCCCAGTGCATGCTGGTAATGTGATTGTCATCCTGGGAGCTAGATACAGTTTTGTATATATTGCATATATTTCATTATTTTCTTTTTATTATTTTATTAATATTTCATTAAAGTAGTTATGAATTTTGAAAAAAACACACTAAAATATCTGTCTGTCTTTCTCTCCTTGGATAGTGAGGCAGGGGAGACCATCAATCATTTGTTTCAGCAGCCTGTCTGGCCCAAACCATGACAATATGTGATAGCAGTTATCGAATCAGTGGAGTCATGCAGAATTTGTGGTTTTCATCCATCACTAGTAATAGTTCCAGAGAAAAAAAGAGAATATAGTGCTGTTGGGAGGTATTCATGGAGAATGGTATTCATTTGGTTTTACGGATACCCCAGTGCGAAACAGACAGATGCCGTTATTAGTAGCTGGATATTTTGGGAGGAAGGATGTATTCTTGTGTGTATCTGGGAGTGTTATGTAGCTGTGATATAATGCCATCTGAATGTGTACAGTATAGCATTGTGAGATTGGAGAAGAACAGCTTCAGAAAAAGACTGAGACATAATGAATATGCAAATAGCTTTTTATTAGTTGAAATCCATTTATAAACTTTACCAGTCTCTTTGTCTCAATTTTCTTAAACCATGTCTGCATATATAAACACAAATGTAGTGGTACCTATCAGTAAAGTTGCTTGATATTTCTCATTTTAAGAGATTTCTTTGTTACTGCTTATACTCAGTACGTGCATATTAACTTCACTATGCTTTAACCAATGAGCTGAAACTTTGATGTCGAATATCTAATTCAGATTAACTTTTGGCTCTATGTGTATTTTTTTCATTTTCAGCAGCAGTAGAAGACAAAGTGAAAGAAAAGTGCATGGGTGCAGTTGGGTTGAAGAATAACTTGCCAGTTATTTTAACAAATTCTGTAACACTGTAGAGATAGGTGTAGGCAAGGCAATGTCCTTTGTGCTAGGGGTGTGAGAAACGTTATTGATTTTTGGACCATTTTTTCTTCTAACAGCAAAATTTTTTGATCATAATAGACTTAGATTTTAGCAGTTAAAACCTGGGATTTTACCTTTATTGGGCATGGTCTGTAGCAGTTGTTAAGTAATAAAATGTAGGTTTATTCTTTTTATTCCAAAAAATATTTAAGCAGGCTCTCTTAAATCCAGTTTGGTATTCAGCTGACCTTGCCTCTTAATAGCTGTTTTGATCTCTACTTTTCTAGTGGTTTCTAACATTTGCTTTTTGGCCACTTCTGGGCACTGAGCTGCCATTTAGTGGGGAATAATCATGAAGCATACAAGATCTACCACCTGCATGGTACAGTAGAGCTTATTACTTTTCATGTGAATCAAGGTTTTAAATTTATTTATTTTTTAATATGTTTAGTTCTGGTTTGTTTGGGTTTTTTTTGCTGTGTGTAGGATTTTTTTGTGGTTTTTTTTTTTTTGTGATTTTTTTTCTTTATATATTGGATTTCATCTACCTTTTACTGCCCAGTTACTCAGTAATGTCAGGTCCTCCCACAGTTAACACACACACCCCTTCAGCTTCTCTAGATGTTTTGCACTTAGAAACTTCAATATCCAAACTGCAAGTGCATGTTTAGGAAAGAAGTAAAGCTTCAAAGCTCTCAATTCATACTGCAAAGGCTCTGGAATTTGAAAAATAAGAAAAAGACTCAGTTCTGGTGTAATTCTATCTGACTAGATGAAAAAAAAAAATGCTACAACTTTATAGTTATTAATTGGCTTTGGAGATGTAGTGTTTTGAGGTTTTTTGAGTGTTTTTTTTTTCTATAGGGAATTCTTTTCTTAACAAAAAAATGATGGAGTGAGGTAAAATTAACAAAAATTAAAATTTTTGTTGTAATAAGAGTATTGCTTATTGTGCTGGAGGAACAAGACTCCTTCAAACTGCAAGATCTAGTGAGATCTTGGCCATTAAAGCAAAGTAACTTTTTTCCTGTCTTCTTCATGCATTTCTAACTTTTTTTTCAGTGTTATACACCTACAGGATAGTTTTTGAAGGCACAATCAACTTAACAGTAGCGCTGGCCAGAAAGGAAGGCTACTGATCTACAGGTAGCCTCTGCTCTTTCAAGATTTGTTCTAGTTTGATCTGCGTTTGTCTTGAAGCTAGAGACCTGTGAACCACGATTCTCAGCCTTAAGCATACCCACCAGAAGCCCAGATTTACTCTTGTTATTTTTGCTGGAACTCTTCACAGAAATCTGAAAAATTTTCCATGTCTAACTGTATTTAGCAGGAAAGAATCACAAAATGGGGCTCTGGAAAATTTGTGAGGAAGGAAAATCAGTACTGAAGGTGAACTCAGAAAAAAATTGGTAAGGGAATAATAGTGTATTGCTTATTGTTTATGAAACATGAGAATATGGAACAATTCTTTTTATTTAGGATATCTTTTCTGAGATGTAAGAGTCTTTGTTCTTTTTCTTTAGAGGCGTTCACTGTCAAATCTATAGGTTTCTTACTGGTTCAGCTTATTTAAGGAAGTATTTAGTTGGAAATAAATAGACACAGTAAAAATGAATACAATGGCAAAAGAAGTTTATAAATGTAGACAGAAAACATCACCCTTCCAGGCTTTTTCACTGCTCACTGAATGTAGAACTGAATGTTTCTCAGTCTCTCTTACACCACACCTTTTCAGCCACATCCATATTACATGGCGTTAAGTATCGATTTGGGCGTTTATGCTCCAAAGACATTGCGTGTTATCAACCAATATGTTTTCCCCATATTTTTGTTCTTTGTGCTCCACCTCACACTTGCTGGTTTGCATTACTGAAGAGACATTAGGTAAAGTAGTGACAGCTGAGCATACCCTGACAGCTTTAGTGTCTTCATGAATACCAGCTGTTGTGAATAGATAAACTTCCGATATGTAACTGTTCGAGGTTAAACAATGCGACACTCAGTAAGAGTCTGAATGCTGAATCTTATCGGTTTTATTATGCCTTTGCTCCTTAAGATCAGAGCAGTGCCCTTGCCTGTATGTCTCTGTTACTATACTGCATTACAGGACAAATACGCTATTCTGATCACTCTGAAGCCTTGTGTATGTTTTTATTTTTTTGCTGCCTGCTTAGCTACAATATTTAGTATTTTTTGAGATTATTTTCCCAAGGTAGTTTTTTGTTCTCCTGAGATACCCAAACCAGTTTTTCTTTATTTGGTGTTACGTGGTGAGCCACTGAAGAATTCCTGTGAGGCACTCAGTAGGGCACCCTCTCTTGCATTAATTTCATTGGACTTTAAGTTGGGTAAACATGAAAGAAACTTTGGAAACTTACCTCTGCCCAACAAAGTCTGCCTGATCCTTTAGGCCATACAGAAATGTGTGCTAACAGAAAAGGAGTTGTCGGAGGTAGCTCACCTGCGGTAACTCAGTGAAGCAAAATGCAGAAAATGAAACCACCCCAATCATTATTTTGAAAGTTCATGTGGCAGATCATTTCCTGTACCTGTTCATTTACTTTGTGGAGAGAAAGAGTGGCTGAAGCAGGTGAAAAAGTCATCACTCACTTTTCATAACCAGAATTCTTGTTTTCAGAGCAGTGTGGAAAGATGCTGCTTTGGAGCCTTGGTGTAAATTTGTGAAAAATTTTCTACAATCTCCTGATTGGACATTTTTGCTTGTGTACTTGATTCATCATGGTGATACCTGTGATAAGCCAAGGATAAAGCTCCCATTTTGAAAAAAGCGTATTCAAATGAGAGTTGACCAAAATTGAGAAGAATATAAGTGCAAAACAAAACAAGCCCCCTCAAACTATGTTGGTAGTATTTTCAACGTGTCCAGAAAATTGATTAATAGCAGATTAATGGAGCAAAATTCTTTGGTCAAAATGATCATTAAAACAAAAGGAATATCCAGGCAATGCAACCATTTTATAAATTTGTTCTGAGTTTAATAAACCAGTGTTTTACAAATAGAAATTCTTTCTTAAACAACATTATTCCTTATCTTTTATAATTTACTTTTAAGACATACTGTGTTCAAACAAAATTGTAAAGTTTTTATCAAGCCCAAAGATCAGATAAGACTGCTATAAATAAACCTCAGATGGACATTTTTCTGTATCCTTTCCTCTCCTCTGTTTTTTGTGTGTCGTAAGCTGAGTACAAGATCTTCCAATTCTTAAAAAGACCGTGATTGTTTACATTTAAGTGCCAGAGATCAGAGGTTCAATGAGCTGAAATTCATATAAACATTGAATGAAGAGATGATCTCTTCCCCAAAGAACTTATCAGTTACCATTTCACTAGAAGCATTGAATGTCGGAAATAGGTCTACTTGTAAACAAAAAAAAAATAAAAAATCTGCTAGACTTGTAAAACAGTGATTGCAAAACATTACTTTCTGTCATGGGAAAGAAAAATATTCACATTCTATTGGTGACCTTGGTAATTTCTTTCTTGGCAGTGCTTACTTTCTGTGGGCAAGAAATGCCTGTTGATTTATATACTCATGCAATTAACTCCATACTTAATGTGTCTTATCTTAGAGGCTGACATTCTGTGAAAGTAGTCTTTAAAATAATACTGTCATTTAAATGGTCAGCGGAAAATTCATTAGTTACAGATCCCATTTTAGACCTCATTTAATTTATTATTTGGTATATATTTATTTTTGCCTCTGGCTAGAAGAGAATGACTGAATTTACTCACTCTGTATGGTACTCTGGCCTCTTGATAGTACACAAACCTTAAATACTAAAACATTTTTGTGTGTGTGTATGAAAAACAAATTAATTTATACTTTCTCTTTTTTTGCTGCTGACAAACAGTTTGTGTTTTTTCTTTGTTTTTATGTTTAGTAATTAGCAGTTATTGACATACTTCATACATGCAGCTTCTTACCGATAGCTGTAATCCCAGACTTCTGGATGCTAATGATTCCTTTTTATTTTAAAATTAAGCCAGTCACAGAACTGCACAACTTTAGTATGTTTGCGATGTTGCAGAATTATCAAAATAGGCAGCCATTTGCAGCAGACATACAGTACACTTTCTTTATACCTATTCTTGTGACATCTGAAGTATCATCACTGGTCTTTAAGTTCATGCAGTTTGAAATGAATGGGACAGCTGACAGCCCTTTGTACAGGCAGTTAGAAAGCTCAGGAGGATCTTGCTCAATCTCTTCCATTTCCATCCTGTTTTCCAAATATAAAAAAAGCTTTGCAATTGAAATAAAGGAAAATCTTAAGTTACCTGTGCTCTCTTCCTTTAGATCTCTACAGGAATGATTTATTGGGAAATGCTGGAAACACTTGGTCCTCTGTCCCTGAATATTGGCTGTTTCTTTTGTATTACTCATTACAGGCTGCATAGTACTGGTTGTACTTCTTGTTTGCTGCTTTATTCTTTCTTGTAAGATTTCAACTTTAAGTGTGGAAAGGGTTTGAAGAAGAATTGTGATAGACAAAGGTTGGGCAAAGCTCACGGAAGGTGGTGTGTGAGCCTCTGGCAAGCTAGTACACTTGAACTTTTCTGTTTTCTCTTTAAATTATAGAGGGAATTGTATTTGTTCAGGTTTTGGGGGCATCTGACTTTAAAATTGTTATAAGTCCCAG
Source organism: Thinocorus orbignyianus (assembly GCA_013400375.1). Taxonomy (NCBI): domain Eukaryota; kingdom Metazoa; phylum Chordata; class Aves; order Ciconiiformes; family Thinocoridae; genus Thinocorus; species Thinocorus orbignyianus. The sequence continues at coordinate 42,185 of VXBW01003663.1, read as the reverse complement.
TGCCTGAAGAAAAGGCAAGAGTGAGGAATATATGACTTTGGAATAATATCTAGGAGTTCAGCTCTTCAGGTGCTGTGCTTCAGGTCACTTCTTAAGTTACTCTTCCCTTTCTTCCTCTTCCTCTCCCTAGTCTCTGCTCTGCTTAAGCCTCCTTCCTTTTGATCCCTGAAAAATCTTGGCAGTGGTTATGACATTTTTGTGCTGTTCTGCTGAACTCTACTGACATGTCACTTTTTGGTGCTTCCCCTGCATCATCTGCACGTGCCTGCTGTCCCTTTGGTCTTCTGGAACATCTTACTGGGTATTTGTCTATAATAGTACAAGAAACTTACACAATAGAGCCCTATCTATGTTCTGTGTAGTTTGAGAACGTAAAAAGCCCTGTTTTCTGATGTGGCTGTTTCATAAGAAGGTAAACTTGTGGGACATAGAGCAAGCCTGCTTTGACTTGTACAAATCCCCTGGTACTGACAGCAATCAAAGGAAGGAGAACAGGGCTTTTAGAGAATGACTTATCTTCAAAGGCCTTTTTGTACAACAAATATAAAGAGGAAAACTAATTTTAGGATTATACATCAGGTTTTCCTAAAGTAAAGCACAATTAGTATAATAGTGGCTTAAATGAAAGTCCATGTCTTGATTTTTCTTTTAATGGACATGGTTCATGCTCACTGAATGCATAAACGAAGATTAATGAGCCCTGGAAAATATGTCAATTATACTCATAGAGTGGAATTACCTTATGATGAAACCATTATAAAAAGTGTTTATGGACTGTAAACAATATGCTCTAATCCGTATCATGAATCTTGTCACTGAGATCTGCAGCATGTGTGTTTGAGGGAGTAACAGTTGATAAACATTCAAGACAGCCAGATTAATTTTTTTTTAACGGAGAGCTCAAAGCCCCATCCAACTGAGCCCTGAACACTTCCTGGAACGGGGCATCCACAGCTTCTCTGGGCACCCTGTTCCAGTGTCTCACCACTCTCACAGGAAAGAATTTTTTCCTGATATCTAATGTAAATCTCTCCTCTTTCAGTTTAAAACCATTACCTCTTGTCCTGTCACTACACTGCCTGATAAAGTGTAGGCCTGTATGTCCCCTTTAAGTAGTGGAAGGCTGCTAGAAAGTCTCCCCGAAGCCTTCTCTTCTCCAGGCTGAACAACCCCAACTCTCTAGCCTGTCTTTGAAGGAGAGGTGCTCCAGCCCTCTGATCTTTTTTGTGACCCTCTGCTGGACCTGTTCCAATAGGTCCATGTTCTTATGTTAAGAACTCCAGAGCTGGAAGCAGTACCATAGGTGGGGTCTTGCAAGAGCAGAGTCAAGGGGGATAATCACCTTCTGTGACCTGCTGGCCATGCTTCTTTTGATGCAGCCAGCGTTCTGGGCTGCCAGCACATATTGCCAGGCCATGCTGAGCTTCTCACCAACTAACAGGCCCAAGTCCTTCTCCTCAGGGCTGCTTTCAGTACATTCTCTGACCAACGTGCATTTGTGTGTGAGATTGCCCCAACCCATTTGTAGGAGCTTGCACTTGCCCTAGTTGAACTTCATGAGGTTCTCATGGCCTACCTCTCAATCTGTCCAGGTCCCTCTGGATTACATCCCTTCCTCCCAGACTGTTGAGTGCACCACACAGCTTGGTATTGTTGGCAAACTTGCAGAAGGTACTCTCTATCCCTCTGTCCATGTCACTGACAAAGATGTTCAACAGTGTTGCAGATTTAATGTGTGAAAATTGGTAGAGCTTGTTCTTTTGCCATTTCAAGGACTGCTTTGAATGTTTATCCATTTATCCCCCAAAGTAAATGGTTCATTTTTTCTTGGATCCAAGAAAGAAATAGCCTTTTCAAAAACTTTTTGTCTGTTTTGGAAAGATAATAAGTATTGTCCATCCTGGCTGTGTCATGGCTTTTGTCTGCCACTTATGTCTGCTGTCTTCTGACTTTCGTAAAGGGATGGTACTGTGACTCTGTACTCAGATTACATGGGAAACCCCTGAATAACTCTCAGTGGAATTGTGTGAACTAAATTGACATGGAAAGGTTCATGAATACCGTGACTAACAATACGGCTAGCATATAAAGCATGATGAAAAAAAGGTATCAGTTAATCTACCACATAACCGACCAGCTTCAAAATGTATAAGGCAATGATTTAACAACTTTTGGGTTGTTTCCCCTCTCCGCCTCTCCCCCATCTTTGGCTTAATTTTTTCTCAAGTGGTCTTGCAAATATAGAGAAGTACCGTCCTTATTTTGTTAGTGCCAGAGCTCCATCTGTCTTGTGCAAGCCACTTATTGATAAAGATGAAAAATGTTTTGTAAAAAGTTGGGCTTTTTTTGTAGTTGTATTCTATATGATAGTCTTTTCAACAGCTAGGATAGTACCTAGTGGGCTGGTAACTTTCTCATTATATGCACCTGCATGAATAGTCTTGTTTTTCTACAACAAGTCTGGTTATTAGGTGTCTGGATGCTCTGTTTCTTCTTCGACTGTGGTTGCTTTTACAACTGAGTTTGCCTTCTGCATGAAGTAATTCCTTGTCTTTCTCCAGCCTCTCTTCATCACTGTATTTTTTTTTTTTTTAAATTCAGGATCTGGTTCATAACAAGGAAAACACTAGCCTGTGCTGGAGTCTCTGACCTAGTTGCCACGTAGTTCCTTCACTCCACTCTCAAAGACCTGTGGTGTGACTGTTCCTGCAAAGGTATTTATTGGCGACAGTTGCAGCTTTGTAACTGACCCATGTAGCAGCAAAGAGATGCTTTGTGGCATGCTTGAAGACTACTCTCTGTATGAGAAAGGTAGGCAGTGGTGCAGTTTGGGATTGTCCAGTCATGTCTGAACTGTGTGCTGATGTTGGGAAGCTACAAGTGAGTTGTTCCATGGGTCTGTCATGTGACTTACCCCACTGTTGTGGTGATGTTGTGTCCTCTAATGCACAGTTCCAAGATGAAGTGATCCTAAGTTATACCGAGACCAGCCAGTGTGCCTTAACCCTCTCTTCTCCAGCAGCGCAGCACTAGGAACCCTTAGGTACCTGCTGTCCTCTCCCAGGTCTGGTTTTGTGTCAGAGCATCTCCTGGCACAGGAGAGAGACCCACAGGTCTCTCAACTGCGCAGCAATTGCTTGTACTTACTTCACATGAGGGTTTTTGCGTGTGAGCAGCAGAGACTGGACAATTGAACATGTTGGCTAATTTAGAAAACGTAACGTGGGGCTTAGGAAGACTGCCAATATAAATACATGTTTATGAAGAGTGATTTATTGTAACAATTTTTTGCTGTTAACAGCTACAGCTAAGCCGTAGTGATTTTCATTAGCAAATTGCTTTTTTCAGCTTGAAAGCAGTGTAATTAATTGCTGCTATAATTCTTTATATTGTTTAGGATTTCACTGTTGATTCTTAATTACAACATGTCTCTAGGAGCAAGAAGTTCCCAGAGACCTGTATGTACCAACTTTCACAGGTTTTTTCCATACATTTCTGCAATCAGTTGTATTTCCTTCTTGTGATTTATTGAGGGCTGTTACCAGAACAGCTATGTAAAAATTTTCTGTAGCACAAACCTTTACTGCATTTGGGGGAGAAATAAAACCATCATAGTTTTGTTAGTTTTCGTTCCTTTTATTTTTTACTGTAACATTTTGAAATGTAAATAATACCATCTCGGCTTCTTCTTGCTCAGATACAAAAGTTCTTTTCAGCCACTGTTAACTCACAGAAACAGCCACTCCAAAGTAGGCAGAAAACCTGTGTCTTCAGTGGATTTTTTTCTTCTTTGACTTCAGTAAAAGGAAATCCTTTCTGAAATTAAAAAGCCATCAGTTACAGACCATTAAGTGACATAGTGTAGCACAAAGGAAGCCTGAAGCATTTGCCAAGTTATCAATATAACTAACTTTTTGAAACAGAAAAATAACTTCATTAGATAAAATGATATTGCTAAAATTTAGCTACAGTAGAATGTTACTGCAGAAAACACAAATGAGAACCACCATCCTGTATTTCTAAACTTTTTTTTTTTATTTTATTCCAAAGAGAACTGTAAATGTGGTATGTTTTGAGTCCTGTTTGTTGCTCAGAGGAAGAATTGACCAAGGCATGATTGGAGTGCTTGGGGAGAAATGAAGAAACACTGCTGCTGAAGAGACCGTAATTTTTTGCTGGGAAGGTCTTTGCCAGCTGGACAGGCAATTCAGGTGTTCTCCAGCAAAGAAATATGTTGCTTCATGCAGGAAAAAGAAGAATAAAACCATTTATCTTACGAATTTCTGAATTCAGACTACATATTTGAGTCTCACACCAATGTGGTTCAGGTAGTTGGGAGCAATACTGAGCTACCCATTTAAGAGAGATTTCTGTCTCTAACAGGGATTTTGTGCTTTGTGGTTAGCATAGAAATTTGATGTTGGTGCTTGCTCATGTACCTATGAACCCAGATAAGCTATGGTAAAGGAGATTAAGATCAGTGGTTGCTTCCACACTGAGCAGAAAATTGCCAAAATAAGACAAAAGGGCACATAAAGTCTTCATAACTGTCTTTAATTACATTGTCTGTTGTTTCTACCACCACTCTTATTTCTGGCAGTAATATTTTTCCTGTTGGAGATATTTCAGTGATTTAAATGGTCCTTGTATAATTGTATTGCTACAATAAACTCATCTTATTTCAGGTTTGCATATGTATCACTTCTGTTCTTATTTCGTAGGATTATGCATAGGGGCAAAAAGTATAAATGAGTGAATGCTAGCAAGTGGATTTTCCAATTTTCAAAGCAGTCTTGCTGACTTTCCAAGGCACTTGCTTACCTGCCTGCTGTTTGGAAGGAGATTCTAGTTTTACAAATATTAGCAAGTTTGAGATCAATTCTGTTCAAGGTAAAGCACAAACCAGGATGTATTTACCATGATGAAACTTGTGATGAAGTGCTCTGAACACCAGAAGACTGTATCTTGAATTAAGAAAGTCTTAGCCTGAGAAATGTTTCAGTAGTTTTATGGCAAAGAAAAGTTAGGTCAAGTAATTGAATTTGAAGGTTTTTGTTGTTGGCGTCTATTTCTTCTCCAACTACACATTTTTTTAATTTTATTTCCATTGCGTACATTTCTGCTACAGAGTCTGCTACCCATAAATGGGCTTTTTAAAAAAAAAATAAAAAAAATAAAAAAAATAAAAAAATTATATAGATATTTTAAAGTGTCTGGCATTTGATTGCTGCCTTTGCACTAGATATTGGACTTTCAAGAGGTCATACTATTCCCAGTTTCTGAAAAGCCTTAGTAACTAGTATCTTTTTTTTTGGTCTTCAGACCTTCAGTCCTTTCTTGCCACCATTCCAGACAAAATATTAATTGAATATCTTCCCTAAATAAAGGCTAATCAAAAGTTTTACTTGTGTTTTAGTCAGCTGTGTTAATGGCAGGTTTTTTTTACCCTTAATCCTCAAGTGTTGCTCAAAAACAGATTCAAATCCAGATTTTCTCAATGCATGTAAGATATTTAGGTTTCTGGAGGCACTTTATCTCTGAATGAAAAGCTTATGCTTCAAGCTAAAACCTGTACTTCTAGTGTATGGCTAAGTGAAATGATTTCAAATTGTCTACAGATTGCAAGCCATGATGAATGAGCACTGAAAGCTTTTGAACTGCTTTGCTTTGGTATCAATCTGTTGTGTTAAGAGGGAGCATATGGCCAGATCACACAGACCGCTTGGCTATTGCAAATGTTGGCACCTTAGCAGATTTCTGATCAGGAGTGTCTGATATTCACACATGCCAGTAATGAGTTGGTCAGGATTCCTGCTCCTATTATCAACAGCTGGGATAACAAGATATCCAGATAACATATATGCATATGGAAATGTCGTGTTTTTTCCTTTAACAGAAGACACACAGTCATAAGCCTGTTTATTTGTGAGATGAAACATATTATGGTTTAACATTTGCAAACATAATAGTTGTTATAATAAAAACATGGGCAATCTTTACGTATTTTTTAAATAGTTTTGAACTTGGGCTGGTAGTGTTTTAAACACAAGTTTCCAACCACCATGAAAATTCATACTGTGCACAAGTTTTGAATATAGCTATGATATCCAACAATATGCAGACTGTATATTCTAATGAAATCTAAATTATAATTCAATCTTGTTGTTATACCATGGTGATAATTTTCTTCATGGTCTAGTAATTGCACCTGTCATTTGCTGCACTGTAGAAAACATCTTAGTTATACTTGAGTAGACTTTGATGTTTTCTTTTTGTCGTAGTATAGGTAGAAAAATCTTTTCCATTATTGTACAAATACTATAAAGAACTGATTTGTTTGCAGTTAAAAATACAGCTTTTTCAAAATAAATCTGATTCTTAAAGTTTCACATAGTATGTGGAAGAAACACTATTCTTTAAAGATGAAAATGTTATCATTTGGCTTTGTTATGAAATTCTTAGATAATCACAAAGACTATCTCACCCCAGGAACTGAAAGATTTGTATTTATATCTTTTCATGTCATCTTAATAACCTTGAAGAGAGTAACTGGCTCTGCCACTCTCTGAACAGGTGGCAGGAATAGGATGAAAATGCTTTATGAATTCATTATTTTTTCCTATTCATTGCATTTCACTGATGATATTTCAAAATACAATGAATAATTGTAATAAGAGTTACAGGAAAATTATCTTTAATCCAGATAAAGAATTATTTCCGTTTCAAACACGATCTACCAGTCTCATGGTAATGAATACAGGACTATTTTTAAAAAGGTAGGATGGGAGGGAACCTATTTTCATCAGTCTTTCAGACTCCTAGTTATCAGGAAAAAAAGTAAATAAAACAGTTCCTGTCTTGTGAAACTGAAGGGTTTTGCTGCCAGGTTTCTGCATCACTGCTGTCATATTTTACTCATATTTTCTTTTCCTCTATGAAGTTTTTGTCATGAACGTGCTCTTATACCAGCAAAATAAGAGTACTAGATATGTACTAAAAATGTTATGTTAACATAAGATAGGTACTGGTTACCTGGAAATTGGTGAAATACAATTAGTTTCTGGTCTTACAGGTCAGAGGCTATTAAACTGTAATTTTATACAGGGAGGGAGAAAGTTGTTTGCATCTTACTTGTTTGAAACAGTGTTTGAGTAGACAGAAATACATAGCTGTTTGTGTAAGGATGGAGTTCTGTCGAGATCAAAACACAGGGTTTCAGTGCCCCAGGTTTCTGGTGGATCAGACACTTTGAAGGTGTGGGGGCTGGTGTAGGTCCAGTACAGTCAGTAGGCAGGCTGCTGCTCTTCCCTCTGAAAAACAGCACTAATTTTGTCCCCATTTCTCTGCCTGCCAGCCAGGGCTGCATTTTAAATGGGCTGCTTTTGAATGGCTCACTTTCCCATGGGATTTGTGTTCCTTTTGCTCTTGAAACTGTAATGCTGTGTGTCTCATGGTGGATGCTGTGAAGTTAAAATTCAGGTGACACTTTTAGATTGCCTGGTCTTTATGAAGGACAGCATAGGGAGAGAGCTGTGAAAAAGAGGAGCAAAGGGCATAAAAAGGTAAAAGGAACTGAACCTGTTGTGTGTTGGGCTCCAGAGGTGGTGGCTTGTTACAGGGTAAGAAGTAGGAAGGAACAAAGAGGTTTGGTTTGATTTTAACAGAGAGAACAATGTTGCAGGGAGAAGCTAGAGCCCTACCAAGGATAAAAGAAATAGGTGTAATCTGAGAAGCTGAACTTCTGTTAAATAGTCTTATTTTGAACAAAAAAAAATTGATTCCTGCACAAGAAACATGTAGTCCCATGAGACTACTCTTTGATGAAGAGTTTGTTGAATTAATCTGATGTGTTGTACAAGAGAAAGCTCTAATCCATCTCTTGTATGTGTGCTCAAAACAAAACACATGTAAAGCAGTTTTCTTTGTGTGTTATTTATAGATGAACACACTGTTCCTCTGTGATAACCTTAGGCTGCACTTTGGTTTTTCAGACTCTTAGGAGTTCTCTGGAACAAGTTTTCTTCTACATAAGCTCTTAACTTTGGTTACTGGCACGCTACGTGCCTTTTAAATCTCAGACCATTGAAGTCTGCCACAATGCTGTAAGTGAATTGGATGTTTTGTGGAGCAGACTTCAAGCTTGCAAGTGACTTGCAGGTTTATTTTCAAAGATTTTAAGGTTTTATTATTTTTGTTAGTACAAGTTATCTTGGCCATTTTAAAAGTATCTTTTTGGATTAAGTGAAGAGAAGGCAGTGAGAGGACTCCATGTTTCTGTCTGAAAATACCAGTGAAACAGAAGGCTGATGAAAAACTAGCAGAAGTAGTTTGGGTACATGTCATCTGCTTGCTGTCTGCGTTAGCTCCACTGTGCGTCCAGCTCTGTAAACAGGATAACTGAAAGTTGTTCAGACTGTTACTGTGGATATACCTAATCCATTGTCTTTTCTTTCCCTTGAGCCTTCTTTACTGACCGCCAGTTGTGATTTGGAGGTAGTTTCCAGGTAATTGCTACAGTCGTTAAATGGTGTAGCAAAGTAAGACTGTTTTAGAACTCTCTTTAGAGTTTAGTTGAAATGGGGAAAAACTTCATAACATGGCATAACAACTTTCATGTAGCTTGGTTGCCTTCATTAATTAACAGGTAAATCCTGTCCCTCAAACTAGATTCTTAGCTTGCATGCTAGAGATTTTTGTTTGTTTGGAAATAAATCAAGACTTCATTAGCAAATCTTAATGTTATTGTATAATGTTTTGAGGTTGTAATGAATCACCCCACAGATAAGAATCCAGAGTTTCTCCCCATGTTGGAAAGTTGTGATCTTGTAATTTTATCTATCTAGAGAATGTTTTGAGACAGTATTGTGTTAGTTCTGTTGTTCTTTCTGTTTATTCGTTATAAAGACCCATTAATTGGTTTCAGAATAAACCCCATGCTATTTTTTTTGTTTCCATTCAAAGTGTGTGGTTGGGTTCTTCTGAGCATTTGGTTAAATCTCAAGATTTAGACTGGGTCTGCCCAGTCACTGATTGGCTGATGCTGTTTAGCCAGGAATTAGGAATAAGAAATGCAGAATATGTTACTGTTCATAATCTGCTGAATATTCTCACAAATGATGCTTGTCCAACAGTAGTGAGTATTCAGGTTTCTGTGAATCAGAGGTCAACAAAAATGATGCAGATCTGTGTGACTGGACTTTTTGCAAAATTGATCAGCCTTACATTTACTGGTATGCCTCCTGTGTTCATGCCCAGTTCCACTCTGTTCTATTCTCATGTTGAAGCTGTAGGTAGGCAGATACTTCCAAACAGGCAGAAGGACCAGGTTATCAACATTTTCAAGAACTATTGCATGATCTCCTTGATGTGAAGAAAAGATACTGGAAATGGAGATCTGCTATGTGCCTCTTGGTCAAAATGTAGTTCCCAAGTTGTTCAAAAGCAAGGTTAATTGTTCATTATACAGCCTAGTTATATTTCACAGCAATTTCAGATCTTATCAGCACAAAGCATAGTGCAAACGTTTTCCCTGAGATAACGCGACACAAGTGAAAAGCCATCTTGTTAATAACTTTAGCTTCCATTTTTCTGGAGGCTTTTTGTTAGCAAAGATTAATATGCTCAAGTTTCTAACTTTTTTGTATTTGTTTTTTAAGTTTTGTCTATTTTTCTTATGTTTTACCAGAAATTTTTTTCATGGGTTAATTGTAAGGCAATAGCCTAATTATAATATAATCAACAAGTGACTGTTGGACTCCTGTGTTACATTACGCTGGAGTAAAGGAGAAAGTCCCTGGTTTAACTTCTTGATAATCATAAGATGTTCCCTAACTGCTGTATTGGAAGAAATGGTGTACACTGGTCCCCAGTTTACCATCTCTATACCACCTTTATAGTACCTCTACATATTTTTAAAAACCTTCTCTAGAAAGGATTATTTCCTTCAAAATAAAATCCAGTTATTTCTACGCTTAGACAGTAAGTTCGTTCTGGAGATTTTGAACCCATCTTCTCAGTTCGTACGGTGCAATTTGAGACCACTTAGACGTAAGTCTTAAGATGATTAAAATTATTGCATCTAACAGTAGTTTTCTATACACAGAGAAACTATAAGCTGCTCTCAAAGAAATGACGTGAAATTTAGATCTCAGCACTTAAGTGAAAAATATCATAAGTAGACCTGGAAGGATCTGAGAACCATAGGTAAGATTGAAGGAGAAGTTACAGAAACTGAAGAAAATTAAACTCAAAATATTTTTTAAATAATTAAGATATAAATCCACATAAGAAATAATAAATCAGAGCTAGCTACTGGAGTTAGTTGCTCTGCTTTGTTAGAGCAAACAAGGTAACAAGCTGATCAGAGCTACAGAACAAACTTCCTGTGAGGAAAAACTGGGACTTAACCGTCTAAGAAAAATATAGACAAGAAAAATGGGAAAGCAGCATAGCCTACACTTACTGCACAAGTAACTCAGATACCAGCCTATTTTGCTTTCTCCTAGGAATCATAAAGTGGCCCAGACTGTGAAGGTGAAACTGCAAGACAAAGTTACCTGAATCTGAGCTCTGCCTCTTGATTACCCCTGGAGATGAACACAGGAATAGTGAGGGCATAGCAACATATATGTATGTGATCTGTGAGGGGCTAAGCTCTGTCCTAGTTTCCTTTGTTCATACGTAGATGCTATTTTCCAAAGCAAAAGATTAAGCATGTGGGAAATAAACTGCTATTGTATCACTGATAGTTTTGGAATTCCTGTGATGTTTGACAATAATTTTCAAAGCACATTAATATTCTCTAACCCTTTTTCATGCATGAGAGGATATCCTCATAGTCTTTTTCTGTGTAACAAAGACATTTAAAAGATAAAATTGTTTGTTTTTCCTATACTGACTGTTATTATTTTTAGAAGTACTATGAAGATAAAAACAAAGCCTATTATTTAAATTTTAGGTCAATGAAAATAAACCAAGATAGCAGTTGTATGTGATGTCTACTATAGAGTCGTATCTTCCCTGTTTCAGAAAATCTTCAGTCTGAGATAGAAAGAAAATTCTAAACAAAAGAATTCCTGCATTTTATGAGGAACCTTTCAAGTCTCTCTGATTAGGCATATTCTTTTCTGTTTAAGCAGCCACACTTAGCTATGCCTTATCCATACTAATAGAAAAGATTTATACTCTGGAACAAATCTGGGAACTGACAGTTATTTCATATAGTACTTATGGGTATCTTCACCCATAATGGCAAATATATATTAAATCTTGAAGGCATATTATCCTTTGATGCATGCTTGACTGCTATTACTATTAATAGGAATTAAATATGTTGAAAGAAGAAAATATTCTCTGGTGTGTCAGTTTGGAGACCACAGCTTTTAAATGCCTTGCTTTATGGAAGTGGCTTTTCTATTTTGACCAGTGGTGAAGAACTTTTGCTGTGTTACACATGCACGTATTTTGAAATACCAGTCAGAAATAATTGTTTACTAGGAGAAGATAATGGTACAGTCATGGAATTTTATGTAATGAATGCACAAAGTGCAAAGCTTTACCAGTGGAGAATGTGCAGAGAATTCATGCAATATCCCTGAGCACCACTACCGTCAAACAGGAGCTCCAAACTCTTTTCTCGACAGTATTTTTTTTCAAAGCTTTCCCTCAGGGAAGTTGTGGGAAGAAGGAAAGAGGTAAAAAGACTTTTCTCACTCCTTGCTCTGGCTGCTGCCTTGGATTTTGCTTTTAATCTCCCTGTTTCTCTTTGATGCAAATACGAAGGTGGTTCCACCAGGCAGTACTGAAAGAAGCTCTTTGCCAGCTGCCTTCTGCCTCTACTTTCTGTTTGGGCCTGTCATACGCAACACTGCTAAGTGCAGAGAATAGGGGCTTTGCTTTTTCAGCAGTCTGGTTTCAAAAAGGAGGTTAATGGCTTTCTTGCATTCCTCAGAAGTGAAAAGGAGAACACAAATTCTGGTGTGATCTACCTCGATGGCGGCAGTACAGTCTTACAGTCCTAGCTCCTGTATCCTTTTAGGTGTTAATCATTAGCAATTCTTCCCCTAATAACAAGGTTTGGCAAATTTTTGGTTACTGAATGCTACCTGTATCACCTAAGGCCCATCTTTCACCAAAATAGAGTTCAGGTTGTCAAATTTCAGCTGCAATTTTTTCCCCATTTCTTGCAAGTATTTGTCTAGACATGAGTTGTACTGGGCAGTACTTACAGTATCGTGTTTTGTCACACATTGACTTAGTACATTACCTTGCAGTTACAGTCAATATTTAAAGGAAAAAAAAATATTTTTTTTGTTTTGTTGCTATTCTGAAATTCATGAGTTCATTTCCAAAATGCCATTATTTGAACTGTTATTGAGCTGTCTTATGAAACTGTATTGCAGCTTGTCATGTGCATATGATCAGGAAACTTAGTAATTGACTATATCTATTCAGACAATAAGTCTGCTTACAGAGATCGGTGTGTTTGACAGAAAAATTGGTGCGGTATGTTTGTTACTTGTTTTTATTAATAAAACCCACAAGCGTAAAATATTTTTCCAGAGTTAATTGTTAGTAATGTCAGAAAGGAAGGAAGAAGTTGCAATCAAGATCCAGTGTAATTCAGGGGGCAAGATCTGTATATATGCTGGAGCTTTTTGAGTAATTAAATTAGTAAATGCTTCATTTAATTTAAACTTGAAAATGTAATAATTTTCCTCATAGTCCTGTAGCAGCTTTTTTAAAATAGGAGTTTAAAATCAGCAGTTATTTCTGGGAGTATCCTTTTCATCTGGAAAGAGAGAGAATTGGCAAAATTTACTTGTGAAATTGCAACTAAAGCTTTTAGGGGTATTTGCACTGCAAACCAACACTGAGGCTTCAAATTGTGAATCAGTTTCTCGGTATTTCATTTAAACTAGTTACCTCAGAGGCTGGTATCAGTGTAGCTACAGCAGCAGAGAGCTTATGTCAAACGGTTTCTTCAAGTTCTTTTGGGATGTATCATTTTTTGGCACTCTGCACAATTGTGAATATGCTTGTTAGTGGGACAAAGTGCTATTCAGTGCATCTGTTGAGGCTTTAAGTGTTCCTTTAGGACAAAATGAAGACATACCTAAAGACAGGTTATGTCTTTACCCCTGCATCTACAGGGTCAGAATGCTATTTTCTCATCTCCCTAATTCTCAAGTTACATTAATTGTACAAATTGATTGAATTAAAGCTTTCTGGGATAATGTTTGGAGCCAGGTCTCTACCTGCCTTTTAGGTGCCATTGTGCCTCCACAGAATTATGTGTGGTGGCCTCAGCCTGGGATATCTTTTACATATCTGTCCTTCCTTCTTGTCAAGTCTCTTTTGCAAGTCTTGGTACTTTTACAGGATAACTTGAAGAGGCCTTGGTACTGTGTACTTGGAGGCTTTCTTTCTGGCCACCTGGACATGGAGATCTTGGAATTCTTGTAGCCATCTTATGCATTTCATCTTTTAATACATTGCTGTCTCACTTTGTTGACACCTTATTGTCAGTCTGTAACCTGTGGACTAGACCTCCAGCCAAACCTCTTGTGCTCTGTAAAAACTCCAGACCTGAGCAGTTTTTGACAGGGCATTACCTGTGCAGATTTATTTCCCTTGAAACACATTATGTTCTTCAGAGTCTGCTGTGAATTAGGATCGTAGAATGCTTAGAGTTGGAAGGGACCTTAAAGATCACCCAGTTCCAACCCCCCTGCCCTGGGCAGGGACACCTCCCACTAGAGCTGGTTGCTCCAAGCCCTATCCAGCCTGGCCTTAAACACTTCCAGGGATGGGGCATCCAGAAATTCTCGGGGCAACCTGCTCCAGTGCCTCACCGCCCTCACAGGAAAGAATTTCTTCCTAATATCTAATCTAAATCTCCCCTCTTCCAATTTAAAATTATTACCCCTTGTCCTATCACTAGACTTCCTGACAAAGAGTCCCTCTCCAGCTCTCCTGTAGGCTCCCTTCAGATACTGAAAAGCTGCTCTAAGGTCTTCCCGGAGCCTTCTCTTTTCCAGGCTGAACATCCCCAGCTCTCTCAGCCTGTCTTCATAGGAGAGGTGCTCCATCCCTCTAATCATCTTTGTGGCTCCTTGCTGGACCCATTCTACCAGTTTCATGTCCTTTCTATGTTGAATTATTTGAACATTTTTGTTTTGTTCTTCAAGACTGTAAGCTGGTGTGATTTAAAATAATATGACACAGTTATCTGCCTTATATTTAAAAAGAAAATACATGTTTTCATCAAAAGTATCATTTAACAATTTGGCAGGAAATGTACATGGTTCAGTTTGAAAATAATTCTGTTCTGGTTGGAAACCAATATTGTATGACAACCACCTGCACAACCTGTTCAAGAAACAGTATTTCAGAAAAACCTGTTATGTCCTTGGCCAGTATGCCTTTTACAGAACATGTCTGTTGCATTTTAATTTTTTTAACACATGCACACACACATTCTCTCTCACTGGTACTTCACAACATGACACAGCATAGCAGCTTGCTGTCAAATGATCCTGCTCTAGCTGTTTTGTATAGCTTTAGAAGTTAAAATTAAGCACTAACTTTCTAGTTAATCTCCCCTTCCATGCAGAGGGCTATGTGTGGGAGTACTTCCAAAAGGAAAACCTGAAGAAGGGGAGTTCTGCTGCTAAACTGGAACCGCTATGCCTGTACAATTCAAAAAAAAAAAAAAAATTTTTTTAAACAGTATAAAGTCTTTTAAAATACAATATTAAAACTAAATATGCCTTATCATTTTCCACCCACTGGCTTTCTGTTTCTGGAGCAGGTCAGGCACTTCACCTGTATCAGCTCGTATCTCGAACTGAGAACTCCTGGTATATGCTTCAGTTGCTGGCTGTGAGTGGAATTTCAAAAGGGCAAGTTTGGAAAAACAGTGGAAAAACTGCTGCTTGGAGGATAATTTTTATTCCTCCAGAGCACAGTATTTTCAAATTATGAGGAAAATACCTTTCAGGAAAGTTCAGAAAAATGCTGTCTCTTGGGGAGGAAGGAATAAAATTACTTGAGATAATAATAAACTAGAAAAATGTCAGTGTCTCACAGGATGTGGAATCCAAAAGGAGTCTTGAAATCACTTATTTCAAAAGCAAATTTATCATCAGTTTGACGATGCTGCCATGGAATGTATAAGGTGGGGAAAAGGATCTCTGAAATTCAGCACAGAACTTGAACATAGGCAGTTGCACAGCAAGAGGAGAAAGTCCAGGAGGCAATGAATTTAAGTACTTTTGTCTCGTGTCATAAAGAACCAGCCCCACAAAGCCGTGCCATCCACATGTCCAGGAAGCTTCCCTCAGCTTATCTACCTCGTTTGTCTACTACAGAAAGAACATCAACGCTATTTGCTCTGTGCATACTGGAATATTACGATATCGTTGTTAGTAAAGGAACATTACATATACTTGTCCTCCTGGGAGGAGATACGTGTTTAGAAGAAAAGACCTATATAGTCTATGAAATTTTATTTGATGTAGTTACTGGCTTTTTGAGTCTGCTTTTTGGATGGAGATAGATGGTTTTAACCACAAACGTCTTTCCATTTTTTTCCTTAATTTGTTCTGAGAGAAATGAAATGAAAAAACAATGAAAATTCGGAAGGGTAGACAAACATGGACTTGACATAATCTTGGATTTCTAGTAACATCTGAATTGCCTGAATTTGATGCAATGCAGTTGCAATATTAAGCCTAGATTGTGTACCTGTGGCTTGTTCATCAGCATCGCTCCAAGCTGTAGCTGTTCCATAAGAATCTGTTTACTATCTGATATTCATGTCCCCTCTTTGAACAGCTCTGCAGCCTATCCTTACCAGTTACATAAAGCCCACCTACTTCTTATACAGATGAGGTGCTGGTAGGAGAACTGGTGAGTGTGTATGCTTTGCTCTTGGCTTGAGGGATTGTGATGTTGATGAAAGGGAAGAATTACTGGATGGGAAGAGCTGCCATAGTAAGAGGTGCTATATGTTTTTGATATGAAGATAAATGAAAACATAGATTTTGGGGAAATTGAAATCAAATGTTCCTACTCTTAAACCCGTTTTTGGCTTATAGAATTAAAGATATGTATGAAATACTGTACTTTAAGCAATAAAGATCATGACAAACAACTTTCGCCCCTTTTTAGTATCAGTGAGAGACTTTCTGAAGAATAGTGTTCAAGTGTAAATATTTCAATATGGTGTTCAGTAGCCTATCTAGAAAAAGCTGCGGATCACAAGGTTTATTGTCAAACTGTTGTAAAATTAAACTATTTCCTGTCACTAGATCCCTAACTCTTTCATTGCTACAGAAATTAGCTCTTATTCAGATTAATTGCAGAAGTGTGTGTGTATTTTTTTTTAATATTTAGACAGTGGATTAAAAGCATTTGAGGATCTTTTCTCTATTAAATATTTTAGGAAAAGGAGCAATAGAAGCTTCCTCTTCTGCACCATCAGTTTTAAAGTAAATCCAAAGGGACAGTTTTACACTATGCTTGGAAGATATCTCTGAAGATAACACTACAGTGGGACAAAATACATAGTGCTGTTTCATCCATGGAAACAAAGCTGCAATAACTTTTCTTAATTGGGGTGATTTTCAGTCTTTCCACTTGGTAGTAAAAAGATGGTATAAATAACAATGGAGTGCCCTTCAGGTACATTTTCTAGAAGTAGTATACTCTGGGCTTTTGTTCCTTAAGGAATCCATATGCTTGAAAATTAAAACCTGTCTCTTCAGCTGATTTTTCTACTCCATGCTTCCCAGGAAATAAATCTCAGTGCTGAGAGTCTGTAATATGTATTTTAATGATACATCCTGGGAGGAGTACACTTGTTTGGGGACATAATATGGATTTGAATGTTGCAGTATGAGCAGTGATAGAGATGTTGCCTCACTGATTCTGCCCTTCAGCTTAAAAAAAAAATTGTGTGTTTTTTCAGGCAGGGACTTTGTATGCTCTATATGTTCAGTATAATGAACCCTTGAGCCTTGGTAGTACAACCAGTTATCATTTCCAGAGATAAAAGGAGAAACGATCAGTAAGTGAGTCTTCAACTTTATTAGAGTAAACGAAAATATTGCAGTGAATTGCTGTATGTGATAGGTTAAGCATTAAACATGTGAAAGTAAAATATTTCAACGGGAAATGCAGTCTGTGTGACTTTCAGTGTAGTTTGCTATACGATGTCCTTGTGGTAGAGGCTGAAAAGATAAAACAATGCCTGCAGTTTTTCACTACTTGTTCCCTCTTTACTGTATGTTTTCTCAATATAACAGATCTGCAAAATATTGAATAAATATTCCATAGATTTCTGGGCATGTAAGAATATATTTATTACTTTTTTTTCAGAAAAAAAAAAAATTGGACAGTGCCTGACTAAATCCAAATAAATAAATAAATGCACATATAAATAGATTCTGTGATGGAATTAGTGCTGTTTGAAATAATCTATAAGTATTTTTTTTTCTCTAAGTACTCTGTGAATATAATGGTTTGTTTTAATGTTTGGGTGCCTGAAAATTAAACCGGTATGAGAACTTGCAAGAAAATAGGTGCCTATTTGAGACATCTCTGGGTAAACAATTGGAAGATTTTATTATAACAATCAGAGTATATATAAGGACTCCAGCTCATATTTAGAGTGGGCTTAAGTTCATTTTACTACCAGTTAAACAGAGATTCTGTTTGTGTATTCTTTGATGTAGTACCCAAATAAGTGTATGTGTACTGAGGTTCTCAAACTCTGTCTTCAGGTGACAAAGTATCATGCTTCAATGACATAATTAGAGAATTATTTGAATATATATGCAATCTTTTGAGGGGGTCATGTAGCCATTTGTGTTCCAGAGCTCATTTAATTATTGTTGATGGACAGGTGTCAACATAAGCCCTAAACATGTCGGCTGGGAGCTAATTTACAGCCTTGCTTGGCAGCTTGCTTCTGTGTTGTGTTCTTACAGTGTTTGTGGGCTTCAGTGATGTAATGATTAAGAGCCCTTTGACTTCTGGAAGATTAGCGTTTTCTTGTTCTGTCTAGATTTGCTACAGTTGTTCTGATATAATTATTGAATGATCCCCCCCTGTTTATTTCTAGATAAAAGCCGTACTTCCTTTCCATGTTCTTTGCTGGAACCTATATCTGCCCCTGATTCTGTTTTTGTTAGCAGTGTGTATTTTTTTCTCTCAGTATTCTTTTTCTGAGTCTTATGGTCTTAATATTTCTTCTTTGGAAAAAAATCTAGGAGAGAAAAGCAATAACATTTGTCTGTTTACAACCTTTAACTTCTAGGGGACTATTTTAGTGGTATCTTGAGATTATTTTCTGTAGATGAAGTACTGGAAACAGTAGTTTTACTGCTTGGGTTTTACTAGTACAAAAAGGAAGATATTTAGCAAATGAGCCCAATGTAATATGGATGTGTCTCTGTGATAAAGACATTTGGTAAATATCTAAATCCTACCAGGTGGTTAAAAGATACTTGGCCTAACATAACGTAGGATCAAGGCGCAATTGATTCCCAAAACGATGACTGCCAGACCTTAATTTTAGTTTTTGAAAAGCACTGCCTTTTTTTTTGTATAAAAGCCACCAGAAGTCCAATTTTAGTGTGAATTTTACACGGCTGTTCACAATTCCAGGTGACTTTAAGGGTAACCTGTATATGTGTCTTTATCGATACTGTATTTGATGCTCTGCTTTGCTTCTTGCAAAGTTTTCCTCAGACTGAAATTGTTGCTGGCCACTGCACGATAGCCAGAGCAACAGAAATACAGGTGATGGATGCTTTTCAAGTGATGGCCTGGATCACTTGTTTCTTCGTTGTTTTGCTTCATACTTATGACTTGCTTCTCCTTTTGAACTAACTTAAATAACAATACATGATGCAGCCTTAATGCTCTCTATGTAACATGTTGTCATCAATGTGTCCTGAATAGAAAAGATCCCTGTGAGCTTAGATCACTCTAGGGCAGCTGGTGAAACAAGTTAGAAATCCTGTGTGGGGAAGGGTTTTCTTTATTGTGGTTGTGGACAGTTCTGGGTCACGAAATAAGTATTGGTACATTCAGTGTACTTTGAACTTTTAGTTGTTGCTAGACACCACCACCCCACCCCATGACAGCCCTCTCCATGTTTTTTGGTGTTTTTTTTTTTGGTTTTTTTTTTTTTTTTTTTTTTAAACTGAAGAACAGAAAAAGTAGAGGCTATGATTTTTTTTATTTTTTTTAAAGGATCTGGGAAATCACCTTGGGTGATTATAGCTATTAGTTAACCGCAGCAAGAAAGACTTGGGAGTATTTTTTTTTTTTAAAGGAAGCTGGAAAAGGGATAAAATGTTGCCTGAGTTTCTTAAACTTAAATCTTCGCAGATGAATGTGGAAAACTGGCTTTGAAAGCCTTTTTTTTTTTTTTTCCCTTTTCTTTTTTTTCTCCCAAGACATGGGAAATCTCAGGGATCTTAAGCTGTCTGAAGCAAAGGACTGCATAGATGGTAATTAGCTGAGTTGATGAAATTGTGGATTGATATTGATTGAGGATGGTAAAGAACAGGCTAAAGAAAAGTTGTCACTGGACTGTATTAAAAAAAAAAAAAGTAGGATCAGGAGGAAATTCTGTTTAATGTTTTCATTATAGAGTTTGACACAAAAAAAATGGGTGTATGATGACACATAGTTAGAAGGAGTTTCTGAAGAGGGAAGGGATGAAAATACAATATAAGAAGAACTTGGCAGTAACACTAGAGTAGTAAAAATGAGATGTAATTGAAGAGGATGATATTAAAGGTCGGGTAATTAATAATCTGGAAATTCCTCAGCTGGAAGCAATGGAAGCACAAAGCTTGAAAATATTAGTTTACACATAACTGAGTTGCTGACTTGATGTGATGAGATAGATACAGTCCTCAGTGGTGTTGAATGAGCTTCTTCTGGGCAGGGATGGGAGCAGCTGTCATGGCCAGGGTGAGAAACACTGGTGGATGTTCCCTTGGGGAACCTTGTGCAGGTCTCGTTACACATAAGGATGAACTCAAACTGGAGTAAGCGAAAGCAGGGCTGGGACGAAACTGGTGGAATGGAAGCATATTTTCATTGATACTTCAAAAATGTAATTACCTGTTACCAGCTGGCCAAATGCTTTAATTGATAGTTATTGAAGTGAGATAGTTATCTTTCAAAGACCATTCTTCCTTCTTTTATTCCACACAGATGCTCGTGTCAGGGTGCGAGAAGGAACCAGCTGCTAAGGACTGGAAGCTGGGAGCCTAGCATGGCAAGATAACCACTGGGCAGCTGTCTGCACTGGCATGAACCCAGGCCCCCACCATGAGCCAGGGCCATTCCCAAGGAGGGCAGCCAGGTTCAGCTGAGAGTCACCATTGCTGGGTGGATCTGTGATGATGGGATAGGTCTGAGGCCAGGCTAGGAAGCCAGGGTTAGCACCACTGGTGGTAACCAAGGTCAAACACAGCTCAGTGGCAGCTGAGCAGGTCTGTGGTGACAGGGCAGCTCTGAGGAGAGGCTGGGCTGTCAGTCTGCGGCATACGGTTTGGTTCAGTGAGGGCCATGGCTGCAATACTGCAGTGGTATAGTACAAGTTGGGTCCCAGGTGAGAGCCTCAATTTAAATGGCTCTGAAGGGAAGGGTAGCCCTCAAGGGGCCTTCTTCAAAACAGCTTTTCTTTTTCCAAGTGTGTGCCTACCAATGCTGACTGGCCCTGAGCCCAGGCAGCAAGGCTCCTGAGGACCAGGAGGATGCAGCAAGGGACTGGTGCTGAAGTCTGCGTTAAAAGGTGTCTTTCTTGAGCTGTTCCATATTACAGTATCTGGTGTATTTACAACCATCCCTTAGCTTGCGCAAGTGGCCAAGTTACTCCCAGAGCAGCAATGCTTAGTGAGTGCAGTGAACCCATCCAGTTAAATTTTCCCACGTAAGACACTCCTACATGAAAAGGTCCTTTAGAAATGCTGTCTTGTCAGGGCTTGCTGTGAGTCCTCTGCCACTCCGTGAAGGTTTGGCTGCTGGGGGCTCAAGGTCAACCTTGATATGGCAAAGCTGAATAACGTTGAAAGGCTCTGATGGGTCCCTGTCCTTTGTTTCTGAGGAAATAGTTTCAAGGCTGGGCTCTCGCTTTTGATGTCTGTCTGAGTTGTGATGCAGCCATGCCTATGCCAGCCCTAGGCACACTGTTGGTCTGGACTTTGACCTGCACATCTGATTCCCCAATCGACTTTGGCCCTGCCTTGTCACTGGGCTGTTGGCTGATTCCAATTAGTATCACCGATCCAGCCTATCTTTGTTGCTCCCTGGTACTGCCTTTCATTTTTGACTTGAGCTTCTTGCTCTTTCAGTTTTGGGATATTGTCAGGATAGGAAGAGAAACACTCAGTTAATTTACAACCTCTACACGTGTCATTTAGGATACTATCACCTTCTGATAACTCTCCCTTTTAAAATAAATAATTTTAATTTGTTTTCATGCTCTCTTTTTATGAGATTTTCTCCACCTTCAGATAATCCATCTATCAGCTGTCGAACTTAGCAGTGACTGTCAATTTAACATGCAGAAGTTCTTTATGTAACTACAAAGTCAAATTTCAGTGCTGGACTCTCGTTTTTAGAATAATGTAACAAAAACTTTAGTAAAAGTGTAAATCCTAATTATTTTAATATCTAAGTCTAATACATAATAGAGGAGTTGGGACAAGTCAAGGAGAGACTTTGCTTTGTCTGCAGACTGGATGACTTATCTATAGTATATAAATCTGTTAGCTTACAGCTCCTTTTTAAAATAATTTCTATCTCATGCTTCCCCTGAGTAGGACTCTTGCTCTGTTATGTGACCTCTTATTCAACTTTGTACTTAACAGAAAAACTTCATAACAGAAAAATACGTCATATTATTGTCCTGTTTTATTCTTTTGTTTAAGGTTTAACCCCAGTAAAACCAGTGCTGGTTCTTCTCCAGCTATCTAAGCTTTAGATGATGCTTGAATCTGTCCCGAGTTAAACATACAGCGAAACAAACAACAGTGATCTTGTAAACATCCTTGATCTTGTATTGTAAAACCATGAGGCTGAATTGTTCAAGAGAGAGACTGAACAAAACAACAGAGATATTTTGCTTAGCCTGGAATGAAATGTTATTAGATGGCCTATTGCAATGATACCACCTCATTTTATTAAACTATGCCATAGTGATCAATACAAGATTCCACTTGGTCGTCTTTGGCCAAATTGAGGGGGATCAACTAGTAATAGACCATCCCAGGAGAGGAACATGAGGGAGAGTTGGCTGTTTTCTTCAGATTTATAAAGCTTTTGGGAGAGACAGGAAGGGAAATCCTTGCAAATCACTTTATATCCAGGAGAAAAAGAGTCAAAAGATGAAGTTTTGGGGTTTATTTATAGTGGCAAGAGCTAAATTAAGATGCAAACTCATTGGCTGAATGGACATTCAGAAGAGAAACCGCTGGTTTCCCTCATCTGCTAACGTATTTCATAACCAAGTGTCTGAGCAAGGACTGATCAAGGAAAGGATTGTAAAGGATTGTAGGGTGACCTTAACTAAGTCAAATTATAAAATGTAGTAGACATGCTTGGAATTTCCATTCTGCTATATTCTGTACTTTCTTCTGTTGCACTCTCTGCTCATGTGATGGGAATGTGTGTTTACTGGGGATCTGAGTCAGCATGGCAAACTTCAGATATTGCTTTTTAGGGACCTAAGCCCAGTGTAGTAACTATAGGTGTCAGTAAATTTGCTAAGCATTTAATTCCTGGTTTTATTAATGTAAGATTTGGTTTTATCCACACATTTTTATTCTTACCTAATTGAGAACCTAAAGGATTTAACAGGTTGGACACCAATTGTAGTAATTTTTGTTCTGATATACAAAAGGTGCTTTCAATTTGCATTTTAACTCCAGCTCTGCTTTAGCACTGATAATGCATAAAGCCCAGTGATATTATTACACTTTGACACTGAATTACCAGATAAATGACTTGTCAGAGTTCATTTATGTTTCTGAATGTTTGGCAAAGAGTGACAGCTGCATAGAGCTTATAATTCAGTGATGCATTATCTCAATGAAATAAAGCAGCTTCCCCTGAAAAATATATGCAAACCAAAATCTTGGGGGCCTAGATAAGGTAGTTTTAGATTCAAAATGTGATTGTGTGCCAAGTAAGAGGATTAGTTCTAGAAGTCAGATAATGTCAGAAGAAAGGAGATACAGGGACTTGCCTCCTTTTGTGTAAAGAGCAGAATTTAGGATGAACATCAGTCATCTGCACTGGAGAAAGTTTTCACCCCTTTAAAATGGAAAAAGAACAAAGTTACTGATATTGTTTAAATTCAGTTTTGTGTTTAGTGTATTCTGCTTCCTTTTTATTTTTTTTTTTTTTTTTTGATATGCATGATCGCTGCACTGTGCCAATCAATGTGATGTGGCTTTTATCTGAGAAAAATCAAGGATAGCAGGTAATTTAAAAGCATCTGATGCCACAATGATGCAAAATAAAACTTTTGTATTTCCAATTCAATCTCTCTTAAGTGTTGGGGGAGATATATTTGCATTAAATTCCAGGAAAAAAAATGATAGCAAAAACTATTGGAGGCCCAGCTGCCTCTACTAGTCCTCTTAGTATCATCATGTATCAGCTCAGGGTTACTTTGCCAAAATCTGTGCAACGTTCAGATTTCAACATTTCCTGATTTTTTGCGTTCTCATATGGAAAAGTGAACTAAGCTGTCCTCATTCTCTTTCTGCTAGTACTAAATGTAATGAGAGTTTGTGTCACAGCTGGAAGGCAGCTCTGATGCTGTGCAGGTGTGTAGCTGTGCATTAGACCCAGGTGAGGGAGAAGGAGGTGGGAGTACCCTCCATGAGGAGGACTTTCCTCTCTCCTCTTACCAGCTCCGCTGGGACCATGTACCTGCCTGAGCAAGACTTTGCTGCTTTGACCTTCTGGCTCAGGCCCACCCTGTTATCAAGGTCTTTCCTGGTGATCCTAGGGCTGCCATTGCTGAACCCACTCTGCACTCTTTGCTCCGGCATGGGTGCTGCCCTGCTGTTATGCTTTGGGTCCTGAGTTCCTGACCTCTGCAGATCGACTGGCCTGTGCTGCTCCTGACTGTGAGGTACTGGCTGTTCTCATTTATGGTGGTAGTTGGCTTACTTTTATTGTCCTCTATGGATGTTGCAGCTCTGAATTTGAAATAAAATGGGAAAAGGTTTAATTTGTAATGGTTTTTTTTCAGCCTGATAGTGCAACAGAATGAAACAGTACTACTAATGTTGGTAAAACTTGAGATGTTGTTCTGCACCCCTTGGAATAGGAGAATAGTGCTGATTATATTTAAAAATATACAAAACCCCACACAGTTACACACTTGCATTAATATCTTCTTTTACTTCTTTAGCTACTATAAATGCTCTCATAATACCAGATTGCCAGATATTATTATGGTTTGATTACTGGAGTTTCAGCCCTAACTATATTAATTTGCAAAAAGAATTTGATAATTATGTATATTCATCAGTTCAATTCATGAAGGACAATGTGTGGCATACAGGAAATTAGAGCTGTGGAGATAAGAAACTCTCCTTCCCCCACCTAGCAACTGTGTAATTAGAAGTGCTCATTTAGTGGATCAGTTCTCAATTATCCATTAAGTGTAAGTATTTGAGTTAGATATGTTCCCTTGTCTAACGTGACTGAACATAATTTAACATAGAATATGCGAGATGTTGGCTGCTGAAGGCAAACTGACAGATGACACTTCTTATAAATTGTATTTCTGAATATGAAACTTCAAACGTGTAGTCCATGTTTATTCTGAAAGGCTGTCAGTAGGCAAAAGGCAGAGCCAGGGCTATATAACATCCTGTAAAGAATACTTGCAGGGACATGTTATATAGTTTCAATTTGTTATAATGAGGCTTTGTTGTAATAAATACACATAGTAAATTGTATAGGAGTATCAGACAGGATTGATGGTGGCTATAACAAAGTTCTCTTGATGGATCAGTACATAAAAACTAACAGATACTGCCTGTCTCTAATTCAGGTACACTGCTGCTGAAAGAAAATATCTCCCAAAGAGTTTGATCACTGGAAAAAAAGGAGTTCACGGTATAAACCTGTGTGTGTGTGTTTCCTGTTCGTTTTGGTTTTTTAACCTTTAGCTGTACCTATGGGTTATTTTTTGTATGTTGTCACTATCTGATAGAGTCTGCCACTAGTTGTTTTAATATTTTAAACTGTAGACCTTGTTTAATACCTTGTAGTTACTTGAACAGTTTTGGTCTTCAATTTTAAATATTCTGAACAACCAAATAAATAGCATTACTGGAAAGCTAAGGTTTACCATTACAGAAGCGTTTCTGCAAAGGAAGATAGAACGTGACTTGGTAGCACACTCATGACTTTGTCCTGTATGATTTCTTTTTTTTTTT